>JAMWET010000434.1:87500-132500 GCA_024036415.1 Prochilodus magdalenae
GCTTATTTTCAATTAGTGGTATTAGTTGGGGTTATTGTCGTCAGTAATAACTTTGGCCAGGAAATTCCGTACCTGAGCCTTTACAAATTTTGGCTGTTCAGAGTAAACTTGTATACGTAACTTCAGACTATGTAGAAATGTGGTAGTAAATATATTTGGACTATTCTGCTACATGAGTTCCCCTGTTGCCAGAGAGACGATACAAATAAAATAAAATAAAATAAAATAAAATAAAATAAAATAAAATAAAATAAAATTAAATTAAATTAAAAAAAAATATATATATACAATTTTTTAAATTACATTTAAATTTAAATTAAATTAAGGATTATATTATAATCTATTTAAAGGGTCAGCAGAGATAAGAATAAACTTAAAATATACATTATCATCATTTATGGGACACTTTTTTATTAGGAGGTGCCAAATAATACCCCTACATTTTTCAAACTATGCTCACATTTTTCTCATGTTTCAAAAGTTTAAATTGAAGCTTCTAAATTTTTAGCAAAATCTGTATTCAGAAAATGCTACCCCATGTTTGCATGTCCTCCAGAACAGAAGGAGTTTTAGTCTGTAGGCGGGGCCTTATTTTAGCCACACCCCTGCATATCACAGCAGGAAGTGAGACTGCATCCCAATCTCTCAAGGCCACATGGTGAGCAGTTGATCCCATCGTAAGTGTGTCCCAAGGTCTGAGAATCAGTGTGTAATATAAGGATTATTTCTGCACTCGTGTGTTTAAAGAAACATAATTAATATTCAAAATATTATGATCTTTAATAATAATTCAATCATATGTTTAATTAAATATATAAATAATACAATTAATAATAATGCACATGGGTTTGCTAGTCATGTACTGGCTTGCACCCAGGAAGGAGGTGTGTGAGTGCGGTGGTGTTGGGAAGGAAGATAAAGGAGACCAGGATCAATAACTGATGATACATTTAGACTGATATGATCAATATTTATTGAGCTACACATACAGAAGTCTGTCTCTCAGTATGGCATCACTACAGAAACAGCCATCCTGAAAGTTTGATGAGATGCTTGGGTAGTGAGAAATGGAACGCTACGTCAGGCATTTCAATTAAACAGACATAATTAAGACACAGTGTCCATCAAAAGACGTCGAAGGGCCTCTGTCTGAAGTCCGAGCCAGTTAAAAGCCTGAATGGACATTCAGAAGGACGATCACTATGTACTGTAGCCTTTTGACACATGGTGGTTGTCTAGCTCAGCGGATAACACCACTACCCTCCAGGGAACCACCACATGTGGGAGCCTAAGGTTCGATTCCCGGTCTAGGTGACTAGGCTGTGCTACACCAATAAGAGTCCTTGGGCAAGACTTCTAACACCACATTGACCTACCTGTAATATGATTACCCTTGTAAGTCGCTCTGGATAAGAGCATCAGTTAAATGCCATAAATGTAAATATAATACCAAACCCCATTGCAACGGCCTGATTGGCCTGATGAAGCTCTGTTCTTTAGCACAGGCTTCAGAAAGCCTCAGCAGGTCCTCGCGGAGGAAGTGGAACCAAGGCCAGATTTCGACCTTGGTGTACGTGTATAATGTGTGGCCTTGGCTCTATCTGTTCAATCTGGCACTCCCTCGTGGGGGTAGACTTCATGATCCTGTTCCCCCAGTCCTACTGTATATGGGCTGACTCCGATGGCCTCTGCTTCTCTGACCTGCGGAACGACCATAAAACTTAAAGACCCAGCGTACAGTGGAAATTCACACTGTTATGAGGACTGTAAATCTCTTTCTGAGCGAGTGTAGCACTGATGCGTCACACGGCAGGAGGGAAGGAGGTGTAGAGCGTGCTGATATGGTAGCCTATGATGTGTTGGAGTGGTGCTAGAACACCTCTCGGGCCACTTTATTGGAAGTAGCTACTTTAGCCACATCAAAGTGATATCTGTCAGCCACCTAGTGTGTCCTCACTTTGTCCCTTGTCCAATCTGTGCACAGATATTGATGAGTGTCTGGACGCAACAGCCTGCGCCAATGGTCAGTGCTCCAACCATGAAGGCTACTACGTGTGCACGTGCAACGAGGGCTTCGCCCTGGTGCCTGACGGCAAGGCCTGCACAGGTAACGTCCTCTGATATATATGAGATGTGTGAATATATGAGATATGAGGTTTGGAGGAGATATGAGATGAGGATATGCTGCCTTCAAGACCACACCTGTTGCAGCATGTTTTAAAAATGTGCTTAGTTTCAATTAGTGGTATTAATTGGGGGTTATTGTTGTCACTAATGGCTTTGGCCAGGAAATTCCATACCTGAGCCTTTACAAATATTGACTATTCTGCTACATGAGTTCCCCTGTGGCCAGAGAGACTACACAAATAAAATAAAATAAAATAAAATAAAATAAAATAAAAAAAAATACATTATTTTTTTAAAAATTACATTTAAATTAAATTAAATTAAATTAAATTAAATTAAATTAAATTAAATTAAATTGAGGATTATATTATAATCTATTTAAAGGGTCAGCAGAGATAAGAATAAACTTAAAATATACATTATCATCATGTATGGGACACTTTTTTATTAGGAGGTGCCAAATAATACCCCTAAATTTATATTTGTTCAAACTCTACTCACATTTTTTCCATGCTTCATAAGTTTAAATTCATTTTTAGCAAAATCCATATTCAGAAAATGCTGCCCCATGTTTGCATGTCCTCCAGAACAGAAAGAGTTTTAGTCTGTAGGCGGGGCCTTATTTTAGCCACACCCCTGCATTTTGGAGCAGGAAGTGAGACTGCATCCCAATCCCTCAAGGCCACATGGTGAGCAGTTGATCCCATTGTAAATGTGTCCCGAGGTCTGAGAATCAGTGTGTAATATAAAGATTATTTCTGCACTCGTGTGTTTAAAGAAACATAATTCATATTCAAAATATTATTATCTTAAATAATAATTAATTAATGTTTAATTAAATATATAAATAAAATAATTAATAATAATAATGCACAAGTGCTTGCTAGTCATGTACTGGCTTGCACCCAGAGGGACGTCTGGGAGTGCAGTGCTGTTGGGAAGGAAGATAAAGGTCACCAGGTTCAATAACTAATGATATAAGTGACGTGTTACAACAGCATGGCTTCGTAGTAGGAGTGTGCGGATGCTAGCATGGCCTGCCCACTGAAAACGTGAGGCGTGAGGCAGTGGTTGGTGTAGCTCAGTGGATAACACCACTACCTGCAAAGTAGCTACCACCACACGTGGGAGACTGGGGTTCGAATCCCAGGCTGAGTGACTCCGCTGTGCTACACCAATAAGAGTCCCTGGGCAAGACTCTTAACACCACATTGGCCTACCTGTAATATGATTACCCTTGTAAGTCGCTCTGGATAAAAGCGTCAGCTAAATACCGTAAATATAACAGCCTGAATTTTAAAAAAAGATAAGTGAGGTGGGATAGTAACAGTCAAGTCCAAATGACTGGGACCCATGTAAAGTGGACCATGGTGGAAAACAAAGAGATGGGCCCCCAAAGCAAGGCATACAGTACGGGCATTATAGAGCCCCTTTAAATCAGCATATCAGCACCACATCATGGTTCTTATCAGACCCGGTTTTGAGCTGTAGCCGGAGCCGCTGATAGAAGCAATACAGGAAGACGGATGTTTCTCCGGTAGGTTGGATCGCATTTGGGACAGTGCAGATCCATTATGGGTCCGGTGCACCATTCTGCTTGGCCTGGACTCCGTCTCGAAGAGGAAGAGAGACATTTTTCTGTCTCGAAGCCGCGAGACGCATTTGTAGGAAAGTCACGTCTGAGGCTGACTCGTTCGATTAAGCCCAAAGTTCCATCTTCTGATCCTGAAGTGCACTGGCGATGCTCACTGTGCCTGAGCATAAATCACTGGGAAATATCTGGCGAGTCGGCGCGCTCTATCAGCGGTTGTTTCTGGCCTGCTGAATCAATAGATGATATTTGCAGTTCTGTTCAGGAGCGTGGCTGAGGGATATTAAAGGGCCTGTATCCCACTGTTTTCCTTTTTTGGGCATAATTCATATCGCATGTTTCTTTTTTATAACTCAGGCAAAAATTTAACCGGCTGTTTTTGTGTACTGTGCCTTTAAGACGGATATATATCGTCGCTGTCCAATGAAAAACATGTATCTCCATTTTGGACTTTTATGCATCATTTGAAAACAGCAGCTGCTGTTTACACCGTGTGAGATTTGCGTGATGAATGGACCAACAGAAATGACCCAGAAGTGCTCGGAAAGATGCCTGGTTCCATTGACTTCCATTAAAATTGAATGAGTTTTTTTCCTCTCCTGTAAAGTTGCCATTTTGGAGATACCTGTTTTTCTTTGGACAGCGACGATATGCAAATGAGTTCTGTTCTGATTGCCCTGTAGTGACTGATCTTGTTCACTTTGCATATCTATGCACATTTATGTACAGTCACCGTATGGCTTATACATATTATCCATGGTGTAGTTCTACCTGCATATACTAGCATATTGTCGCTGTCCAATGAAAAACATGTATATCCATTTTTGTTGATTTTTACTTTTATGCCTCATTTGATCACATGAGCTGCTCTTTATACTGTGTGGAAATTTTATGAAGAATGGACCAACAGAAATGGCCCAAAACGGCTTGGAAAGACGTCTGGTTCCATTGACTTCCATTCAAATTGAATGAGGTTTTTGGCCTCTCCTGTAAAGTTGCCATTTTGGAGATACCTGTTTTTCTTTGGACAGTGACGATACACTGCCAACTTGTACATTCTGGATATTTTGTCAATTTATACATTCATAACATATTTATTTATTTATATTTAAATTGTCTCTTTTGCAGTAGTATATATATATATTATTCTTTATTCCCATATATAAATATCATAACTATATATTGTATGTATATTGCTGCTCTTTTTATTGTTTATTATTATTTATTTTATTATTTATTCTTTCCTCTTGGAGAGTGTTAAGCTAAATTTCGTTATATGCAAGTATGATCACTATAAAAGGATTTTATTCTATTCTAATGGGCGGAGCTAGACGGTTGTGGGCTGAATAGGTGGATGTACAATCCCGTGAAAATGTATTTCCCTAATCCGGCTTTCTTCTATATTTGAGTATCTGTCCCACTTGAATGTTTCAGATCATCGAACTTAATTGACTAGCCCTATGTGAAAAAGTAATCGACCCCTTATCTACTAAATCAACCTGCAACCAGTCAAATTCAGGTGACTGGTGGGTTCAGTTTTAGTACCACACCCAGATATGACCACTACCCGACCTGCTGAATCTAAACCACACTGAAACAAAACCAGTCTGGCAATGTGAAGCAGCTAGAAGGTCTCAAAACCACATGGTGCCACTTACTAAAGAGAATTAAAGACACAGTGAAATCCAGAAGTCTGGAAAGGGTTATAAAGCCATGGCTAAGGGTTCGGGACTCCAGAGAAAACTTGGAACAGCACAAAACTTCACCAAGCCCACACTGATGACTCACCCAGGAGGTCACAGAGGAACCGAAGAACATCTAAAGAACTGCAGGCCTCATTTACCACAGTGAAGGTCAATGTGTACGCGATTCCGTAATAAGACAGACGCTGGGCAGAAATGGCATCCGTGGGAGAGTTCCAGGGCGCAGACCACTGCTGACCAACAAGAGCACAAAGGCTCGCCTTGCCTTCGGCCAAAAATCTAGATGACTCCCAAGACTTTTAGGATAATGTTCAGTGGACTAATGAGGCAAAGCTGAAACCTTTTGGAACACAAGGGTCCCGTTACATCTGGCGTAAAGCCAACACTGCAACAGTGAAACATGGTGGTGGTAGTGCGATGGTCAGGGCTGCTTTGCTTCTGCAGGACCCTGAGGATTTGCAGGAACTGATGGAACCGTTGATATCTGCTCTGTTTTGGAAATCCTGGAGGGGAATGTCCACAGTCAGTCTGTAACCTAAAGCTCAAGCCCAGTAGTAATATGTAACAGGACAGTGAGCTGAAACATGCAAGCAAATCCCCCTCGACGACATCAAGGTCGAGTGACCGAGTCAAAGTCTCGACTTAAACCCCATCAGGAGGCCGTGGCAGGACCTTAAACAGGCAGGTCATGGTCCAAACCCTCCAGTGAAGCTGAATTAACACTGTCATACAAAGAAGAGTCGCCAGGGCTCCTCCACAGTAACGTAAAAGACTCATCGCAAGTTATCGCGGATATTTGACTGACGTTGTTAGGTGTAGGGGGCAGATACTTTTTCATGTCGGTATCAAAGGCTGTATTTTGTGTTTTATTATTTTTGTTGGATGATCTGAAACATTTCTATGAGGAAACCAGAAGATATCAGGTGGGGGCAGATACTTTTTCACAGCACTGTAGATGAATACGTTGGGTTATTTTGGCCTATTGCAGAAATGATGCCTCTTAAACAGGCTGTCTACACGTCTCGCCATGTTTCTATATCGAATTCTTTTATTTCCACGCTGTAGAATCCGTCCGGCTCCCTCCAGATACGCGCCCTTTCAGCATATGGCGGTGTGCAGGTTCAGTGTATTTTGTAGTCATCATAAAGTATAGCAGGAGCCTGAAGGGGGACGTTGTTTTGCAGCTTGATGAGGGTTCACTGTGAGGGGTGAGTTATGATGCCTGGTGTATGAAATGTGATTGTGAGACTGCGCTGAATGGCAGCGGCGCTCTGACATAATGGGAGACGTGTATTGAGCCCGAAGGAAAACAACAAGGAGAAACCCAAGCGAGCTCAACAGTGTGTGTGTGTGTGTGTGTGTGTGTGTGTGTGTGTGTGTGTGTGTGTGTGTGTGTGTGTGTGTGTGTTACAGATATTGACGAGTGCCAGGATGAAAGTGTGTGCACAAGGGGTCACTGTCAGAACACTGAGGGGTCGTTCATCTGCACCTGCGAGACTGGCTTCAGGCTGGCTCCGTCAGGAGAGCAATGTGACGGTACGGAACCCTTACACCATACACAACATGCACACGGTCTCCTCCCACTGCATACATAATAGCCCTCACTGCACAAAGCATGATGTCTGCATCATCCCATTATCAATCTGTAGGGCAGAACCGGTTAGAAAAAATAGACAGACAGACAGATAGACAAATAGATAGATAGATAGATAGATAGATAGATAGATAGATAGATAGATAGATAGATAGATAGACAAATAGATAGATAGATAGATAGATAGATAGATAGATAGATAGATAGATAGATAGATAGATAGATAGACAAATAGATAGATAGATAGATAGATAGATAGATAGATAGATAGATAGATAGATAGACAGACAGACAGACAGACAAATAGATAGATAGATAGATAGATAGATAGATAGATAGATAGATAGATAGATAGATAGATAGACAAATAGATAGATAGATAGATAGATAGATAGATAGATAGATAGATAGATAGATAGATAGATAGACAGACAGACAGATACGATGGATAGATAGATAGATAGATAGATAGATAGATAGATAGATAGATAGATAGATAGATAGATAGATAGATAGATAGACAGAGAGACAGAGAGACAGACAGACAGATAGGATGGATAGATAGATAGATAGATAGATAGATAGATAGATAGATAGATAGAGAGACAGAGAGACAGACAGACAGATAGGATGGATAGATAGATAGATAGATAGATAGATAGATAGATAGATAGATAGATAGATAGATAGATAGATAGATAGATAGAGAGACAGACAGACAGACAGATAGATAGATAGATAGATAGATAGATAGACAGAGAGAGAGAGATAGATAGATAGATAGACAGACAGACAGACAGACAGACAGACAGACAGATAGATAGATAGATAGACAGAGAGACAGATAGGATGGATAGACAGACAGACAGACAGACAGACAGACAGACAGACAGACAGACAGACAGACAGGAAGGACGGACGGACGGACGGACGGATGGATAGACACAGTGGGAGTGATTGGGAACGATAGCAACTCAGCTAGTGGTAGGTCAGGTAAAAGCAGATGCTGAGGCGCTTAGTGTGCAGAGGTCACCAACCTTCCACAGAGTCCGTCACTACAGACCTCCAAACGTTACGTGGCCTTTAGATCAGCTCAGTGTGTAGAGCTTCATGGAATGGGTTTCCATGGCCGAGCAGCTGCATCCAAGCCTTACATCACCAAGCGCAGTGCAGAGCGTCGAATGCAGGGGTGTAAAGCTCCGCCCCTGGACTCTGGAGGGGATTATGGGGTGGGGTCGTGCTCGGCCCCTTATTTCCACTGAAAGGAACTCTTAATGCTTCAGCATTCCAAGAGATTCTGGACAATTTCATGTTCCTAACTTTGTGGGAACAGTTTGGGGACGGCTCCTTCATCTTCCAGCATGACTCTGCACCAGTGCACAAAGCAAGCTCCATAAAGACATGAATGAGCGAGTTTGGTGTGGAGGAACTGGACTTTAACCCGATAGAACACCTTTGTGATAACTTCAAGCGGAGACTGCGAGCCAGGCCTTCTCATCCAACATCAGGGTCTGACCTCACAAATGTGCTTCTGGAGGAATGGTCAGAAATTCCCATAAACACATTCCTAACCTTGTGGAAAGCCTTCCCAGAAGAGCTGAAGCTGTTATAGCTGCAAAGGGTGGGCCGACATCATATTAAACCCTATGGATTAGGAATGGGATGTCCCTCAAGTTCAAGTGCGTGTAAAGGCAGACAAGTGAACACTTTTGGCAATATAATGTATGAGTATACATATATATATACATATATATATATATAGTCATAATGTTCCATCAGAATATTTGTTTGGCCGGAGCCGGATGTAGGAAGCAAGGAATTTCTTTTAGTGCAGGTATCAACATAAAATCCAAAGTCCAAATTAAATTACACAAACTATTAATTAATAATCAGTCATTAGGAAACCAGCCCACGGCCTGATTCTGTACGCAGAACAGCAACCCAAACCTGGCCCGAAGCCTGTTCTATTTGTTGGATGCCCTCAGGCTTGGGACAGGTTGCAGACCTATACCACACACGCAATATGGTGACCAACACATGACGTGCATGCAGGACACGTGGAGCTATGAAGAACTCACTAACCCAGATCATATAACCCTTAGCTTTGTGTATGTGTTTGATTCTGAGAGCCTGTGTTGTTGGTTTTTAGACGTGGATGAGTGCCAGGAGTGGTCGGAACTGTGTGATGCCGTGGGTCAGTGTGTCAATAACATGGGCTCGTACCACTGCAACTGCCCACCGGGGTATAGACAAGTCAGCGGCACCCATTGCCAAGGTAAGACTTTATAGGCATACACCGGATGTTAAAATAGCTGGGCTGTTGCCCTTGTATCGATTTAAAGGGCAAACGTGTAGCTATACATGTGAGAGCTCCGCCCAGAAGGAGGTGTGGGAGTGCGGTGCTGTTGGGAAGGAAGATAAAGGTCACCAGGATCAATAACTGATGATACATGTAGACTGATCTGATCAATATTTATTGAGCTACACATACAGAAGTCTCTCGGTATGGTGTCGAGCGGCCATGTTTGCTAACCCAACACAGCAGACGTCTCGGTATGGAGCTGTAGAGGTTCCTAATGGTGTTCTGTGATGATCCGTCCCATGCAGCTTGACTATCCTCACACAGTTCCTGCAGATGGTGCGGTAGGGGTGGAGGTGAAGTGACAGCAGGCCTTCTGGACGTGTGACAGCAAACATCTGGGTGCTGACCACGGTGCCTCCACACACGGATTCATTGGTCGTCTCCATCAAGGCTAAAGCGGGACTCGTCACTGAAGATGACCCGCTGCCATTCAGAGTCACTCGGTGACAGTCTGCAGGCACTATTGATGTGGTGTTAAGGGCAGTCCTCGTTAAGGGTCATACACGTGGTCCTGCATCATGCAACAATCAGCCAATGGTGCTGGCTCTAGCAGGATGGCTCTTGGAGGGCATCACTAAGTGATGAACAGATTGGCGCTCTGGTTAAAGGCTCTGACCACCTCTCTGTTATCGCACCAGCTGAGGGAAATGAGACTCGATCGGCGCTTGTCTTTAGAAGCAGCATTAGAAATATGGGAAGGGGAAACCGTCCACGTCTCGATTAGACGACGGCGATAATGATGATCTGATCTTCGTGACATGATCACTGCGGTCAGATGTTGATGCCAAGTGTGAACAGAGCACATCTCTCTGTCTGTGCAGACGTGGATGAGTGCATGGAGGAGAGTCTCCCACGACTACACGGCGGGGAATGTGTGAACACAGAAGGCTCATTCCACTTCATCTGTGAGCCTGGATACGTGTGGACTCAAGACCCCCCTGGCTGCGAAGGTAGGTCCGCACACATCACACTAATGCAGTCGCATTACTTTTTAGGAAAACAGCCTTCAGGCCAGCGCTGGAGTCCCCTCTGTGAGGGTATGCGGGGGTTCTAATTGTGTGGAAATGGGTTCTTTGGTTGAGTTGACCGTAGAGTTGAACCTCAGTGCCTACGTTGAGCTGCAGGACAACCAGGTTTGGCCTTTCGCTCATCATGGACTAGATGAAAATGGGGAACGTGGGTCGGATTTGGGCCAGAACAGATTGGCTCTCTGGGTAAAGGCTCTGACCACCTCTCTGTTATCGCACCAGCTGAGGGAAATGAGACTCGATCGGCGCTTGTCTGTAGAAGCAGCATTAGAAATATGGGAAGGGGAAACCGTCCACGTCTCGATTAGATGACGGCGATAATGATGATCTGATCTTCGTGACATGATCACTGCGGTCAGATGTTGATGCCAAGTGTGAACAGAGCACATCTCTCTGTCTGTGCAGATGTGGATGAGTGCATGGAGGAGAGTTTCCTACCACTACACGGCGGGCAATGTGTGAACACAGAAGGCTCATTTCACTTCATCTGTGAGCCTGGATACGTGTGGACGCAAGACCCCCCTGACTGCGAAGGTAGGTCCGCACACATCACACTAATGCAGTCTTCAGGCCAGCGTCGGAGTCGCCTCTGTGAGGGTATGGGGGGGTTCTAATTGTGTGGAAATGGGTTCTTTGGTTGAGTTGACCGTAGAGTTGAACCTCAGTGCCTACGTTGAGCTGCAGGAGAACCAGGTTTGGCCTTTCGCTCATCATCATTTTACTGAGGAACATCACATTCCAATCCCGGTATTCCAAGATGGCCTTCACACATCTGGACTGGCACTGCCAAGTCCCCAGATTTGAATCCTCAACCAGGAAACCACCAGAGAAGACGCCTACCAAATCTGGACCAACTACTCAATGGTTTCCTGCAAGAGTGGCTGAACAATGAAGTGGCCTACATCCCGAACTTGTTCCCCCTTGATATACAGGAGTTGGACAATGAAACTGAAACACCTGTCATTTTAGTGAGGGAGGTCTCATGGCTAAATTGGACCAGCCTGGTGGCCAATCTTCATTAACTGCACATTGCACCAGTAAGAGCAGAGTGTGAAGGTTCAGTTAGCAGGTAAGAGCTCAGTTCTGCTCAGCATACTGCAATGCACACAGCATTATGGGTGACATACCAGAGTTCAAAAGAGGACAGACTGTTGGTGCCCGTCTTGCTGGCGCATCTGTGACCAAGACAGCAAGTCTTTGTGATGTATCAAGAGCCACGGTATCCAGGGTAATGTCAGCATACCACCAAGAAGGACGAACCTCCACCAGCATCACGTAGTGACCTGGCCACTATCCTGCAAGAAGAATGGCTTAAACTCCCTCTGACCACTGTGCAGGACGCAGTATATGTCATTCCCAAGACCAACTGACGCTGTATTGGCCGCAAAAGGAGGCCCTACACCATACTAATAAATGACTGTGGTCTAAAACCAGGTGTTTCAGTTTCATTGTCCAACCAAAGTGCAAAATCTGACTACAAATGTTGAAGCGAACAGGAAGACAAAGCATTCCGCTTGATGACTGCTTGATCAGGAGAATTGGATTTCATACTGTAGAGTATATAAGGTGTCCTGAAATCGGTTTTGGCCAAACATTTTCATCTTGGATATCATCGCTGTCCAAAGAAAAGCAAGTATGTCAAAAATGGCAACTTTACAGGAGAGGCCAAAAACCTCATTTAACTTTAATGTAAGTCAATGGAACCAGACGTCTCTCCAAGCAGTTTTGGGCCATTTCCGTTGGTCCATTCATCATGAGATTCTCACTGGGTGTAAACAACAGCCAGTGTGTTCAAATGATGCGTAAAAGTAAAAATGGACAAAAGTGGAGATACATGTTTTTTATTGGACAGCGACGATATACGTAATGAGCTGCTTGTGTTGGGATGCAGTCTGGGCTTCCGTTGGCTGCTTGTGTTGGGATACCGAATCTCTGTGGTGAGGAAAAAACGCTTACTCTGCGGTGAGAAGTTTGAGAACGGTTGGGACACGGTTGACACCATCGCCATCGTATGCCCCCTAGTAGTGGTAACTACACTGGTGATGGGACACGGTCACGGTTTCACGTTGGGCTACTGATGCATATCTTTTAACGTGTGATCTGATTGGTCAGGAAAGCCGAACTCCCTGCTCCCACGTTTCCTCTCATCAGAGAGAGAGAGAGTAAAAGGCAGCGAGTGTAAAAGCGTGTGTGGGGTGGGGGGAGGGGGTCCTAATGTCTTTCACATTCAGCCTGCTGCTGTTTTTCCTCCAGTTGGGAGGGAGCCTTGCCAGCATGTGCTGTGCCAGAGTTGTTTGAAATGCCCTTTTCCTTTAGTGAAAAAGAAAGAAGGAAGCTTTTCAGCTGACTGTCTAGACAAGGAGGAATATTTTAAACTGAGAGCTGACTTGCTCCAGCCCGAACGGACTGCCTCACATCGCTGCCTGTGTGTCTTTGTACCAGTTCTCTGTGTGTAGGTTCTGAGAGCTGTGGATGATGCCCCTCTATGGCACATCTATAACAGCGGTATGAACAGAGTGCGGTTGGATACAATAGTCTATACCATGAGTCTCTAACTCATGGCCCAGTCAGACTTTGCTGTCACAGTGCAAAGACCCGTGTCTGCAGTGCAGTGAGACTCATGGTGCAAAGTCCCTGAGCCGTTGCCTAAACTCAGCTTTCATGGTGCATGGTTCCCAGCTTAGAGCCTTATCAAACTTCACTGTCACGGAGCAAAGACCCTGGTTTATGGCCCAGGTCACGATGCGAAGACCCCTGTTTGCAGTGCAGTGTGAGACTCTGCTGTCACAGTGTATAGTCCCTAGCTCATGGCTAGTGTTGTGTGAGTCCCTAGCTCATAGCTGTTGCAGTGCAAGTCCCTGAAACATGGCTCAGTTGAATTCTGCTACCATAGGACAAGGTCACCGGTTCACTGCCTGATCGTACTGTGCCGTTACAGTGCCGAGTCACCGGCACACGGCCCAGTCAAGTTCTCCAGTCCAGGGTTCGGAGCCGGGTCAAACTTCACTCTCACTGTGCAAAATCACTGACTCACAGCCAAGTCAAACTCTGCTACTGTGGTGAGTAGTGACACAGTTCGTGGCCTAGACAAATCAAATTGTGTCACCAGAGTCCCCAGTTTGGTCTTCTGTGCTGTCCCATTGCAAATGTCTCTTTGCAAGTACCAGCAAAGTATTGAATTTACATTTATGGCATTTAACTGAGGCTCTTAGCCAGAGCGACTTACAAGGTTACTCATATTACAGGTGGGCCAGTGTAGTGTTAGGAGTCTTGCCCAAGGACTCTTATTGGTGTAGCACAGTGTAGTCACCCAGACTGGGATTCGAACCCCAGTCTCCCACATGTCCCATACCCCAGTCTCTCACATGTCCCATACCCCAGTCTCCCACATGTCCCATACCCCAGTCTCTCACATGTCCCACACCCCAGTCTCCCACATGTCCCATACCCCAGTCTCTCACATGTCCCACACCCCAGTCTCTCACATGTCCCATACCCCAGTCTCCCACATGTCCCATACCCCAGTCTCTCACATGTCCCATACCCCAGTCTCCCACATGTCCCATACCCCAGTCTCTCACATGTCCCATACCCCAGTCTCCCACATGTCCCATACCCCAGTCTCCCACATGTCCCATACCCCAGTCTCCCACATGTGGTGGCGGCTCCCTGGCAACACCACTACCCATCCATGAAGCTACCGTTCCATGTGGGAGACTGGGGTTGGATTCCCAGTCTGGGTAACTATGCTGTGCTACACCAGTAAGAGTCCTTGGGCAAGTCTCCTAACACTACATTGGCCTACTTGTAATATGAATAGCCCTGTAAGTCGCTCTGGATAAGAGCGTCAGCTAAATGCCGTAAATGGTCCAATGGCAAATGTTTACAATGTCTCTGACTCATGGGCCAGTTAAGGTCTGGTTGTAGGGTAAATAGTGACCCCACTCCTGGCCTACTCAGACTCCACTGTTACAGTACAAAGTCTCCAGGTCATGGACTAGTCAGATTCCGCTGTGCATGTTGGTGGCTTGGGGCCCAGTGGAACTCTGTTACTGTGGTGAATAGTACCCAGGGACAGGACTTCACTCACAGCCTAGTTAAACTCCAAACTCACCAGTTCTGGCCAACTCAGAGTCTTGGGCTGCGTCCGAAACTGCCTACTACCGTACTACTCAGTAGGCGAGAATGTGTAGTGTGTCCGAATCCGCAGTAGCCATAAGGCAGTAGGCGGAAGTTCCCCGGATGAAGTTTCCGGTGAGAGTTTCCAGTGTGCGAGCCCAGCACACTGTGCTATCCCATGATTCCACTGGAGCTGTGAAGGTGTTGCGAGCTGAGGAAGAAAAAATGGCGGAAGGTGGGACATCGGCTTGGTACGAGTGTAGCTAATCTACAACATTTTGTGCAACACCAAGTACCGTTGGTGGTACCGTTGGTGGTACCGTGGTGGCGTGACGTCTTACGTCAAATGACGTTGGCAAGATGGCGGACGTAGTGCGTCTAAGGTTGCGTGGTTACTACATACTTTAATTGAAAGAGCCTACTGCTTCACCGGTCGAGCCGTACACACCGGGTTCAGTCTAGTACGTACTGACGAAGTAGGTGATTTCAGACGCAGCCCTGGTCAGTTCTTAGTCGATCATGGAACACCTCCGGGGGCCCAAACCTAACGTATCCACCACTGGTATAAGTGATCTCTCCTTCTTGCCTGCTTTTTCACAGATATCGATGAATGCTCCAACGGCGCTAAATGTTTGAACGGCACTTGCTTAAACACAGAAGGCTCGTTTCAGTGCCAGTGTGATAGAGGCTTTCGCCTGGAGACGGCCACTCACACCTGCCAGGGTAAAAAAATAAAAATAAATAAAAAAATAAAAAGAAAGAGCCCAATTTGCTGACTTCCGCTACCTTACCCTAGCAACTGCTTGCTGATTGGTTGACTGCTGATTGCTGGCAGTTGATGCTGATTGGCTGCTTGTGCCATTTGCCAGATATCGATGAGTGTGCTGAGTTTGGGCAGAGCATTTGCGGGGCGTGGCAGTGTAAGAACACGCCTGGATCCTACAGGTGTGTGGTACCCTGCCCAGCAGGCCACACCCGAAACACACACGGAGCGTGTGTGGGTGAGTCAACCAGACCGCCACATAGCATCATAAGCTTCAGGCATGCCGTGTCCATCTTTCTGCTGTGTATGTTGAAGGTCTGTCCTCAACTAAAGGATCTCCTGGAGAAAAGATAACACATTCATAAACATATAGCATAATTTTCAGAATACGAGGGTCTATAGATCTTAAAAATCATTTTGGGATTAACCCCAATTTGTTTATCTGTGCTGTATGGACCAGGATTTAGCGTTGCTGCAAACCATCTCATCATTTCATTTGCAAGGATACCCAAAGCCATGTAGAGATAGATGGTCCAATGGCGGATCATGGAACCTCTCGATAGCTCCTGGGAGCTAGCAGCTCGGTAATACCTGCTCAGTGGAGGTGCAGCCAAGTGGAGGTGCATCTAAACCAAGTTAACATGCGTATTAAAGCATGTCAGTGGATCATCTCCCACTGGATTGGTAGAGTTATGGAAGGCTGACAGCTAGCAGATATGGGCTAGGATACTGGATATGGTTATAGCACGTAGCATCAACACATAGCATCAGCCACCACGTTACCAGAACCCTCCTCTTCTTAATGCCACTGTATCCAACGCTGTGGAAAGAGAACATGGTGTGTGCTGGTGGAGTGGTGGGTGGATGAGATGTGATGACATATGGATCTCCATTGTGAACGTTATAATTAGGGAGATAGATAGCTCTCTATGTTTGTAATATGGCGTTATTAATATGGATGTGATGATGTACGGTCCCTTACACATCACAAGGTACCTATTGATGGTATATACTTACCTATGGACTGATCAGCCTTGCTCGTGGGGGCTAAAAGAGAACTGAGGGGTTCACCGTAACTTTTCTTACCTGGGTGAAGCCAGCCTCTGTAGAAGAGTAGGTAAAAGCAGAACACATAAAAAAAAAAAAAAAAAAAAATTTTTTTAAAAGTGTACACTGTAATTATAAATAATTGTCAGTGATGTCATTACGGTGATCGTTAACAGTAATTAGAGCACACAGTTGTAATTACTGTTATATGTAAATATATTTACCTAGAGAATAAATAATATTCCGAATTCCGATAGTACCTAAGGCCTGTAATGGTTTAGCCCGGGGGAATGGCAACCCACCCCTAAGTAGCGGTACTGGCAGTACAGGGGGTTCAGATCGAATTCTATTAATATAGTTTATGCCAAAATAACATTCACACTTTTTTTATTTAAATATTTGAATAAATGAATTGTACAAAGATGAATAAAATTATGTAAGCAAATATCATTTATTGAAGAGTTGTGTTTGGCAAAATCTTAGTTAGCCCAGGATCTGTATGTGCTTCTGTCTAAGCTTTGGGCCTTTTGGTGTTAAATCTGTGTGGCTTGTCCCGCCTGCTTCAATGCTTCAGTCCAGTTTACTTAGTCCAGTGCCTGTGTTCTGCTGCTTCACCTCATCTTCACTTCTCATCAGCTCAGTTTTTCCGTCCAGCTGCTTAACCCCAGTTCTTTTCCTCAGTTCAGTGCTTTAGTTTGATTCTTCCACACAGTGCTTCAGCGCAGTGCTTCAGCGCAGTGCTTCAGCGCAGTGCTTCAGCGCAGTGCTTCAGTGCAGTTCTTTAGTGCAGTGCTTTAGACTGGTGCCTCCTTAAGTTCAGTGCCTCTGTTCAGTGCTTTAGTTTGATTCCTCCAAACAGTGCTTCAGTGCAGTGCTTCAGTGCAGTGCTTCAGCGCAGTGCTTCAGCGCAGTGCTTCAGCGCAGTGCTTCAGTGCAGTGTTTCAGTGCAGTGCTTTAGTGCAGTGCTTTAGACTGGTGCCTCCTTAAGTTCAGTGCCTCTGTTCAGTGCTTTAGTTTGATTCCTCCAAACAGTGCTTCAGCGCAGTGCTTCAGCGCAGTGCTTCAGCGCAGTGCTTCAGTGCAGTGCTTCAGTGCAGTGCTTTAGATTGGTGCTTCCTTAAGTTCAGTGCCTCTGTTCAGTGCTTTAGTTTAATGATTCAGTGCAGTGCTTCATTGCAGTGCGTCAGTGCAGTGCTTCAGTGCAGTGCTTCAGCGCAGTGCTTTAGACTGGTGCTTCCTTAAGTTCAGTGCCTCTGTTCAGTGCTTTAGTTTGATGATTCAGTGCAGAGCTTTAGTGCAGTGCCTCAGGCCAGTGCTTCAGTTCAGTGCAGTGCTTCAGCGCAGTGCTTCAGTGCAGTGTTTCAGTGCAGTGCTTTAGATTGGTGCTTCCATAAGTTCAGTGCCTCTGTTCAGTGCTTTAGTTTGATTCCTCCACACAGTGCTTCAGTGCAGTGCTTCAGCGCAGTGCTTCAGCGCAGTGCTTCAGCGCAGTGCTTCAGTGCAGGGCTTCAGCACAGTGCTTCAGTGCAGTGTTTCAGTGCAGTGCTTTAGATTGATAATTCAGTGCAGAGCTTTAGTGCAGTGCTTCAGGCCAGTGCTTCAGTTCAGTGCAGTGCTTTAGTTTGATGCTTCAGTGCAGTGCTACAGATTGGTGCTTCATCCCCGCTGCATTTTAGTTTGGTGCTTCAGTTCAGTGCTTCAGTCCAGCAGCTTCAGTGCAGTGATTTAGTACAATGCTTCAGTTTGCTCCTTTAGTCCAGCTCTCTGATTCAGTGCTTCAGTCCAGCGCATCAGTTCCGCATTTTAGTTTGGTGCTTCAGTTCAGTGCTTCAGTCCAACAGCTTCAGTGCAGTACCTCAGTTCAGTGCAGTTCTTCAGTGCAGTGGTTCAGTTTGGTTCTTCAGTCTGGTGCTCCAGTCTAGCGCCTCAGTTTAGTGTTTTAGTTTGGTGCTTCAGTCCAGAAGCTTCAGTGCAGTGATGAACTCAAATGCTTCAGTTTAGTCCAGCTCTTTAATCCAGTGCTTCAGTCCAGTGGTTCAGGTCCATGTTTGAGTTTGGCGCCTCAGTCCAGCGCTTCAGTTCCGCATTTTAGTTTGGTGCTTCAGTTCAGTGTTTCAGTCCAGCAGCTTCAATGCAGTGCTTCAGTCCAGAAGCTTCAGTTTGCTTCTTTAGTCCATCTGTTTAATTCAGTGCTTCAGTTCAGTGTTTCCACCCAGTCCTTAAGTGCACTGTGTTAGCTCAGTGCCTCGGTCCAGTGCCTACGCTTAGTACTTGCCATGTACAGTCTAGCTGCTTTGGAGCAGTGTTTTTCTACTGCCGTTATTCATGCCTGTTGATGTAAGATTACTGCAGCCCTTTCTGCAATTATCCATTCATGCATTCTTCTGTCATGTCATCGTTTTCTCCCATATTGCATTTGTTTATCGATGCTTTTTTTCCCACATAGCCTTTTATTGATATATTGTGATCACATTATGACTACATACCAAAAGTATGGAAACCAGCAGTTGACTTTATTTATTTAATTATTAATGTTTATGTTTATTTACCAGTTATGGCCATTTCTACCCACTAGCTAGGCCTCCCTAATCACACGGTGGTATCTGATGATGTCTGGAAGGGTGGCACTGTGAGACTTGTGAATTGGCACCACATCTTCTCAAACTGCTGCTAACTCAACATCATTGGGCAACTCAACACGCTTGGAGGAGAACACTAACTGCAAAATGTGTTACATGACATCAGCTAACAAAACTTAACATGTAGTGTTGGGAGAGCTAGAAGACCTTCCTACCCTACCCATCCTACTTGCCCAAAGGGATCAAGGCTCATTATGTTCTCTTAGACATCCAAGCTCTCAGTCTACTGCTAATAGAGTAGACGTATTAAGCAGGTTCTTTGGTTTGCATTGGCAACAGTGCCTTCAAAAGGTGTCTCAAATTCGTCAGACTGTCATTCAAGCTCTAATGAAATGATCACGTTTCCACACTTTTGACCTGTAGTGAAGGTCTACACTGCCCATATAGACGCAAGGTGATCTTTCTCTCTCCTTTTCTCTAGATGTGGACGAGTGTGCTCTAAACAGAAGCTTGTGTCGAGAACATGGAGTGTGCCATAACACAGTGGGCTCGTTCATGTGCCACTGTGACCCGGGCTACCAGGACACGGATGGTCAAGGCTGTGTGGGTGAGTGAAACCTGAAGCAATGCGTGTCACTATAATTACACTGCTGATCTTCTGAACATTCTGAGAGCGTTACTTCTATTATTATTATGATCATGCCCTCATACACATAATAATAACACCGACCTTGTACTTCACCTTTACGAGCTCCACTTACCACTAATAGGTCCATTATTACATAGGTGTTCCGTTACAGACTGCAGAGCATCTGCTACTGCATAATTGGTCAGCACATCCCACTGTGCCAGTCACCATTGGTCAGTTTCTGACTACAGGACTCAGCAGATATATTTGGGGCGAGGCTTGAATCAGTATTGGAAATTAATAATAATAATGTTCTATCTAGTATTCGGTTTAACTATTGTGTAATTTAATTGTTGAAATGGTAATAATGTCATTCAGAGTGGTTTGAGTCCACATGGGTCATTTTAGAAAACATTGCCCACCTGCTGATTTCTTCGGAGTCATGGTGATGGGAACTGGGGGTATAGCCAACTATGGCCAGTTTATTGAAATATAGGAAATTTATATAGCCTGTTTATGTGCATGTCTTCTGAGTTTTTAAATTTGATATTGATGATATAGTGATCGTTCCAGAACACTTCCTTTGGGCACTGTTTGCCCTACACTGTCTTGCACCATGCATGAATAAAAAAAAAAAATGTATTCACATTTATGGCATTTAGCAGGCGCTCTTATCCATAGCAATCTACAACTGTGCCGTTTAAAGACCACGGGAGAGTCTGTTGTTCGGACAGTGGGAGTTAATTCCACCATCGGGAAGCCAGGACAGAAAACTCTGACTATGTTTATTTTTATTATTATCATTATTATTTTTTAATGGGAATCCAGTCATTTACACAGAAGCTCAGCTTGGGCAGCTTTGGACACTTTCAACTTGTTTGGCACCTTGTTATTATTTCTCCGTTCTCAGCTTTGTCCTCTCTAAAATTGTATTGTGCCAGAAAGTCCATTCAACAGCCCACACACTGTTTTGGGAAAACCATCCTGTAGTTTAAGTCTCTTTGGGGTTAAAAAGCTAAGCTTAAAGGCCGTCACTTTATTTCTAGTGATGTTCTTCCTCACTCTTAGCGATGGAGAAAGCACATGTATAATTGTACCAACTTAAAAACTTCATAAGTGTACAGACTATTAAATAAAAAAAAAAAGAAAGATAAAAGTCCAGTTCCAGAAAGTGTCAAAGCATGTGGTAAAGTTGGGCCTTTAAAAATTTTTTTTATTTTATTTTATTTTATTTTATTTTATTTTATTTTATTTTATTTTATTTTTTGCCTGTGCAGAAATGAGGCACGTCATATTATTAAAAAAATAATAAATGAAGACTTTAATTTTGAAAAATGTGTATCACTAAAATGACATAGTACTCCTTAGTAATATCATGTAAGACATGCACACTATATGAATTTTGATCTAAACATTCATTAACATTTATAAAGTGTTTATGTAAGATGTTATGAATGTTTTATGTAGACACCTTTCTGGTAAAGTTTTACCGAAGCTGGTTAGGTTTTCTACATCCTGTGTGATCCATGTAAACCCAGCTGTGTTCAGTGATGTTGAGGTGAGGACTGAGAGCGGTCAGTCCGTTGTTCTGAGAACACCATCAGCTTGAAGGGAGAGATTTTGCCTTTATATGCCATTAACCATACAATAAACTATATAATGCAAATTGAACGTATAGCACGACAACAGTGTTAACTCTTAGCGTCTTTGGGAGCAGGTAGTCGAGACCGGCGTTTTAACGGAAGTCCAACTCCGCACTAAAAACACACACTGGGCTTCTTTCTTCCCCTGCACTTACCTCGCAGGCGACGTTAAATAAAGAAGGCGGATGCCTCGCCAGGTCCGTGATTGATGGGGCCGTTTATTTTCATCCAATTCGAAGGTGTACCGCATGCTACCGCCTGCTAATGTTTTAAACATCCTCGGCCTGGACCTGCCCAGCCTGTGAGAGCAGGAGGAGGACAAACGTGCCAAGGCTTAGAGCCCCCACACACACGCTTTACCAATGAGGCCGCAATGTAGCCATACGTTCCTCTCTGGTTCTCTTCACAGAGAGATTCCTATTTCTTGCTTGGATTTTGGGTTTAGGTAACAGGTTAGGCTAGGGCTCTTTCAGCTAGGGCTCTTTAGGCATTGCTGATAGTATGGTACAAAATTGGTTCCACCCATTTTTGGGTCATTTCTGTTGGTTCGGTCATCATGAATTTTTGCAGTGTAAACCACAGAAAAATATATAATTAAATACTAAAAATTTAAATCCAGAGGACAGGATTATGCTATGCAGTTGTATTGCACATAGTAGAAATAGAAATAGACTACTGACTTTTATTGCACGTGGTAGAAATAGAGCTAGATTACTAGGTTCTATTGCACATAGTAGAATAAAAATAGACTAGTGTAGAATAGACTAGTGTAGAAATAGATTGGTGTAGGGATAGACTGGTGTAGGGATAGACTAGTGCAGGAATAGACTAGTGTAGGGATAGACTACTGTAGAAATAGACTAGTGTAGAAATAGACCAGTGTAGAAATAGACTAGTGTAGAAATGGACTAGTGTAGAAGTAGACTAGTGTAGAAATAGACCAGTGTAGAAGTAGACCAGTGTAGAAATAGACTAGTGTAGAATAGACCAGTGTAGGAATAAACTAGTGTAGAAATAGACTAGTGTAGAAATAGACTAGTGTAGGAATAGACTAGTGTAGAAATAGACCAGTGTAGGGATAGACTAGTGTAGAAATAGACTAGTGTAGGAATAGACTAGTGTAGGAATAGACTAGTGTAGAATTGACTATTGTAGAATAGACTAGTGTAGAAATGGACTAGTGTAGAAATAGACCAGTGTAGAAGTAGACCAGTGTAGAAGTAGACCAGTGTAGAAATAGACTAGTGTAGGAATAGACTAGTGTTGAGATGGACTAGTGTAGTAATGGACCAGTGTAGAAGTAGACTAGTGTAGAAATAAACTAGTGTAGAAATAGACCAGTGTAGGAATAGACTAGTGTAGAAGTAGACTAGTGTAGTAATGGACTAGTGTAGAAATAGACTAGTGTAGAAGTGGACTAGTGTAGTAATGGACTAGTGTAGGAATAGACTAGTGTAGAAGTAGACTAGTGTAGTAATGGACTAGTGTAGGAATAGACTAGTGTAGAAGTAGACTAGTGTAGTAATGGACTAGTGTAGTAATAGACTAGTGTAGGAATAGACTAGTGTAGAAGTAGACTAGTGTAGTAATGGACTAGTGTAGAAATAGACTAGTGTAGAAATAGACTAGTGTAGAATTGACTATTGTAGAATGGACTAGTGTAGAAATGGACTAGTGTAGAAATGGACCAGTGTAGAAGTAGACTAGTGTAGGAATAGACTAGTGTTGAGATGGACTAGTGTAGTAATGGACTAGTGTAGTAATGGACCAGTGTAGAAGTAGACTAGTGTAGAAATAGACCAGTGTAGAAATAAACTAGTGTAGAAATAGACCAGTGTAGAAATAGACTAGTGTAGGAATAGACTAGTGTAGAAGTAGACTAGTGTAGTAATGGACTAGTGTAGTAATGGACTAGTGTAGAAATAGACTAGTGTAGAAGTGGACTAATGTAGTAATGGACTAGTGTAGGAATAGACTAGTGTAGAAGTGGACTAGTGTAGTAATGGACTAGTGTAGAAGTAGACTAGTGTAGTAATGGACTAGTGTAGGAATAGACTAGTGTAGAAGTAGACTAGTGTAGTAATGGACTAGTGTAGGAATAGACTAGTGTAGAAGTGGACTAGTGTAGTAATGGACTAGTGTAGAAGTAGACTAGTGTAGTAATGGACTAGTGTAGAAGTAGACTAGTGTAATAATGGACTAGTGTAGTAATGGACTAGTGTAGGAATAGACTAGTGTAGAAGTGGACTAGTGTAGTAATGGACTAGTGTAGAAGTAGACTAGTGTAGTAATGGACTAGTGTAGGAATAGACTAGTGTAGAAGTGGACTAGTGTAGTAATGGACTAGTGTAGAAGTAGACTAGTGTAGTAATGGACTAGTGTAGAAGTAGACTAGTGTAATAATGGACTAGTGTAGTAATGGACTAGTGTAGGAATAGACTAGTGTAGAAGTGGACTAGTGTAGTAATGGACTAGTGTAGAAGTAGACTAGTGTAGTAATGGACTAGTGTAGGAATAGACTAGTGTAGAAGTAGACTAGTGTAATAATGGACTAGTGTAGTAATGGACTAGTGTAGGAATAGACTAGTGTAGTAATGGACTAGTGTAGGAATAGACTAGTGTAGAAGTGGACTAGTGTAGAAATGGACTACTGTAGAATAGACTAGTGTAGAAATAGACGAGTGTAGAAATAGACTACTGAGGGACGTGGCTGTTATACAGTCTGACGGCGGCCGGAAGGATCTGCGGTACCTCTCCTTCACACACCGCGGGTGCAGCAGCCGGGCACTGTGGTACATGGGGTGGGACGGGTTCTTCAGCATGTGTTTGAACTTAGTCCTCATCCTCCTGTCCCCCACCACCTCCACTGGATCAAGAGAACACCCCAGGACAGAGCTGGACTTCTTGATGACTCTGTTTAGTCTCTTCCTGTCGGCGGTGGAGATGCTGCTGAGATTACACACTGAGTTAGCTGATGTGAGGAATACTCGGACCTGGGTGTTTGTTTCTAGCTTCAGCAGAAAGGCTGCATCCACAGCAAATGTGTGTCTTGAAGGGCGGCATGCCAGTGCTATCATAGATCGCCCGCTCTAGACTGTGCGTGACCAGTGCGCTTATTATCTCGCGTAACGACGAGGTCATATTGATTCCACATTGGGGGTGTCTCCGACTCATTGGAATTTGAAACCATTCTCCCTCAGTGAGCTCCCCTTTTGTTTTGTCCTTGGTGAACAGACTTGAGTGCACAGGAGGGAGAGTGCAGGGGAGGGTGCTTTGCGTGTGTCTTGCAGAGAGTTCTCTAAGCACTAATCATTTTTGAGTTTTTGTTTAGTCTCCTTTTCAGTTTTGTCTCCCCTGTATTAGTTTTGTCTCGCCGGTTTTGTTTTGTCTCCTCCTTTGATGTGGTTTGATGTAAAAAGCACCGCTCTAGAGAAAAATCCGAGTTGTACACAGTGGTGGTGGTGATGGGAATCAGGCGTCTGAAGATCTTCTATGCTATTAAAAACTCCTGCACGGAAAGTCGGTTCAGTTATGTTGCTTAATGTCTGAGATGTTCAACATTGCATTGACATGCGCTTAATAATCCGATAACTGCAGAAATAGCATATTTTGCCAGTAATCTGTTCACAGTGTGTGCATACACTTCAGGAGTCAGATATGGGAATCTAGACAAGTCAGGCAGTAACGCTCTTTATCATGCAAGCAAGTTACTATTCCAAAAAATATGAACATACATCATCTAGAATATGAAAAATATTCAGTCCTTCTTTTCGTCAAGCATGTACGTTCATCTTCCTTCTTGCGGTTGCTATGTGCAATGCTCCTTGCCTATTTCCAGTTTCCTATATGTATAGGTTGTGTATATATCCATAGACTAAACAAGATGAAAGAAATCAGAGTAAGGGTATACATACACTGAGGTTCCTGATTACGGAGCTAAAAGCCAGAACATGTTATCTGGTTTCTTCACTGGATTTCTGGGCCTTAATCTGATCTAAGAAATCAGGGTATGCTGTTTACATGATTATGACCAGGTTATTAAGGGCATATAAGCACACTTATTGTTTTGCCATAATCCTTCAAAATCCTAAAATAGATTACAAAACACAGTTGGGGTCGCAGGTATACATACACCCTCTACAGAGTTTCCATTCTTTTGAACCGGTCAACATTACATATTAAACTCAGAAGACATATCGTCGCTGTCCAATGAAAACCATGTATCTCCAATTTGGTCAATTTTTATTTTTTGGCATCATTTGATCACATGAGCTGCTGTTTACATTGGGTGGACATTTCATGATAAATGGATCACTAGAAATCTCCAGACCATGCTGGGGAAAACGTCTGGTTCCATTGACTTCCATTCAAATTCAGCCAGGTTTTTGGCCTCTCCTGTAAAGTAGCCATTGTGGAGATACTTGTTTTTCTTTGGACAGCGACGATATGGAGATTCAGTGATGATAGTTTACTCTGATAGTAAATAAATGTCTGTATTTGTGTTGTGGACATTGTGACCCCTGGTTCCCATCATCACCACCACTGTAAAGTAATGTGAGTCAGTCTGTTAGAGAATGAATCAATTTCACAATCAACCACTCTGACCAGTCTTACCAGTTGGGGCACCAAACAATCCAGTTTTGAAGCTTGCAGTTCTCCTTTAACACCATCCTTATATTCGTCTTGCTTTGGTATTACTGTACTGTGCTGAGAAAGCCGTAGAGTCATGGCTGTTATTGGATAGCTTTGGATAGCTTTGGATTCCCTCCATCGGAGAAATGAGGTTCAGGATGTTGGTCCTAGAGATGATCAGCCATGACACTTCCAACCAAACTATCTAAGCAATCCCTCCTATCATAAGCAATCACAGACAGAGAGAGAAAGAGGTGGTCTGAGTGAAAGGGGAGAAGGGTAGGGGAAAGCTACTTTCAGGTATTCAGGCGTAGAATGATACGTGCACTCAGAGGCCGTACTGGAGGCTCGTTTGTCTTCGTGGGTTTGCGTAACCGATCCCATGCAGTCTCCATCGGTCCTAATTTCCCGCAGCAGAAAGTCCTGTCACAGCTAGGAACGCTCACTCCTGAGGTTCTTACTGCACCTGAATGTATGTCTTTAAATGTTAGGCAAAAGGTGCAGATTAGATGAAGGTTGGTTGGATGGTTCAGGTTGTGCTTACCTACCCAAACAGCCCAAACTCCATATAGAGCGGTGGGTGTTTACATTTATGGCATTTAGCTGACGCTTCTAACCGTCTTTGTTTCAACCGCAAAATCTTGGTTGCCTGTTTCTTTTCTCAGTGATGGCTTCTAGGGGAGCTGCACAGTCTTTCAGACCCATGGTCTTCAGGTGTCTTCTCACATGGAAGGATGGACAGAAACACCTGCAGATGTTTTCCGATCTGAAGCAGTAATGGGCTTGAGGTTCTCCTTTGTTATAAAGACAGTCAGTGCTGTTGATCCGATGGGGACAGTTTTGGAAATTCCAATTTGCATTACAGAGGTCTACGAATCCCCAGATCTTACACAGTGTAGCTACAAGTCGTCGCTGTCCAAAGAAAATCAAGTATCTCCAAAATGGTAACTTTACAGGAGAGGGCAAAAACCTAATCTGATTTTAATGTAAGTCAATGGAACCAGACGTCTTTCCGAGCAGGTCTGTTGGTTCCTTCATCATTAAGTTTTCACACTATGTAAACAACAGCTTGTGTGATCAAAGGATGCATAAAAGTAAAAATGAACAAAAATGGAGATACATGTTTTTCATTGGACAGTGACGAAATGCTGTACGTTTCGTTGAGGTGGTGGGGTTCGAGGGCGACCTGAAGAAGATGGGTTTCTCTTTTGAGTCTTGGTTCCTCTCCAGGGTTCTTCCTCTTGCTCTGGAGGGAGCTTCTGCTAGCCAGTGTCGCCCTGGGGCTCGCTCATTGGGGGCATGGGTCCGGATTCTCTATAAAGCTGCTTTGTATTATCTGCTGTAAAAAGCGCTATGGAGTAACTTTGACTTGACTTGACTCCTTGGATCATTTGGGAACCAGCTACAGGGAACTACACCCTGTGGTGGATTGGTGGCCCGTACAGGGTCTTTCCTGCCTTCTGCCCAGTGAGCGCTGGGATATGCTCCAGCACCCTCCATGACCAAGAAGGATAAATAGCTCAGAAGATGAATGAATGAATGAATGAATGAATGAATGGAATACCCAGAGTACAATGCAAACTGACTGGGCTATTCTTACGCCATCTTGAAAGTTTGGACCTGCTGGCCATTTAAGAGGTTAAGCAGTATACACTCGCTAGGTCCCGCTACACTTCTTCTCTGTTCCCTCCATTCCTCCCTCCCTCGTCCCCGCCCTTTTGCCCCATTCATCTCCATACCTCCAGCTTTTCTACCGCTCAGTCTCTCCCTGTCTCTCCCACTTTATTTCCAACTCTGCCTCCATCCTTCCTCTCCTTCTCTGGTTACTCAGACAGAGGAAAAGCTCGAGCCTGGAGCTGCACTCAGACAGAATACCGAGCTATGAATGAATCCTATATGCCCAGCAAAATCAGCTCCATTAGTTCTACTATAATTTCACGTCTCTCCTCTTTTCCTCCTCTTTTCCTTCTGGAATTAGTCCACGACAGCTCTCCTGCTTCCAGATAGAGCCTGTTTATGACTTTCCACTATTCCAGGGTCTGGCTTGATTGGAGAATGAGGTGGGGAAGAGAGAAGTCAAGGCCATTAACGAATTCAGGTTGCTTGATGGTATGGAAGAAGCATTAAAACAATAGAAACCAGGCTGTGGCGCTCCTAACTGTTCGGTCTGGTGTATAGAGAATAAAAACAATCACTTAAAGTGGAACTTTAGTCCTAGTTTACTGTAGAAGATGCAAATGTGGTTACATGTGAAATGCTCTATTCTAGAGAAACCTACCGAGTAGGTCTCCATGTAGGAGAAGCACCTTGTCCACACAGTGTGTTGGTGTTTTTACCAACATCCTGATTCACCCTGGATTATAAGAAAGCCTGCCCTGGAGGAAAACAGTAGACTGGAGTTCCTTGATCTAAGTACACTTAGGAAGCTTGCTCATACTCATGATCACTGCACTGAAAAATGAAAGTATTTTCATAAACTAAGTTCTTTTATCTGGGTGGGGTCTACATGTCTACAGTCATTTCCACAGTCCTACCAATGACTGTCGTTGAGTGTTTGGACTGAGGAATGCCAGTAAATAACTTGAACATTACCCAAACTCCTAATTTTGATATTATCTTGTCTGTATGTAAATATTTAGCCATCCCTGGTTTATATATGCATATTAACCTAATCCTAATAGTTACTTCCCTCAGCCTTGAACTGTTATTTATATTATATTATATGTATATATATATATATATATATATATATATATATATATATATATATATATATATATATATACAAAAAATATAATACAAAATACATAAAATATAATAAAAATAACATATTATATACAGTGGAGTGCGAAAGTTTGGGCAGCCTTGTTAATTTTCCTGATTTACCTTTATAAAGCATTGATTGTTTGGATAAAAAAAATAATAAGTTAAATATATCATATAGGGGACAAACACAGTGATATTTGAGAAGTGAAATGAAGTTTATATGATTTACAGAAAGTGTGCAATAATTGTCTAAACAAAAGTAGGCAGGTGCATAAATTTGGGCACCAAAAAAAAAACCTTTAGTAGATCCTCCTTTCACAGAAATAACAGCCTCTAAATGCTTCCTATAGCTTCTAATGAGAGTCTGGATTGTGGCTGAAGGTATTTTAGATCATTCTTCTTTACCAAACATCTCTAGTTCATTCAGGTTTGATGGTTTCCGAGCATGGACAGCTCTTTTTAAGTGACACCACAGATTTTCAATAATATTCAGGTCTGGGGACTGAGATGGCCATTCCAGAACATTGTACTTGTTCCTCTGCATGAATACATTAGTAGATTTTGAGCAGTGTTTAGGGGCGTTGTCTTGTTGGAAGATCCAGTTCCGGCGCAGCTTCAGCTTTGCCACTGATTCCTGGACATTGGTCTGCAGAATCTGCTGATATTGATTGGATGTTTGTTAAAATATATATATATATATATATTTTTTTTATTATTTAGTAATGTCATTATTTATTCATTTATGGTACATTAAAATATATATATTCTATATATAGTAACTTAATATATTTGTACACTATATAGTACACTATATAGTCACCTATGGCTGTAATGGTGCCGTGCCAGACTGTCATGGAGTGACTCAGAATGGTAGTAGGTCATCTTCAGTGACGAGTGCTTTAGTCTTGGTGGAGCTGTCCAACGAATCCGTGTGTGGAGGCACCGTGGTCAGCACCAAGATAAACGGTTTGTTGTCACACGTTCAGAAGGCCTGGTGTCACTCCACCTCCACCCCTACCGCACCATCTGCAGGAACTGTGTGAGGATATTTAAGCTGCATGGGATGGATTATCACAGGACACCATTAGGAACCTCTACAGCTCCATACCGAGATGGTTGGGTTGGGTTAGCCAATACTCCATACTGAGAGACAGACTTCTGTATGTGTAGCTCAATAAATATTGATCATATCAGTCTAAATTGATCATCACTTATTGATCCTGGTCTCCTTTATCTTCCTTCCCAACACCACCGCACTCCCACACCTCGTTCTGGGTGCAGCTGATGGGTGTAGTTTGTTCTGAATGCTGCACTGTGTTGTAACGCTTCATTCAGAGAAGGTTCTATTGCTTACATGAGTCTGATTTGGTTTGGCTTTGTTTTGTCATATGCCAGCATGATAAAGCAGTACTCTGGTGTTGAGCTGACTCTGTTGGTCAGTAATGCTGGAAGGCATCATAACATAATCCATAGACGGGTCCTGTTACTGCAGTGGCGCTGTGTAGCGGCCCACGGTTTTGTGAAATGAGCCTTATTTTGAGAATGCGGAAGCTCGTGATTTACGTTCACGGCTGTTGGACGGCTGCAAAGTCAAAAAGAGGTGCCAACCTTGAGACTTGACGCCCATGAGTTTGACATACACTCTCTAGCTGGCTATAAATCACAGTGCCATAATGCTGATAATATGAAATAGCTTGCCAAGTCAGGCTAAATCAACAAAAATGAGTGTTTAGGGGAATTCCGTTTGACCGTTTCGAAGATTTAAGCTGTCGCTTTTATTTTAAACATGCTTTATTGAACATTGCCCAGACCGGCGCACAGGCAATTTAACAATAAGTGAGGGCAAATGAGGTGCAGCTATGGGCTTCCATCAGCACCACTGTCAAGAAATGGAAGTCAGCAGTGAGCCATTCACCTCACGCCATGCGGAAATCTCGGAAAAGCACCGGAGCTTCCCTCGCTCAGTTCTCCTTGTGGCCTCCTTCTAAGGCCTGCTGTATATATATCACACCTTATGAGGCAGTATCTGCCTTTAACGTGGTCCTCTTGGCCCGGTTCTCTTTTAGCTGTTTTACTGCTCCCTAACTGCGGAGCACCCATGCTGTTGAGAGGACCTAAATGTGAAATAGAGTCCAGGCAGCTCGTGGAGCCAGACACACACACACACATACATAAGCACGCTCCAGTTCTCCCCTTAACACTTTCAGCCTCATTGACAAGCTGGCCCACCCTTATTGAGAAGGGACCGGGCGTGTATGCATATACAGAGTGCGTGTCTGGCTGCCTGGACGGCTCCACCGGCACTGCGGAGTCCATTTCACATTAAGGCTCTCCTCGCGGCTTGATTTATCGTAGGCTTTTGTATGGGAATGCTCAGGGATGATTGATAAAGGCAGGCAGAATGAGAGTTGCAGATGTGGACAGCACTGGGAAGAGGAAAAGAGGGGTTTTGGTCGAGTTGTATTAGAGGGAGAGAAAGAGAGGGACGGAGCGAAGACTAGAATAGGGGAATGCGATGCCATATAACAGAAAGCACGTGCTGGCTTTCCACGGTTGTCTGTGCCATCGTTTCTACAGGCGTCACATGTGATTTGTGATGCTGGTTTTAGACACGCATGTGTCTTCGAAGGGAACAGTTGATAGACGGGATGTCCACTGACAAACGCCGGGTGATGTTTTCATTTATGCGCATTCTTATGGCAGGTCTGTCGGAATCCCTACTTGAAATGTCAACTTTTGGACTGACATCAGCAGAAGATGGTGGCGCCTTTGACCTAAGCTCTCTGGAGTGTGGTACATTTGGCTTAAGCTCTCTGTAGTGTGGTACAGTTGGTCTAAGCTCTCTGGAGTGTGGTACATTTGGCTTAAGCTCTCTGGAGTGTGGTACAGTTGGTCTAAGCTCTCTGGAGTGTGGTACATTTGGCTTAAGCTCTCTGTAGTGTGGTACAGTTGATCTAAGCTCTCTGGAGTGTGGTACAGTTGGCCTAAGCTCTCTGGAGTGTGGTACAGTTAGCCTAAGCTCTCTGGAGTGTGGTACAGTTAGCCTAAGCTCTCTGGAGTGTGGTACAGTTGGCCTAAGCTCTCTGGAGTGTTGTACAGTTAGCCTAAGCTCTCTGGAGTGTGGTACATTTGGCCTAAGCTCTCTGGAGTGTGGTACATTTGGCCTAAGCTCTCTGGAGTGTGGTACAGTTGATCTAAGCTCTCTGGAGTGTGGTACAGTTAGCCTAAGCTCTCTGGAGTGTTGTACGTTTGGCCTAAGCTCTCTGGTGTGTGGTACAGTTGGCCTAAGCTCTCTGGAGTGTTGTATAGTTAGCCTAAGCTCTCTGGAGTGTGGTACAGTTGGCCTAAGCTCTCTGGAGTGTTGTACAGTTAGCCTAAGCTCTCTGGAGTGTGGTACAGTTAGCCTAAGCTCTCTGGAGTGTGGTACAGTTGGTCTAAGCTCTCTGGAGTGTGGTACGTTTGGCCTAAGCTCTCTGGAGTGTGGTACAGTTAGCCTAAGCTCTCTGGAGTGTGGTACAGTTAGCCTAAGCTCTCTGGAGTGTTGTACAGTTAGCCTAAGCTCTCTGGAGTGTGGTACAGTTGGCCTAAGCTCTCTGGAGTGTTGTACAGTTAGCCTAAGCTCTCTGGAGTGTGTTACAGTTAGCCTAGGCTCTCTGGAGTGTGGTACAGTTGGTCTAAGCTCTCTGGAGTGTGGTACAGTTAGCCTAAGCTCTCTGGAGTGTGGTACAGTTGGCCTAAGCTCTCTGGAGTGTGGTACAGTTAGCCTAAGCTCTCTGGAGTGTGGTACAGTTAGCCTAAGCTCTCTGGAGTGTGGTACAGTTGATCTAAGCTCTCTGGAGTGTGGTACAGTTAGCCTAAGCTCTCCAGTTAGCCTAAGCTCTCTGGAGTGTGGTACAGTTGATCTAAGCTCTCTGGAGTGTGGTACAGTTAGCCTAAGCTCTCTGGAGTGTGGTACAGTTGATCTAAGCTCTCTGGAGTGTGGTACAGTTAGCCTAAGCTCTCTGGAGTGTGGTACAGTTGGTCTAAGCTCTCTGGAGTGTGGTACAGTTGGTCTAAGCTCTCTGGAGTGTGGTACAGTTGGTCTAAGCTCTCTGGAGTGTGGTACAGTTAGCCTAAGCTCTCTGGAGTGTGGTACAGTTAGCCTGAGCTCTCTGGAGTGTGGTACAGTTAGCCTGAGCTCTCTGGAGTGTGGTACAGTTGGTCTATCTCTCTGGAGTGTGGTACGTTTGGCCTAAGCTTTCTGGAGTGTGGTACGTTTGGCCTAAGCTCTCTGGACTGCGGCACCTTCGGTCTAAGCTCTTGTTAGCTGAGCCAGCACACTACGGTTCCGAACACCACTTCTGCAGAAGGGATTTGATTCCTGTCACTGGACGTTTGCTCTCTCAGACATTAGTTTCCCACATCTAACCTCGACCAAACGCTTTTCTCTTTGTTCCTGCAGATCTGAATGAGTGCGAAGTCCTGGTCGACGTTTGCGGTGAGGCAGCGTGTGAGAACGTACCCGGTTCCTTCATGTGCGTGTGCCAAGAGGGTTTCGAGTACAACCGGATATCAGCCAAGTGCTTACCGGCACCTAAAGGTAATGCATTCATAGCAGGATGGCTAGCATAAGAGCATGCGATGCTTGAGCGGAGTACTCCATGAGTCTTCATTTACAGCTACTCCGTACTTCATTTCTGGTCCAGCTGCACAGAAATACGCAACTCGGAATCAGCAGAAAGTTAGAATTTGACCAAAAGTTGGACAGGGGTCCTAAAGGACTGGACGAGCAGCGTCTGTTCTGATATTAATAAACACATGTATCCTATATATAAGATAAGATGCCTTTATTGTCATTTCACACTCAGAATAATTAAACATATAGCTAAAATATATAAAGTGCAGAATTGAGAATGAGACAGAGGGAAAAGATAAAAATAAAAAAATAAAATAAAAATAAAACAATAATATATATATATATATATATATATATATATATATATATATATATATATATATATATATATATATATATATATATACATTGCCTAAAAAATATTTAAATATAATGAATGACTATAAAAAATTTATATTCTAAACAGACAATAGACAGGTGAGGTAGCAGTTAGTTATTGCACATTCTTTGGATAGCTTATTATAATATAATTATTGCACATCAAGTTTTTTCCCCACTATAGGCAGAACAGACTGTGATAATTATGAATGAATTAGCTTAATTTTATGTTGTAAAAAATTAATTAATATTGATGTATTAAATACTGTGCAATTATTACCCAACTATGGTCTTGCAAATCAGCCAACCTGAAGAATTTAGGGACAGAAAACACCAGAAAATCAATACCTACCCCTATAGGTCTACACAGGTGAGAAGCGCACCTCTACAGTTTCAGTTTCAGTTTGGGTTTCAGTTTCAGTAGGCTTGAGGCAACTGATGACAGTCCAAGGCTGAAACCGCTTCCCTCACAAAACCAGTTGTGATAACATAACAGTCACCATAACTAGCTAAATGAAACCGAACCGATACCACAAAAAACGAACTGCACTGCAATGCTGAACGTTCCATACATCGCCAAATCAAGAGTTCGTCCTAGAACCAACACGGTTCCGTTTAGCAAGCACAATGCCACACACAAACCCAAACCCAATCACTGTTTTGACTGAAAAGCCGTTCTCTGGTTTTCATTTAGAGTACCCTGTCACCGCCCCCTTCCCAACAGCCAATAAAATGTGCCCGTTTACCAGATGCATCTCTGCTTGTGTCTTCTCAGACATTTGGGCTACGGTACCTAAATCTCCCCGCATTGCTCTCGCCCCATCGCCGTCCTCTTTCGGAGAGCAGACTTTCACTAATGTATCAGGACATTAACATGCTGTAGTCGGGGTTGCCTCTCACTGCCCCAGACCGATAGCAGAGCAGAGAGGAACAGGCTTGATGAATGAGGGCTGCATGAGAGGAGGCAGGGCAGAAATGGGATCCGCTTTCAAGGGAACATTGGGCCCTGGCCTTGGATCCCTCAGGCACATTAGGGCCAAAGTAGTAATGAAGTGAGTCCCATGCTACGCTGTACAAGCAGTAATGGAGACAGCGGCCTGTGAGGACTGCCAGAGCCATCATTTGCGTACATTGCTTAGGTCACAGACTATGTTTTAGGAGTTTTTAGTTTTCTTGCAACGTTTTTCAAATTTTTGGGCCCCCACATTGCCTTCCTTTTAAATTTGATGTTTCTTGCAGGTACTTGTAGACTAAGCAAAGGGAAATATATATGTCACCTGGAGATTCTTTGTCCTGTAGCTGCGACATCGCATGTGGAGTTCCCCAGGGCTCTATTCTGGGTCCCATTAATTTGAAGTTGCTTCTCATTGTGATGTAAATGTGATATTGTGATAAATGTCATATAAAAAATATGTTACTCCATATCACCTTATGACACAGACTTGGTAGACAGGTAATTAAATGCATTAAATATATTAGTATTTTTAATATTTATATATTTAATTCTACACCTTTAAAATTAGTAATTAATTAATTAAATTAAATAACACATTTTTAAAAATTTAATGGGTTTTTAGACACATTTTTCACGAGAATTAAATTGTACAAAGTTTTGCAAGCTTTGGCCACATGAAGGCAGTGCAGATATTTTTGAATGTAAAAGTAGTTTTTACTTTTTTTTTTTTTTTACTTTTTATCGTAAAATGTAACTTTGGAACTCTTTTATTTATTTATTTATTTTTTTGAACTTGTTGTTTATTGAAGATCAAGGAATATTCACCATTTATCATTCTTTTCTCAAGTTATATGTTATTTCTTCCATACTATGTATTATCCATAGACGCTCTATCCAAGATTCATACGTTGTGACAATGGTTTTGAGCCAGTTCACAGTTATACCCTTAATTGCTGCTGCTGGAACTCTTTTATTGAGTGATATTTTTATTATGAATGTTTTTAAATGTTTAATAATAATACAAATAGTATTTTTAATAATAATTAACATCTTATTAGCTACATTTTATAGTTCATAGTAGGGGAAGGAGCTATATGCTCTTAATTATTTGTTTTTTAACTTTTTCTTTTGGCTTTTACCTTACGTACCTTTGTCAACAAATCTGTAAAGCACTGTGGTTTACCGGCATGGGCTTGAGGTCATGGAACCAGCCTTGTGACTGGAGGGCTGTTGCTTTGCTTCCTTGAATGAAGTGCCCTTGAACAAGGCGCCTAAACCTAAACCCCTAGTGCGGGTGTTCACTTCACTGGTGGGTTAAATACGGAAGATGAATTCCTCTGTGTGCAAACACAGCTGGCAAATGGTTCTAACTCTAATGGCTTGTAGGAAACGTGCTGTTTAAATAAAAGCTAGCTTAGCTTATTTAGCTAGGTGTCCCCAGTATTTGGGGCCATCAGGTTTGAGATTTTTTTTTGATGCTCAGAAAAGCGATATAGGCTCATTGTTTGACACCAGGGCTTGCCATTGATTTCACCACAGCCTGACTGGTATCTTTATCTTGTCATGGTAAAAAAGAAAAAAGACAGACCACGGAAACTACCATAAACAAGCGGCTGTGACTGGAATAGCATTGTTTTGAGACATTTCCTGCCGCCTCCTTCTCTAGGACTTGTTTTATGTGGGAGGCGACCAAAACTGAAAAAAAAGAAGCGAGATCCGATCATGTGGGAAGTCGGCTGTGGCTGCGCGGACATTATATAACCTTTAATGGCTTTAAATGCCTGATGAGAAGGAATGTTAACTTCTCCCATCTGCGAGCAACAAAACGTGGTGCTTGTCTTTGGGGGGCTGCTGTTCTGTGTTTACCTGTCAGGCTAGCCGGGTTGTTGACTGGGGGATAATTCTTGGGAGGTTAATTCCGGGACAAATTGGGCAGGATATTTTCCTGTAATTCCAGAAAAGCTGGAAAAGCCCAGGAATAGGAATGTAGAGAAATGTAGTCCAGGTGCATTTAAACTACCGTGTTCTCATAGGTAAACATCACCTAGAAGATATTAGTGGACGACTGTGGAAACCAGATCCACAACGCACCAACTCACCCGATAACTTATCTTCGGATAAAATGTACTCGGAAAAGTCTTCGGGATATTTACTCTGAATTCACTGAAGGAATGCCGTTGCTATCTACTGATATTAAGATTCTTATTTAAACCTCTTGAACCGAGTATCTCTGTTCCGGTTCACGTACCTAGGTTATGCCGTTTTGGCAACTTCTCCATCTGCACCACCACAAAGGCTTGCAGGTAATCCATGTGCTCCGCCATCTTGTCACTAGTGTTTACTAGGGCTGTCCTCTAGAATTCGTCGATTCGAGTCGCCAGTCGGCGACCCTTTATGACGACTGAGACCCTTCAAGTCGACTGACAGCAGCTTACTAAAATGCACAAGAACTTTAAGAATGTAAAAAGACATTTTAATAATTATTAAAGGGGATAATAAATATATATGTAAGTTCTAGATGAGCTGTGAAGTATCCTTGCTAAGATATTAAATCCACGTGACGACGTGCGCTGGCGGTTCACCGCTAAGGAAGCCGTGAAGCTGAGAAACACGGGGGGGAAGATGTCTCAGAGAAAGTCTGGAGAAGCTTTTGAAGAAGAGAATCCGAACAAATTAAACCTAATCCCGCTCGTCATTTAGTCAGACATCCAACACTGCTCCAAACGAGGGAGCTGACTTTCGGTTTAGACGTAACGGCTGTTTGCGGTGAAGGAGAAACGGAGCGGAGACGTTTGTTTTATTATAATTCTGTTATTTTAGAATCTAAATTACAGATATGTTTATTTATTCGTCTACAGCTGAGATTATCTTTATTTAAGGATGAGTACAGTCACTTAATACGCCTGCTGATAAACGAGAGATAGTTATTACAGCGCGGGGAATGTAATAATTATAAGGCTTCAGCTCTGCCATGTTTCTTTTCATCTAATAATAGTTTAAATATGGACTAATCTGGTTTTATTTAGCAGCTCATTATTTATGAGAGATGAAAGATGAAGGGTCCTCCTACTGAAGAAGCTGTTAGAAGTTAAATTAAAAAGACTATAAGCTATAAGCGCTAATGTTTAGCATGTATACGAGCTGCTGCCCAGCGCTGTATCCTGTAATTAAATCAGGCTCCAGTTCAGATCGATCATCATAAGCCCCGCCTCTTTTAGTTCAGAAATATGTTCTCGTGACTCTGCTGACTTTCTAAACGAGGAGGATCAGATCTGAACCGTATGCAGACTGATTTACTGAGTACTTGATAATGTACATGGAGAAAAAACATGAACGAATCGTCGAATCGTCGGCCAGGACGGGCGAATCCGATTCCACTGACAAAATTCTGAGTCGGGTACAGCCCTAGTGTTTACTACCGTTGATGACGTGTTCTTGGAAACCTGGTGCAAACGCGTAGACCGGTTTCTCAAATAGCACCAAGGCTCTAAGAAGCCTGAACAGAACCGGTTCCAGAGCCGAGGTTATTTTTTCGTCAGAAAGGGGCTCCAAGAAAACCTGATGCTAACATTCCGATCTCTTATTTCCGCAGCCTCGTCTGTCGAGAGGAAAGAGTGCTACTACAACCTGAACGACGAGAACTTGTGTGACAATGTCCTGACCAGCAATTTAACCATCGAGGAGTGCTGCTGCACGCTGGGGGCAGGCTGGGGGGACAACTGCGAGGTGTTCCCCTGTCCTGTGCAGGGAACAGGTAACATCTCAGGAGTCATGCATGTCTACCGGCATTCTAAGAAGACAAAGCTGAACATGTCCTCCTAAAATCTAGGCTCCAGAAGTTTTTGCATGCCCTGTTTTTTTATTTTCCTCATGTTTGCCAGTAATCATGGCCAATACTGTTCACTAGCTGGAACTCACTTATCCCATGTCCTTCAAGACGAGCACCTGATGCGACACGCTTGAAGGAAAACACCAACCGCCAACTCTCTTACTAACAGATGACCATATTGGCTAGCATTGTGCTAGGAGAGCAGGGGACTGCCATCCTACCAACCCAAGCAGCCAGGCCAGTTATGCTCTCCTAGGCTCCCAGCCACAGAGGGCTGTGGCATCATCAGGAAACATACTTCTGCCAGTAGCACCAATGCTCAGAATAACTTTGTTTATTTCCTCTAAAAGAGCCAACTCCTCAAACAACTTATCTCCCACATCTGTGTGCTAACCAAGCCTTATTCAGGCTGTGGCTACTGGTGTGAATAACAAAAGAGCACAACAAGAACCAGTTCCAGACTAACCGTCCTCACCTGCTGTGTTTCCCACAGATCAGTTTGCTCAGATGTGTCCAGCTGGCCATGGCAGCGTTCCAACGGGAGACACTGGAGTTTCCTTTGCTAACAGCTACAAAGGTGTTGTATCGTTCTTTGCTGTATTTTAAGATAAGATAATATAAGAAAATCCTTTATTGATCCCACAGTGGGGAAATTTGCAATGTTATAGCAGCACAGAGGAAAGAACAGAAGTGTCTGGAAGTATACAAATAATAAATCTATATATATAAAAAATATAGAAAATAGAAATAAAATACTAATAATTTAAATTCAGAAGACTAAAATCAGAGGAAACATTACACATAGTGATGGTAAACAGTTATTATTAAACAATTATTATATTATTATTATAGAAACCCTTCAGGATAAAGTGCTGCATGTAAATGTGTTGTTTAATAGACAGGGGCAAAACAACTTAAGACTGATGGTTAGTCTGTAATTAAGGTAACGAGTGTGTAGCAAGTATGCTAGCTAGTGCTAAGTGAGATAGCTGAAGATGTTATCTTATGTAGCACATGTTTTAGTCTAGACTTGATTCGGACTTGCACCCCAGAGACTCAAGACTTGACTCTGATTCGCACTATGGAGACTCTTGATTCAACTTAGACTCACATGTCAAAAACTCAGGACTTGACTCCGGTTAGCACTATGGAGACTCCTAAACCAACTTAGACTCACATTCCAGAGACTCAAGACTTGACTCTGGTTCGCACTATGGAGACTCCTAAACCATCTTAGACTCACATCCCAGAGACTCAAGACTTGACTCTGATTCGCACTATGGAGACTCTTGATTCAGCTTAGACTCACATCCCAGAGACTCAAGACTTGACTCTGATTCGCACTATGGAGACTGCTGATTCAGCTTAGACCCACATCCCATAGACACAAAACCCTACATTCACACTACACAGACTCTTGACTCATCCAGGGTAACTCTTGACACCCCAAAGACTCAAGGCTTGACATGGATTTGCACCTTCAAGACTCAACTTGGACTCGCAGATCAGAAACTTTAGACTCAAATTTAAAGATGTGACTTAGACTCACAACCCAGAAACAAAAGCCTTAAGACTCAGAGACACTACAGAGACTTGACTTGGACTTGCATCGCAAAGGACATACTCAAGTCACGACTTTGACTTACACCCCAGTGGGTTAAGATTCTAACGTGACTTGATCTGGACTTGCACCAGAGTGTCTCCAGAGAGTCCTAACTTGTATTTGTACCACAGAGACTTGACTTGGGAAAACGTGACTCTGGGCACAGACCAGAGACTCAAACCTTGAAATTACACCAGTCCAGAGACTCAACGTTCAACTTAGACTTAGACACGAAAGACAGTGGTTTAACTTGGACTCATACCTTAGAGACTACAGACTTAACCCAGCGGAGGATACTTGCAGGCAGGCCCGTGAACTTAAGACTTCATCCTCAAACGCTACATTGTAGCATCATAGCATTCTGACCTTGGTACATCACACCGTAAGAGACTCAAGATTCTCTCTCATACGCCGGGGACTTGACTTGAATCTGGACCATGGCAACTTGAGTCCTGACTCGGATTTGCACCATAGAAATCCCAGACTTGACCAGGATTCACACCTCCGATTTTTGAGACTTGACTCCAACTTGCACTTCACAGACTTGGACTTGAAACTGCTCACCAGTAACTCAAGACTCCACTCAAACTCATACTGTAGAGACTCAAATCAGTAACTTGGACTTGCACCCTTGAGACATGAGTCTTGACCCAGACTTGCATTACAGAGGACTTCAGAGGAGATTCGCATTATAGAGACTTTTGATCCAACTTGATCCAACTCCGCTTAAACGTGCATCACAAAACCCGGAAACTTGTTTGGGACTCCAGAGATTCAAGTCTCTTGACAAGCTCCTTCCCAGTAGACTCTAGTACTGACGCAGCGACCCCTAGAGCACTTAAAAACTGGCAACTTGAGAGGTCCTGACTCTTTTTTTCTTTTTTGCGATAAGTTGTTTGCACCATAGAAATTCAGATTGACCGGGATTCACACCCATCACAGACTTGATACTTCGGATTGATTTGAAGCCTGCCTCATCAATAACTCAAGACTCCACTCAAACTTATACTGTTAGAGACCTCAAATACTGCTAAACTTGGACTTGCCATTATCCTAGCAGAGACATGAGTGTCTTGACCTCAGGAACCTATGTACCATTACAGAGGAGACTTCAGCAGTCGAGATTCGACCCACCATAGAAGACTCTTAAATTTAGACTTAGCGCACAATGCCAAAGACTCAAGACTTGACTCTAATTCTCACTATGGAGACTCCTGATTTAACTTAGACTCGCTTCCCAGACACTCAGGACTTGATTCTGAATCGCACTATGGAGACTCTTGATTCAGCTTAGACTCACATCCCAGAGACTCAAGACTTGACTCTCTGACTTGCACTCCACAGACTTGACCTATACTTGAAACTGCTCACAAGTACCTCAAGACTCCACTCAAACTCATACTGTAGAGACTCCAGGATCCCCCCCCAGTAATTGGAACTAGCATCCTTGAGACATGAGTCCCAGACTTGCAACTCAGAATTGCACCCCAGTCACTTGTAACTCCACTCAAACGTGCATCACAAAACCCGGAAACTTGTTTGGGACTCATCCTCCAGAGATTCAAGTCTCTGACTCACTTCCCAGAGACTCTAGTCCTGACCAGGACCTCAGAGACATGAAACTGGCAACTTGAGTCCTGACTCGGATTTGCACCATAGAAATCCCAGACTTGACCGGGATTCACACCTCACAGACTTGAGACTTGGATTTGGAAGCCTGCCTCACCAGAACTCAGGACTCCACTTCAAACTCATACTGTAGAGACTCAAATCTGTAACTTGGACTTGCATCCTTGAGACACGAGTCTTGACCCAGACTTGCATTACAGAGGACTTCAGAGGAGATTTGCACCATAGAGACTCTTGATTCAACTTAGACTCACATGCCAAAGACTCAAGACTTGACTCTAATTCGCACTACAGAGACTCCTGATTCAACTTAGACTCACTTCCCAGACACTCAGGACTTGATTCTGATTTGCACTATGGAGACTCCTGATTCAGCTTAGACTCACATCCCAGAAACTCAAGACTTGACTCTCTGACTTGCACTCCACAGACTTGACCTATACTTGAAACTGCTCACCAGTACCTCAAGACTCCACTCAAACTCATACTGTAGAGACTCAACAGTCAGCTAACTTTGAACTTGCCATCCTTGAGACCATGAGTCCCAGACTGCCAATCCAGAATTGTCATCCCCAGTCACTTTGTAGACTCCTTTTAAAACTGATTCACCGACAAAAACACCAGGAAACTATGAAACTTGTTTTGGACCATCACTCCAGAAGGAAATCAAGTCTTCTTAGTCACTTCCCAGAGACTCTAGTCCTGACCAGGACCCATAGCACTTGAAAAGCTTAGACTAGACACACCAAGGTCTCTTGGGGATATTCTATGTATCTAGCACAGTCTACACACACCAACCCACTATAGTCCCCCACACTGTGACCCTTCAGTTATCAGTTTTCAGGCGTTACTAAACGATATTTTATGTCTCAGTGCAGCAGGCAGTTCCAGAGCGTTTATAATAAGCCATCTGACACCACACATGTTTAACACACACACACACACACACACACACACCACACACACCCACCCGCACACACACACACACTAATTATAAGTTTGTAGATCTGTTTGTGCCACCATGCTCCACAGTTGGGGGGAATACCTCAGCCGCCTCAGGGTCCAGTCTAAATGCACTGAGTTACATTTGATGAACTGCAATGAGATGTTCTCGTGTTAGCACCGGCGTGGCCAGCCAGCGCCGGTTGCGGTTGGAACCGGTGCGAATGAGAAACTGTGTGGATGTGAAGTTTGTGTGTGCTTAGGCGAGTTTCTGTACGAGCACTAGAGGAATTCGGGAATTACAAAGGCCTAATACCTTACATCTGATGCCATATGTGCTCAGTTTTGTGTTCAGTTACCATTTGGGGACGAATCATCATGTTAGAACCCAGGCCGTAAGAAGACAGCAGCAGCCCAGATACAGATAATCAAACTCCACAGGCTCCCCTGAGAGAGCACACCTGTGAAGAGCACCATTGCCCCACTAAGACCGAGATTTCCGATCCAGCTCACTGCCTGCTTTCAGTGCAAATGCTCTGTGGAGTATCGCGGCAGACAAGGCGTCGTAAAGTCACTGGCGGCGTTAATGAGCATGATGCGAGTAATGAAATAAATGGAAATTCCTGTTTCACATTTTGCATTCTACCATGTAAAAGACGTTGAGAAATAAGGGGTCCCTGGTTTAATCGGAGCGTTGAAACTGTGCAGATCATAATGAATCAACCAAGAAACTGATATGCTGTGTTCTCTCAGGGTATGTATACTAAACATATCGTCACTGTTCCAATGATAAACATTGGGTATCTCCCCTTTTGTTCCATTTTTACTTTTATGCGTAATTTTGAACACATCAGCTGCGCGTTTACACTGGTTGAAGTAATCCTCATGACGACATGGACCAACAGAAATGACCCAAACCTTGCGTTTTGGAAAGAAAGATTTCTGGTTCTCATTTGAATTACATTGACGTTATGTTTTAAATGAGTTTTTGGTCCTCTCCTGCTAAAGTTGTATCCAATTTGTTAAAAATATGTTATCCAAAATGAAAACATTTATTCAGTTTTATTTCTTTATTTTATTTAATTAATTTTAAACCCAGTCATAAATGACCTGCTATACTTTTTAATCGACAAATCCATCCGGTGTTTATGGCTGAATGATTCTGAAAGAGTGGACATCCTCAGAGCACCAATACTTGTTTCCACTGTGATCTCAGACGCGACGACCCCCGCACCAAGCCCAGGAGAAGTCGGCGGCCTATCGTTATCTGGACGTTGTTGTCATTAGAATTCCACCCGACCTCAGTCTCTTAACTTTCAATTTGTGGATGCTTTTTTGCCCGACCTGGTTGCGAACAGTGTGTTAGATAGATTGATAGATAGATAGATCAGATACTTTATTGATCGTCCGGAGGGAGAGAGGAAATATATAGTGGGATAATAAATCAGTCCAAATATATCTCCTCTTTTATGATATTCTGCATTGTAGAGTGTAAAATGCCTAAAAGCCTAGCTTCTTTCATGTCCCAAGCCAAAAAACACCAAAAAAACATGATCTGCCATCACTCTGTTCAAGGTGTTTCTAGTCCTAAAATGTGGAAGAAGGGAGTGTTTGAGTTGGTGTTATGGAATTTGGACTTGAAAGTCTGTATATAGTATAGAACACGTAAAGATCAACAGCGTATGTAACTGCATGGATTTTTTCATGAAAAAAAAAATATATATACTTGCACCCAGAAGGAAGACTGATTAAGGGTAATATTTATTAAGCTTGGGACAACGTTTGCTAGCTGCCATCCGGTGCAGCTTGAATATCCTCACACAGATAGTGCGGTAGGGATGGAGGTGGAGGGACACCAACCGGATTCACTGGTCGTCTCCACCAAGACAAAACTTGTTTCGGCGACTTCTGAAGATAGGGATTCTGAAGATGACACGCATGCCATTGTGATGGTCACATCCATGACAGTATGGCACGACGACCACTTGCAGTCTGTCGGTGACAGTCTAGTGACGTCTGTGTTATATGAACAGTAGTCATAATGAGCTCTGTGTGCATGTAGTCCTGGGTGGTCGGTGCAGGCGTCTGCCAGTGGTGCTTGGCCCACATTGCGCTGGCTACTAACAGATAACTCTATGGAGGCCACCATACACATGCTTGCTGGTATGTCGGTAATGGTGGCTGTTGGCGTCCGTCCAGGTACAGCCTCGATAAGGCCCGCTCCGACCTCGCCTCTTTAGGTCACAGCCCTGAGCCTGAACACTTGTGTCACGTTGCATCCCTACCCACCAAGTGGATTCCTTGGGTGTGCAGCTATTTGTGACTAGTGTGTATGCGCTGACTCTATGTTCTGTCATTGATAGCTTACTGTCTGCCGGGGTTTCATCACATGCTGAACTGATTGAGTGCGCCCCACTCTTTGGGGAGGAGATTTGCCTAAGCGAGCATTGCAAAAAGGCCTTTGGCA
>JAMWET010000434.1:142500-155000 GCA_024036415.1 Prochilodus magdalenae
ATATATATATATATTTTTTTTTTTGCAAGACTGCAGTTTGAACTAGTTGGCACTACACTGGCCACTTTATTAGAAACCCCTACCATGTACTTGCACTCACTGGCTGCTTTGCCATTACAGATCAAAGGGAGCAGTCCGTGTTCCTAAGTATTTGCTGGCTGCATGTGACCGAGACTATGACCTGCAGTAATGCACTGGATAACCAGAGGACCACATACACCGAGTGCTGCTGTCTGCACGGACAGGCCTGGGGCATGGAGTGTGCCCTGTGTCCCCCTCGAGACACAGGTAATACAATACTCAACACTCCCATACCAACACGTTACACATCGGAAATGATCGTTTGCCAGATGTGGCTGAGGAATCAAATGCTGTGCTACCCAACACTACATCAAATGAACAATATACACATGGCTTCGAATGGCCCTTTAAATAGGCTAATATCTCCAGGTCCTGATCTTTAAGTCCTCCTGCAGTGCTTCCTCTTTACAGCTCATCTGACCAATTACCCTTTATAAGCGCTTCATAAGGTTGACATGGGAATGGAAAAGCACCGAAATGTGCTATATTGGGGAAACACCGATGTAAGCCGAGCAATACGCTGACAAATTTAAAGATTCAGATTCAAGTGTTTATGTTCATATACACAGAGAAACAAGCAGTTACACTGTACAATGAGATTCTTACTCTGCACTCGCTCCTGGATATCAAGTACGGACAATTACAGTATAACCCTAGTACTAAATAAAGAAGGAAAAGACTAGAGGGAAAAATAGATATGTACGTATATAAATCAAGGAAATTTACAATATATGCTATATATGACTGAAAGGTTTTACGAGCAGAACATTTGCACAGTATGCAGCATTAGTGTTAATAAATGACAGAACTGTACAATATCAGCCAAATATAGACTCAGGTATCCTTATTACGTTTACATGTATCATACACACAGTGCACATAATGTTAAAAAAAGTTAAGCGTAAAGTTAAGTGGTCTGTAATGTTCTGGTGGTCAGTCTTTAATGTTCTGGTGGTCAGGCTGTGCAGTTAGGCAGTCTGTAATGTTTTGGTGGTCAGGCTATGCAGTTAAGCGTTCTGTAATGATCTGGTGGTCAGTCTGTGTAGTTAAGCAGTCTGTAATGATCTGGTGGTCAGTCTGTGCAGTTAAACGGCCTGTAATGTTTTGGTGGTCAGGCTGTGTAGTTAAGCAGTCTGTAATGTCCTGGTGGTCAGTCTGTGCAATTAAGCGGTCTGTAATGTTCTGGTGTTCAGGCTGTGCAGTTAAGCAGTCTGTAATGTTCTGGTGGTCAGTCTGTTCAGTTAAGCAGTCTGTAATGTTCTGGTGGTCAGTTTGTTAAGCAGTCTGTAATGTTCTGGTGGTCAGTTTGTGCAGTTAAGCGGCCTGTAATGTTCTGGTGTTCAGGCAGTGCAATTAAGCGGTCTGTAATGTTCTGGTGTTCAGGCTGTGCAGTTAAGCAGTCTGTAATGTTCTGGTGGTCAGTTCAGTTTCGTTAAGCAGTCTGTAATGTTCTGGTGGTCAGTTTGTTAAGCAGTCTGTAATGTTCTGGTGGTCAGTTTGTGCAGTTAAGCGGCCTGTAATGTTCTGGTGTTCAGGCAGTGCAATTAAGCGGTCTGTAATGTTCTGGTGGTCAGTCTGTGCAGGTAAGCAGTCTGTAATGTTCTGGTGGTCAGTCTGTTCAGTTAAGCAGTGTGTAATGTTCTGGTGGTCAGTCTGTGCAGTTATGCAGTCTGTAATGTTCTTGTGGTCAGTCTGTGCAGTTAAGCTGCCTGTAATGTTCTGGTGGTCTGTTTGTGCAGTTAAGCAGTCTGTAATGTTCTGGTGGTCAGTCTGTGCAGGTAAGCGTTCTGTAATGATCTGGTGGTCAGTCTGTGTAGTTAAGCAGTCTGTAATGATCTGGTGGTCAGTCTGTGTAGTTAAGCAGTCTGTAATGATCTGGTGGTCAGTCTGTGCAGTTAAACGGCCTGTAATGTTTTGGTGGTCAGGCTGTGTAGTTAAGCAGTCTGTAATGTCCTGGTGGTCAGTCTGTGCAATTAAGCGGTCTGTAATGTTCTGGTGTTCAGGCTGTGCAGTTAAGCAGTCTGTAATGTTCTGGTGGTCAGTCTGTTCAGTTAAGCAGTCTGTAATGTTCTGGTGGTCAGTTTGTTAAGCAGTCTGTAATGTTCTGGTGGTCAGTTTGTGCAGTTAAGCGGCCTGTAATGTTCTGGTGTTCAGGCAGTGCAATTAAGCGGTCTGTAATGTTCTGGTGTTCAGGCTGTGCAGTTAAGCAGTCTGTAATGTTCTGGTGGTCAGTCTGTTCAGTTAAGCAGTCTGTAATGTTCTGGTGGTCAGTTTGTTAAGCAGTCTGTAATGTTCTGGTGGTCAGTTTGTGCAGTTAAGCGGCCTGTAATGTTCTGGTGTTCAGGCAGTGCAATTAAGCGGTCTGTAATGTTCTGGTGTTCAGGCTGTGCAGTTAAGCAGTCTGTAATGTTCTGGTGGTCAGTCTGTGCAGGTAAGCAGTCTGTAATGTTCTGGTGGTCAGTCTGTGCAGTTATGCAGTCTGTAATGTTCTTGTGGTCAGTCTGTGCAGTTAAGCTGCCTGTAATGTTCTGGTGGTCTGTTTGTGCAGTTAAGCAGTCTGTAATGTTCTGGTGGTCAGTCTGTGCAGGTAAGCAGTCTGTAATGTTTTGGTGGTCAGTCTGTGCAGGTAAGCAGTCTGTAATGTTCTGGTGGTCGGTCTGTGCAGGTAAGCAGTCTGTAATGTTCTGGTGGTCAGTCTGTGCAGGTAAGCAGTCTGTAATGTTCTGGTGGTCAGTCTGTGCAGGTAAGCAGTCTGTAATGTTCTGGTGGTCAGTCTGTGCAGTTAAGCAGTCTGTAATGTTCTGGTGGTCAGTCTGTGCAGGTAAGCGGTCTGTAATGTTCTGGTGGTCTGTTTGTGCAGTTAAGCAGTCTGTAATGTTCTGGTGGTCAGTCTGTGCAGTTAAGCGGTCTGTAATGTTCTGGTGGTCAGTCTGTGCAGTTAAGCGGTCTGTAATGTTCTGGTGGTCAGTCTGTGCACCTTCATGCAGCCCCATAAACGGTGGAATCAGCACTTTTTCTCAAGTCGCCACAAAAAGAAGGAAAGAAGAAAGCCTGGTGGTCCCGGGTGGTCCGATAGTATATATGCATTTTGGAGGACTGAAATTCATTACTGCGTTACTTTTTCAGTCTGCATGCTTGTGGGTCAAACCATGGAAAACATATTCATGCTGCGTTCACATATTGGCAGTAGGTGGTTGACAGCAAACTGGACATTCCATTGTTTTCATTAGAGCAGCTACGGAAAATTCTCCAAAATACCGCCAGTGATGACCGGGTATCGCACCAGCAAGCGGAATGTTCCCTAAAGAATTCAGCTTTCCCACGTTTTGCTGTTGACGGCAACAGTGTAATAAGTCAGATGTTAATTATTTGGGAGCTGTGGACGCTGGAAGTCTCCTTGTCCGGAATGAAGAAAAGCCAGAGCATGTTGTGCTTTTCCGTCTCCAAATAAACAGTACACAACGGTCCGTTTTGGGAATCACCCTTTCCGCCGGCAACCCTGCCACCATGCTAACATTTGGTTGATATTTGGTCTGCCATTCTAGTATGAGGCAAGGAGCAAAGCTTTTTCAACACCAGCCAACACCACCACACACTTCCCAAGGTGTGTTGCAATTCCCGTGGATTATTCCTGCTCTGTAGAAGCGTTATCCCATTTTTCCCAAGCCAATTATGCCTTGAATTGGGCTTCTTGCTACATGGAAAACACTGAACTGTGGCCACTCCAGGACAGGAACTGGAACCACACAACGCGGAGAGACAACAATAAAGTCTTATGTATGGAGGGCATGTTTAGGGATTCGGAGCAGCTCAGGTTCCGCTGGCGTTTCACGCCCCATTTGACATTCGAATAATTCCATATGCGAGCGCTCTTCCCTGAAATGATTGGATGATTACAGGAGTGTCGTCATCTCGCTAATGTAGCGCAGACGTTTTCCGGCCGGCGCGGCCACGGTAATTAGAAACACGTTACCTGCTGCGGCGGGGCGCTCCAGACCAGTGAGAGACACAATAGAGGAAAGAGACAGAAACAGATCAGCTCTGCGATTAGATTCTGGGAAGGGAACGACGGCACTCATGGACTTCTCGTCCATACGTGCCCTAGGGGGGATTCTTGCTGCCATCTTGAAGGTCATTCCAATTCTCAGGAGTGCTGAGGGAAGTTTCTGTTGGCAGCCCACCTTGGTTTGCCTCGAGAGATGGACGTTCCTAAACGGCAGGCTTCAGACAGCGCCATATCCGGAGACATCACAACCGTATGACTACGATGGGGGCCAGTAAATATTGACGTTTTCATTATTCATAAGCACAAGTAGTTTCCGGTTACATACTCTATTACCCTGTTCTCCAATGGTCAGGACCCCCACAGGACCACCACAGAGCAGGTATGATGTGGGTGGTGGATCATTCTCAGCCCTGCAGTGACCCTGGCGTGGTGGTGGTGTGAGTGGATCAGACACAGCAGTGCTGCTGGAGTGTTTAGACACTGTGTCCACTCACTGTCCACTCTATTAGACACTCCTACCTTGCTGGTCCACCTTGTAGATGGACAGTCAGAGATGATAGCTCATCTGCTGCTGCACAGTGCAGTGTTGGTCATCCTCTAGTCCTTCATCAGTGGTCACAGGACGCTGCCCGCAGGACGCTGCCCATAGGACACTGCCCACAGGATGCTGCCCACAGGACACTGCCCATAGGACACTGCCCACAGGACAATGCCCATAGGACACTGCCCACAGGACACTGCCCACAGGACACTGCCCACAGGATGCGGCCCACAGGACGCTGCCCATAGGACACTGCCCACAGGATGCTGCACACAGGACACTGCCCACATGATGCGACCCACAGGACACTGCCCTCAGGATGCTGCCCAAAGGACGCTGCCCATAGGACACTGCCCACAGGACACTGCCCACAGGACACTGCCCACAGGACGCTGCCCACAGGACGCTGTTGGCTGGATAGTTTTAGTTGGTGGATGATTCTGAGTCCAGCAGTGCCACTGAGGTGTCCTGCAGCACTGCTATCTCTGATCCACTCACACCAGCACAACACACACCACACATCATACTGTAGTTGGTTCACTCATTGTAATGACTGGGACGCCAAGCTCTGAGAACTCTACCCACACCAAGGTGGGACTTTTTAGCAGGATGGGCTGTTGTGATATCTTTACTAGCTGTCTCTATTCACATGCTTGGTCAGTGTGGAGGTTTCAGTGCACTGAAAATCAGATATGTAAAAATGAAGTATAACTGAGACTGGAGTGTCAGATAATGGAGCCCATGCTCATACATATCAAACTGTCAACATATCAGTCACATGGCATATAAATGTCTTAGTACTACCTACGACAAAGCCAAGCAGACCACGTGTGATCATTGTATCGCTGCCTGTGACTCCAGTAAACTGTCTTGCAGCTCAGTCTGTCTGACAGTCTGTCCCAACCCCATCTTAGCCTGAATTTAGGGGTTAGGCCACAAGGTTTAGTCCATTTTGAACTCTTCCATCAACAGGTGATCTTTGGTGCGGCGGCGCTGGAGACGGCAGCAGCTGGGCTACCTCTCCCGCTAATGTGCAGTTTTTACATTTACATTTATGGCATTTAGCTGACGCTCTTATCCAGAGCGACTTACAAGGGTATTCATATCACAGGTAGGCACAGGTAGTGTTAGGAGTCTTGCCCAAGGACTCCTATTGGTGTAGCACAGCATAGTCACCCAGACCGGGATTCGAACCCCAGCCTCCCACACATGGTGGTGGCTCCTTGCTGGGTAGTGGTGTTGTCCGCGGAGCTACACCAACCTTTTCCTTCACCTATTTATGTTTTATGTGTTCACTTCACTTGGGGTTTGTCCACTATGTGCAAGTTAGTATACAGTAGTGTACTGTTTACACACATTGTCTTGTTTTGTCTTTGCACTATTTATTTAAATACACATATATATCTTATCTGCACTGGGGAAGGAGCCTGACTGTGTTTCGTTATACTGTACAACCCTGTATTAGTATCATGACAATAAATTAAATAATTATTTAATAATTAATTTAAATTATTTAATTATTATTTAATAATAATTAAATAAAATTGAATTGCATATTGTTCTCTCCAAGATGGCAACTTTTCAGGAGAGGCTAGTTTGGCTAGAATTTAGTTTGAATGGTAGTCAATGGAAGTCTTTCCAAGCACTTTTGGGCCGTTTCTGTTGGGCCATTCTTCATGAAATTTCCACACAGTGTAAACAGCAGCTCATGTGATCAAATGATGCATAAAAGTCAAATGGACAAAAATTGAGATACATATTTTTCTTTGGACAGCAACGATATGAATGATGCATATCGTCCCTGCCCAATGAAAAACAGGCGCCTCCATTTTTGTCCATTTGACTTTTATGCCTCATTTGAAAATAGCAGCTGCCGTTTACACTGTGTGAGAATTGCATGATGAATTGACCAACAGAAACGGCCTAAAACTGCTTGGAAAGACGTCTGGTTCCATTGACTTACATTAAAATTAAATGAGCGTTTTGGCCTCTCCTGTAAAGATGCCGTTTTGGAGATATCATATATCAGTTCTGAAAGAAGTTGTAATGACTGCTCAGTTACTTTCTCTCCATTCCTGCTATCTGTCTTCCTCTCCTCTCTATAGACGACTACGCCTACATGTGCAACATCCAGGGCTCAAGTACGAGTAGACGACCGTATGGACGTGATGCTCTAGTTGCCGGTCCTACCCACGAATACGACTATGAACAGCGACCCCTTGACCCCGATCCTACTCTCTATGAGGACTACGAGACCACTAACAGTGAGTAGCACAAGATCTGGCTGTTCAACGTTCTGCCCCGCTTTCTCTATTCTCCACTCGTGGTCATGGCAGCTCCTCATGCTTCCTGAAAACAAAGCATAGCGTTTAGCATCAGAGCACAAAGCAGCGATGTCCTGCACCACTGATGACTATCCAGCACCACATAATCCAAACTCTGCTATCCCGTTACCAGTCCTAATGGAAATACCAACGCCTCAAAGCTTTCTCAGATGCAGTTTAACCGTTCTGGGCTTTGTTACAAATGAATTGATTGACTGAGAAGGAATTTAAAAAGTCCACAGTAAGCAGAGTGTTGGTTCTTGAGGCCAGTATGTTGAATACGGGACAAATGGGCCTGCCAGCGTGATGACCAGAGTGACTTTGAGAAGCCAGACAATTGAGGTACATCGAAATGGCAAGGTTGGCGCTGTGTTGTCCGTCAGCTGTGGCATGTACCTACCAACAGTGGAACACAGAGGGACAAACTGGTGACAGACTCATGGATACATGATGGTTCCATGGTTACCAGAGGAGTTGCGTATTGGGGTGCACAGCTGCAGAGCGGCCCATGCTAACCCCTGTCCATCACTGGAGACGCCTACAATGGGCTAGTGAGCCTCAGCTCTGGTCCCTGAAGAAACGAACGAACGCTGCCTGCGGTACATGTGTACCATTTCCCTTTGGGAAGGGATGGCACCAGGATGCCAGGTGGTCTCTTTCAGGAAGATAATGTGCCCTGCCACACATTGTTCAGGAATGGTTCAGGTGTTGCCCCACCCAGATCTCAATCCGATCAAGCATCTGTGGGATCTGGAACCACAAGTGCTAGCTGCGGTGGCTTCACCTCGCAGCTCACAGAAGGTCTGCTGCCAAATACCATAGGGTCTTGTAGAGTCAGAGCTGTTTTGGCAGCACACGGAGGCTCATCAGAGTAGATTCTACTGGAGAAAGAGTACGCCCGGGAGAGGAAATGTGTAAGAGTGTGCATCATATGGCGTAGTCCTCCGAAAAACAAGTCCACCGCATAAATAAAAAAGACCCGCCATTGTACAAGAAGGATCATCTCAGACGGTCATGTAGCAAAGCTCTATCCTCAACGGGAGTGATAGGAACTGGCAGGCACCATTGGTAACGCTTGTGGCACATGGCTAGACATCAGCTAGAAAACCCCAGTGTTGAGAAAACCCATCGACCAAACTGAGGCTGGTTGATACCATTTCGGTTCTTTTATTAAATGTGGAAAACGTCAAAACCACTGCTGGTGCCAATCCACCATACTACCCAGTGCTCCTGTAAGGCTCTGTGAAGCTTCCTGCACAGTGGCACCTGCATCTATATCACTCCAGCAATCTCTTTTCCAACCATAATGAGTTCCACAGCTATACTAGAGGCTGTCAGCTTAAACCGAGCCAGAATGCAGCAGGATGCAATTGCTGCTGACACAGTGGCACGAATTCAAACCCGCTTCACGTGTAAAATTGCCCGTCCAATGATTTTGGGTCATTGCTATGCAGCTATGTGAAGTGCTGGAATAAAATGACACACATATTTGAAATATTCCGCCTCTTCCTATGAAGGAGAAGACTTAAACAGCTTTCAGAGATACGAGTCTGTCTGCCAGTCAGGGTTTGCACTTGAACGAACGCTAAAAACAAAACCGAGCAGTGATTGAAGGCTAGTGGTGACAAGTTAGGCAAGCTAGCGTAATCACATTTGGCCTCAGCTAATTAATACCGAGGTTTGGTGACTAGCATCTTTAGCATCTTTGGACTGGATGGTCTCTTAAGAGGACGCTGATGCAAATCAGGCTTCAGCTTAAGGCAGCTTTCTGCTGCCATCATGTGGTCGGTAGTGTCAAAACAGCACCATCCAGCGTAAAGGACGGGCTCTACTTTGGGGTCTTGGTGCCGGACCACTCATTTTTCCATATTCCCAAATTAATAAATGTTTAAGATGTAAAGATAGTAAGAAGCCATTCACAGAGGTGATAGCATTTGGTGTAAACGGCTTCATTCTGGGGGAATTTCCTGAGTCAGGATAGTTCACAGTGGGGGTGATGGGAGCCAGAGAGCCACCTCTAAAATCTTGCAATAGTAGTATATGAAATGGTTATATATCGTCACTGTCCAAATAAAAAACAGGTATCTCCAAAATGGCAACTTTACAGGAGAGGCCAAAAACCTTGTTTCATTTGAATGGAGGTCAATGGAACCGAACATCTTTCCAAGCAGTTTTGGGCCATTTCTGTTGGTAAATTCATCATGAAATTCCCACACAATGTAAACACCAAGTCATGTGATCAAATGAGACAGAAAAGTAAAAATCAACAAAAATGAAGATACATGTTTTACTTGGACAGCGACGATAAACATAGTCTAGTTCAGGAGTTTTTGATTTGCTGGGAGTTTTGAGACCTGGTTTTTGGTTGAAAATGATTTTTATGAATGCATGGTACATACACTCATCAGCAAAGTATTTGGACAAACAGTTATAGCCAGAATCAATCAACCGTCAGGAATGAAACTTTGTGTGCAATGTAAGTGAGGACGGGCCTTATCTCTGTACCTGACTGACCCAACAGCCACAATTGTCATTCAGCAAGCAGTGATGCCTCCATGAGTCACCCTGTTAGTGCAGCACCATTGGTAGACGGCTGCACCACCCAGGACTACATGCACACAGACCGTTACAATGACTGTCCTTAACACCACGTTACCGCCACCAAAGACTGCAGTGGTGTCGTACCAGACTGTCATGGAGCGACTGGCAGCGGGTCATCTTCAGTGACGAGTCCCGCTTTAGTCTTGGTGGAGACGCCCAACGAATCTGTGTGTGGAGTCACCGTGGTCAGCACCGAGATAAACGGTTTGTTGTCATTGGTAACAGATTCAAAAAGACTTGGTGTCACTCCACCTCCACCTCTACCGCACCATCAGGAACTGTGTGAGGATGTTCAAGCTGCATGGGATGGATTATCACAGGACACCATTAGGAGCCTCTACAGCTCCATACCGAGAATCTTATAGGAAAGATTTGGGTGACTATTGACTTCTAGTGTTTGTTAGTGATGCTAGCCTCGTAGCTCTACCACTACAGAAGCATAAGTGCTGGTTCTACCAGTCGACTATGTGCGGGATAAATGGGGAAAAATGTTGATAATGATATCCCTGAACCTGTTCTGCCCCCAGCTGGTCGGTATGAGGCATTTGAGGGCTTGCGGGCTGAGGAGTGCGGTATACTGAACGGCTGCGAGAACGGGCGCTGTGTACGGGTGCAAGAGGGCTACACCTGCGACTGCTTCGATGGATACACGCTCGACATGTCTCGAATGGCCTGCGTCGGTAAGTGACGACGCCCTTAAGACCGAACTGAGATTAGAGTTTTAGGCATGGGGTGTGGATTAGGACTGGATTGGAGATTTGTCTTTTTGCATCTCCATCCACCGCTTCTTGAGCTTCACTATATGCATACGGTGTACAGTATATAACAGAAGCAGCGTATGGCGCACCATATGAAATATATACGCATTGGCCATTTTATCAACAACACCTGTTATATATGGGCCATTGTGGTAAATTGGTTTTACAGTCAGATCTTAAAACTGATCTTGGACTTTACTCTATAGTGATTTTTCTTTGGGTGACCCTGTGACTTAATGATGTTTATTATATTAAATATATATGATTAAATATCCCATTCATTACCAAAGGTATGTATGCATCTCATTACCAAAACAATCATAATACCACATAAGACTTCAAAAAATGTAGCAATTTTAGATCATTTGGAGGAGAATTCATAAATATGGGTCAGTATATAATTACAGTTGCAGCTTTAAACAGATGTAAACACAAGAAAACATAATATTTTACATAGAAAGCCAATAAACTTCATCCTCTGTAGTGACAGTTATTAATGTTACACACTGATTTTCAGATTTCGGGGCAAATTCACTTAAAACAATGGGATCTAACTGCTCACCATGTGGCCATGAGGGACAGGGATGCAGTCTCACTTCCTGTTTAAAAATGTGTACCAAAGATGATCCTTAGATGATGTGAACAAAAAAAAAAATGTATGCAAAAAAATTATTTTTCAACGGCACAAAATGTTTAACAAGTAAATTTGCTTTAAAATATACATTTACGATATTTAATATATTTAAAAAAAATATATTCACTCAATATTGTTCACTCAAAGATTACATATATCGTCGCTGTCCAATGACGATATATCATTGGACAGCGACCAATGATCTCCAAATATCTCCAAAATATTAACTTTACAGGAGAGCCCAAAACCTAGTTTAATTATAATGTAAGTCAATGGGACCATATAGTTGTCCGAACAGTTTTGGGCCATTTCTGTTGGTCCAGTCATCACGAAATTTTCGCACAATGTTAATGGCAGATTTTGTGATGAAAGGATGCATAAAAGTAAAAATCAACAAAAATGGAGATACATGTTTTTCATTGGACAGCGACGATATATATGTATATATTTATATTTCTGTTTTGAACAAGAAGCATAAAATACTGTAAGTATCTATCAGCATAGTTTTTGTCAAGTCTTCTCTCTTTGTGTTTGGAATTCTGGTTATTAATTTTACTAGTACATGTTTATTAATGTTCCCCAGCTTTCCTAGTTGTTTCAAGCTTCCTAGTGACTTAATAACTATTTGAAAGCTGTGAGAGGAAGAATATAGAGCATTATTGTGTCTGGTTTTCTGCGGCCAGTTTGGTTTAATAATCTTGGAGACACTGATTTCAGAACTTTCATACAGTCATATGCAAAAGTTTGGGCACCCCATTCAAAGAACATGTTCTACCCATGTAAAAACTAAGACTGTTTATTTGCTGAATGTACCATAATCCAATCAGTGGGGCAGTTATGGCACATTATATTTTCGTCTGTGTTTTTTACAATGTGTTAAACTCAGGTAGCAGATAAATATTGTGGACTGAAATATGCAGGAAACACCATATTCAAGTCTCTGTATGAGTCTGTATTGATTTATTTACACGTAGTAAATCAATAAAACCAAGTCATTTGTTCAAACCTTTATTATCTGTTCAAATGTTCTCAACTTTTCATGTAAGCTAATGTAAACAAGGGTTTCTTAGAAAGGAGTTTTGGAGTGGTCCTGTTGGTCCATGAAATTCCCACAGAAAGTAAACTATTCAAAATAATGAAAATAAAAATCAACAAACAAAAATATTAAAGTAAAATTTTTGAAATGAGGAAAGATAATTTAAAAACATGATGTGTATATATATATACACATACAGGGGTTGGACAATGAAACTGAAACACCTGTCATTTTAGTGTGGGAGGTCTCATGGCTAAATTGGACCAGCCTGGTGGCCAATCTTCATTAACTGCACATTGCACCAGTAAGAGCAGAGTGTGAAGGTTCAGTTAGCAGGTAAGAACACAGTTCTGCTCAAAATACTGCAATGCACACAGCATTATGGAACATACCAGAGTTCAAAAGAGAACAAGTTGTTGGTGCACGTCTTGCTGGAGCATCTGTGACCAAGACAGCAAGTCTTTGGGATGTATCAAGAGCCACGGTATCCAGGGTAATGTCAGCATACCACCAAGAAGG
>JAMWET010000434.1:157500-165000 GCA_024036415.1 Prochilodus magdalenae
TAAATGCGGGCCACTTTCCTCTCTGCTGAAACGACTGAATCCTTTCTGCCAAAAACACACGACTGAGAACGTCAGAATAAATGAAGTGCCTTGATCTGTTCATCCGAGAAACCGTTCACTGCGTTCGACCGCGATGGCGAAAAAGTCTTGCCAGGTTGCAAAGCTGCTATGAAACAGCCGTGGGATTTTTGTTTGTTATTATTATTTTGTTTTTTCTTTCTTTTATTTTGTACATTTAAACTGAAGAGTTTGATAAACAGTTTAAGTATTTGTAATTTGTACATGAATAAATAGCTCTTGTATGATTATCCATATAATGTATAATAAATACCCTTTTAATAAATCACAAATTGTGATATTTATACCTGCTTCCTCGTGACTCGTCTTTCACTGTGGCTAAGACGGATACGGTACAGTGACCACCGGACCTGCATGTCTCTTTTGCGTTTAGTTGATTTAAATATAAAGTTATTATTTTTTAATTATTATCATTATATTATCATTACCTCTTTATTGGAGCACAAGGCTTTTTTTTGGATGCTCTATTTTAAAGGCTTCAGCTGAGATTTGGTGGAATTCCACTTTTCCACAGAATGCAAATCACATGTTGGTGTAAGTATATGCAGTATCTCGAATGTTTATGTAAATATGAAACTATTATGCAAGTACATATGGGGAATTCCACCCGCATAATTAAATCCTTGTGATGCAAACAAAGTCACTGAGGTTGGTTTGATGTGAATGGTTCATTGCAGCCTGCTCGTCGGCCCAGGTTTGTTTGGTACAGTGGTGGTGGTGGTGATGGTGGTGGGGACCAGAGTGTCTACAACACCAATATAGCCATCGTTTAACCATCGTCCCAAGCCATCGGTGAACTGACACGAGTAGCAGCGTGCCTACAAAGAGACGCCACACACCAGGTAAGAACTGGACAGTGTTTATGGTTGTGAGTTTGACATATAGCCGTATGTTATTGTGCTCTGTGTGGGTTATTTGGTGTGGTTGTGGTGGTTACCATGAAACTGTGTGAAGCCCTTGCCTGCATGTGCCTAGATGCTACAATTGGTGTGGGAAGTGGGAGCCCCATAGCAGGGGAAGGTCCTCTCCAGCCCTAAATACTTTGAATACCTTAAATCCTCTGAGCCTCTTTGCATGGTCATGCCTGCAACCCAATGGCAACCCATGTTGCACCCACTGTAATCTGTAATGTGTTCATTTCCTGTAAATAGCAATATTCAGTGGACCTAATTAACATATTAATTGTTACACGGTCGAGTCACATTATTATGACCACCAGCTAATATCCCGAGTAACCACAGCATGCAGCACAGACAGCAGCTAGACGGGCTGGGAGTGACTCAGTAAGGTCCTGGTAGGTCGTCACAGGTATCTGGAGCCATGCTGACTGCAGGGCATCCCACAGCTGCTGGAGGGTGCATGGGGGAGGATCCAAAGAGCGAACAGGACGATCGAGGTGGTCCACCAGATGCTCCGTTGGGTATGAGTCTGGGGAATTAGGAGGCCAGGGTATTGCGTAGAAGCCTTGGTCATGCTCTTACAGCCTGTGTCAGACATTTCTAGCTGTTGCATTGTTGTGCCGGAAGATCCCATCCGCCCCTGGGAAGACCGGCACGGGTGTATGCGATCTGCAAGAATGGATTCCTACCCAGATCAGTTGGGTGTGACTCCAACATGGACGAGTGGACCCAGAGAATGCCACGAAAACGTGACTTCCTTCAGCAGCTATTTCAGCAGCAGCGTAGAAAGCAGGAAGTGGTCATAATAATGTGACTCAACTGTGCATAACATCAATCACTCTTCATACGTAAGAGAGTGGAGCAGCTTTCTCAGCTTAGGTTCTAGGACTTCATATATAGCAGCAGAAACTGTACTGACCCAACACTGATGATTCTACACGTGAGATCCATATATAGCACATAATAAAAGTGGCCACTTTATTGGAAACCCTGTGTGCCTTGCTGCTCACGATTACCAAAGGCGTGTCGGTATCACTGATAACGTCTGAGATCCACAGCCAGGCCTCCACCGACAGTGCGGGAGCAGATGGGTCTGTGATCGTACACCCACACAGCGGGGCGGTCAGGTCGGCACATCTCACAAAGCGGCCAGGGAGTGGAAATACAAGGAGGGGGTCTCTGATAAAGTGGGTGCTGAGGGTCTTATCCTATCCGAGCTCAGCCTGCATCCTCCTGTAATCTGTTTTGTTTTCTCAGCCACTCGCACTTCCTGTTAAAGGAGTGTTAGGGCCCGGGTGAGCACACTTTTTCTCAGGTGCCTCGACCAGCATTACTCTCAGCTTAACACCTCAGCATGCCAGGGTCCCAACACGTTCTTGACCCGCCATACTGCCTGTTTGCTGTTCCCTAATGCAACCCACGGGGCCTCTGCTGCTCCCAACATCCATACTTAACATCCATGAGCTTCATCTACTGGTCTGGTGGTGCTACAGGAGCCATTGCTTGGTGTGTTCAGTCCGCTCACAACCATGTTTACAGGACACCTGCTGAGGGACTGTGCTAATTTGCCTGAGCACTCTGAGTAAATAAGGTTGGTTATTTACCTGCAGGATCTAAAGTGGACCATCAGGTTTAATAAGAAACTGGAAATGGCCGTTACTCACTCATTTGCTCAGCGGAGTTACGGTAATCTCGTTTGGTCATCTAGACATGCGCCACTGGCTCCCAGTTGCAGTGTGAAACGGGAATTCCAGCCACTTTTCAAAACGCCTGTGTAATTAATCGGTTAAAGTGTAAACAAAGTCATTCGTAGTGGTTTACTGGGAAACACAACGTTCTAGAGAAACAGAGAACCGGAACTCTTCACAGTGGTGGTGATGGGAACCAGACGTCCACCTGTAAAAGCTCCATCACAGAAAGCTGTTACGTGAAATCGCTGTGGACATGTGATCAGATATTAGCATAACGTTTTTTGGCTTGGGTGCTTCATGGCAGACTGACACATACACTCATCACCAAGAGGAATAGCCGCACCCTGAAGGAATCAGCCGACAGGGATGAAACTTGGTGGCTGGGTTTGACATCATGGGACATGCCAGTGATTCACGCCTGGCCATGCATGTGATGTAAGCATGGACGGGTCTCACCGCTGTACCCAACAGCTACGATTGAAGACATTCCGTGAGCAGTGATGTCCTCCATGACATCCAGTTTGTGCCAGCACCATTGGCAGATGTCAAAAGAAGAGCTACACCCAGAAGGAGGTGTAGGATTGCGGTGCTGTTGGGCAGAAAGATGAAGGTGACCAGGATCAATAACTGATGACAGATTTAGACTGATATGATCAATATTTATTGAGCTACACATACAGAAGTCTGTCTCTCAGTTTGGTGTTGACCGCCATCTTGGCTAACCCAACCCAACAGTCTCGGTATGGAGCTGTAGAGGCTCCTAATGGTGTCCTGTGATAAGCCATCCCATGCAGCTCGAATATCCTCACACAGTTCCTGCAGATGGTGCGGTAGGGGTGGAGGTGGAGCGACACCAGGCCCTCTGGACGTGTGGTGCTGACCACTGTGCCTCCACACACGGCATCACTGGTCTTCATCAGGACAAGGGCGGGTCACTGAAGATGACTCACTGCCATTCCCAGTCACTCCATGATAGTCTGGTATGACACCATTCCAGTCTTTGGCGACGTTGCCATGGTGTTAGGGGTAACCATCTGCCAATGGTGCGGGCACTGATTTCCACAGTCGTGGCTGTTGGGTCAGTGAGGTACAGCAGTACAGGGCCTGTCCTTGCTTACAGTTTATATGTCTAGTGCTGCATCTAAAACACCCCCTGGTGGTTTTGATGGTGACCAGCGAAGCTTGTCTATGCTGGACTATCTATCAGGATGGGTGGAGCTCATAAAGGAAAAGAGAGACCGTGAAAAACAGGAGTTTCCAGACCGATATGCTCCTCCTTAGAACCGTGCCGGTTCTGGTGGTCCACCAAAAGTGCAACCACAAGATCACAGAAAGAGAACCACCATATACTAGACGAGATCCTGTCCTGCTCCTTTTCAGCTGCAGAAAAATGAACACCTCGTTCTTGATGGATGTTTTGACGGGCAGGGAAGTGAATGAAGGGGTGGTCTCTGTCCGGTACTGTATACCGAGACGGATGAGGTCATAGTGCTGCGATTGTTAAAAGACAGAGAAAGACAAAAGAGGGGGACAGAGCCGCCGATGGAGTGAAAGAGAGGAAACAAGGGGAGGAGCCGGGTGAGAGAGGAAGGAAAAGAGGCGGAGAAAGAGAGGGGGAGTAACAGAAAGAGTGAAAGAGGAGGGGGGAAGAAAGAGTGTGAGTGTGTGTGTGTGTGTGTGTGTGCGTGTGTGTGTGCGGAGACCGACAGAATCACATGCTCTCCTCTCGCACAGCACGCTGCTGTTTGGCTCCAGTCTGATCTCGTCTCCATGAACAGTGTATGAGTGTGTGTGTGTGTGAGTGACTGAGTGAGAGTGAGCGTGTGTGGAAAGGACAAGTTGGACTAAAACTGGACTGGACTGGACATAAGCAAGTGTCATAACGGTCAACAGCAAGGTAAGACCCTACCTGTCTTAACTGACTTTGAGCTGAGACATAGTGTCCATAAGACATTGTACCAGTTGTGGAGTAATACACATAATACACACACATTCAAATGACTGTGGTGTATATCACAAATGGTGCTATATGAATAATAATGTATACACATTTATGTCACTATGATGTTATACACTTGTTATGGCATATATATATATATATATATATATATATATATACAGTACAAACTTGTATATTAGTTGCCTGAACTATGCTGTATATCAGCTATGGTGCTATTTGTATACTGATATACATACGTTTATAAAACTATAGGGTTATATACTGTATATCACAAATGGTGCTATTGGTATACGCATTTACTATCATTTACATATACATACTTTATTATATAGTGTTGCATATTGTATATCACAAATACAGACATTTGTGTATTTACTTACACATTTGTAATACCATGGTGTTATATACTATTTGTATAGGGCTATATATACACAGTTATTATATACAATGTTATAAAATAACTATCACATGGTTTTATTTGTATAGTGCTGTATACATATTTATAAGACTTTAGTGTTATATATTGTATATCACTCATTTGTTATATATACACACACACACACACACACATATATATCATCGCTGTCCAAAGAAAAACATATATCTCCATTTTTATTTTTATGTCTCATTTGATCACATGACCTGCTGTGTACACTGTGTGTGGATTTAATGCAGAATGGACCGACAGAAATGTCCCAAATCTACTCTGAAAGATGTCTGGTTCCATTGACTTCCATTCAGATTAAAAGAGGTTTTTGGCCTCTCCTGTAAAGTTGCCGTTTTGGAGATACCTGTTTGTCTTTGGACAGCGACGGTATATATATTATAATACCATGGTGTTATATACTTGGATGGTTGCTATAATTAGCAATAGTGCTATTGGTATACTAACATACAAACATTTCTAACACTATGATGTTATACACTGAATATTCCATATGCTGCATATCAGTTGTGTGTTATTTGTATAGTAACTTATGCTCATGTATAATACTTTAGTGTTATATACTGTATATCATTAATATCGTAATATTAAGGGTATAGAGTAGCCCATGGTACTGTGCAAACGTCAGAAACCACAGTCAACACATAAATAAGCAAGTTATGAATTTTGCAGTGTCAGGGGAGCAGCTGAATGAACCAGATCTGTCCTCCCAGTATTTGATTTGTTTGGTCTTCAGTCCAGCTTCCATTCTTTCCAAGAGACTCGCCTTCCGTTTTCAAGTTTAGCCTCTTACTTTCAGTCTCCGCTTCTCACAATCTGAGTAATCCCAAACGCATTCGGCGATGTCGAGGTCTGGTCTCTGGGGCGGCCGGTCCGTTACTCCTCTGTGCTGGATTTGGTGATGAATCTTTTTCGGACTGAAACACCTGCGGCCTGATTAGTGTCGCTTGATTATCTCCTCGTGCTCAGAGATGAAAGCGTTGGGTGTTGTTTATCTGATGGTGGCTGTTTTGGTGGTCTACGTTTCTGAAATGTCATAAGGTATGTAATTGCTACGTTGCCTAGGAATGATATAAATGACGGGTGGTCTCTGACCTTTGCGCGGTGTTCTACTTCACCAATGGCAGTGTATATTTAGTAGTAGATTGAGAGTGGTCATTAGACTGGCCTATAGTGATTCCAATGCTAGACTGAACTAGCCACGTGTGCGGATGTGTACTGCGGTGGAGTTGCGTGTGTAGGCCGGTACTGGATTACGGACCCATTAGAATGGGCATTGAAACTTGAATTATGGGATCACATTTTTTACATTGCTGTGATCCGTGTTCTTCAGTTTGGGAGACGGGCCGAGGTCATGCATAGAGACATTGTCTCAGTGTGAGGCCGACAGTAGGAACTCTCTATCAGTCCGCTGATAAAGATACCAGTGAGAACCTGTACTGGTATGTGCATGTGTTATAATAAGGCTGACAGTAATAGGCTCAGATACGTCAGTCTGCAAGTGACCAAAGTTACCGACCAAGACTGTTACTTGAGTGTCTGGTTGAGTGTCTGACTGATGAGGTCAGTCGCTTGCTGGGTGGACGGCCGTCATTGGCTTTGTCTCACACTGTGGACAGACGTGTCTTGTCTTCTCTGGCTTTCTGTTTCTGTCTTATCATGTCCATGTGCCCTTTGTTGTCCTGTTCCATGTGCTTCTGTTTGTTTTGGTTCTTTGCTCCTCCTGTCTCCGCCTCCTTCTCAGGTCCCTCACCTGTCCCTTGTTTGTAGCTCCTCTCCTTCCCAGGTGTGTCTCGTTAGCCCTTGTTGTTTTATTCTCTCGTTGTGCCCTTTGTTCTTGCTAGGTGTTTTGTCTCCATGTCTGTTGATTTTGTCTCTGTGTCAGTTGTTTTTGGTATCCCTGTATTTTGGTCATCGTGGTGTTTTCCCCAGTTCCTTTGGCTTTTGTTTCATCTTGTTTGTTTTACGGTAAAGTCTTGCGCTTGCATCCTGCCTCCTCGCCCTGTCCTCGCGTAACAATGTCTATATTGGGCCACCTTAAAAACACCTGAAATAACCCAAACTAGCTGACCCCAACCCTAACGTCTTACGCACATCATAAACATGTCATAGCAGATGTCATAAGCGGAATGACAGATAATGTCCAGTTAACACACCAGTGTCACATTGCTGTTCCTGCTAGTGTGATTTTACACAGTATCACTAGCTGAGTTTTGTGAGCTGCCTGCATCATAACAACTCAAGATGCTCGATAAAACTGGTGTTGACTGATCTATGTATGGTTATAAATCTACGTCTCTCTCTCTTTCTCTCTCTCTCTCTCTGTCTCTCTCTCTCTCTCTCTCTCTCTCTCTCTCTCTCTTATATATATATAGATATATAGATAGATGCTCAAACCAAAGATGCTCAATACACTTTTTATTGACA
>JAMWET010000434.1:170000-180000 GCA_024036415.1 Prochilodus magdalenae
ACTAGACATTGAATAAACAGAGGGCTCGTTTAGATGGTACTGTAAATACATGAAATTACATAAATAGCTAAATAACGTATATCGCCGCTGTTATAAAGAAATATCGTAACATCTCCAACATGGTAAATTAATTTGTAGTTTTTGAGAAAACAGTTGATTTCATGTCATTTTGGTCCATTTATGTTGGTCTGTTTAATATAATATTAATATTAATATTAATATATTGATCCCATAATCATCAGCTATTATTTCGAAGGTATCTGAAAGTATAAGTGAAAGTGAAAACAACGTGGAGATCTAAGGTTGCAGGAAACAATGTACTTACAGTCATATCACATGGTATATCTGAATTTCAATAATTCACCGTAGCATTAATATTTGTCATGGGTGAACATGGAAACGTTACATAAGGTTTACCATGACAACGATGATGCTCTCAGAACAATGCATTGCATCTCTACAGTCATCAGGTACATACATACATACCCTATAGGACACTCTGTAGGTGTACAGTTCCAGACTGTAGTCCATCTGTTTCTCTGTGTACTCTATTACCCTGTTCTTCAATGGGCAGGACCCCCACAGGACCACCACAGAGCAGGTATTATGTGGGTGGTGGATCATTCTCAGCACTGCAGTGACACTGACGTGGTGGTGGTGTGTTAGTGTGTGTGGTGCTGGTGTGAGTGGATCAGACACAGCAGTGCTGCTGGAGTGTTGAGACGCTGTGTCCACTCACTGTCCACTCTATTAGACACTCCTACCTTGCTGGTCCACCTTGTAGATGGACAGTCAGAGACGATAGCTCATCTGCTGCTGCACAGTGCAGTGTTGGTCATCCTCTAGTCCTTCATCAGTGGTCACAGGACGGTGTCCACAGGACGCTGCCCACAGGACACTGCCCACAGGACGCTGCCCACAGGACGCTGCCCACATGACGCTGCCCACAGGAGGCTGTTGACTGGATAGATTTGGTTGGTGGACGATTCCCAGTACAACAGTGACATTAAGGTGTCCAGCAGCACAACACACACTACCACCACATCACTGCAGTGCTGAGAATGACCCACCACCCACATCATACCTGCTCTGTGGTGGTCCTGTGAGGGTCCTGACCATTGAAGAACAGGGTAATACAGTATACAGAGAAACAGATGGGCTACAGTCTGGACCTGTAGAACCACAGAGTGTCCTATATGGTCAGTGGAGATCATACATTTGGTTTGTAATGGAAACCAAAACTGAAGAGAGCAAAGCTGCAGCACCGATGCACTGATGATCATTCATGAGTAAATCTCAGAAGCTCATCCTACTTGCATTCCTTCATGCATAGCTTCCTGTTGAAACGTGGTATATTCAACCAAGAGCCAAAATGACGTGGCCCTGTATTTCCATCCTCCCGGTGGTCATGTTCAGCGTGCGTGTGTCATTCTCTCCGGCGTGGAAGGGGAAAGATGCCTACTCTGAGCTCAGTGCTTGCACTTTTGACTTCAGCTCAACGTTTTCACACGTTTGGTGGAGCATGTAGATGCAGCAAAGCCAGTTGTAAGCGTACTGACTTACAGTCAGTTAGCTCTGCTTTCACGCGCGCGTGCACAAACCTGCTGCATGTAGCCGAGTGTGCGTGAGGTGCAAATGCACCACAGGATGTCTGATGGCTGTTATACAGTCACTTCAAAGAGAGCGATGTGTAAAGCTACAGGTGAGGAAGTCAGGCTTCTTTGGTTTCGCTGCTGTGTGCGAGCGTGAAAAGGTGTGCGGCTGTCTCTGCACTGTCCTTTGCAGGAACGTGGCTCGGTTTTATGCACTTGTTGTTTTTCCCAGAAGTCTGCAGGGAAAATCCTCACCTCTCTCTTCAATCATTAACTTCTGAACGTGATCTCTTTCCCTCTGTAATGACTGTACAGTCCTGCTGAAGCCCTTTCACCGTAACACAGCTGGCTTTTTCCAGTAGGGTTGCCAGATTGAGTGGTTTTTCCTACAAACTGGGCGGATTGCGGTCGGATTCAGCAGGTGTTAATCAACCAGTCATGACTAATGTCACTATTTCTGTAGCTAATTTATCACGTTGCTTTGTGTAGCTGTTGGCTAATATCTGTACTGGCTTCGGCAGTTCTGTGCGATTAATCACATTATTTTGTGCAGCTAATTGTGATTAATCGCATCACTTTGTGCAGCTAATTGTGATTAATCGTATCACTTTGTGCAGTTAGTTGAGATTAATCGCATTATTTTGTGCAGCTAATTGTGATTAATCACTTTAGTTTGTACAGTTAATTGCAATTAATCACTTCACTTTGTGCAGTTAGCTGAGATTAATCACACCACTTTGTGCAGTTAGTTGAGATTAGTCGCATTATTTTGTGCAGCTAATTGTAATTAATCACATCATTTTGTGCAGCTAATTGTGATTAATCACACCACTTTGTGCAGTTAGTTGAGATTAATCGCATTATTTAGTTCAGCAAATCGCGATTAAGCACTTCACTTTGTGCAGTTAGTTGAGATTAATCACACCACTTTGTGCAGTTAGTTGAGATTAATCGCATTATTTTGTGCAACTAATTGTGATTAATCACATCATTTTTTGTGCAGCTAATTGTGATTAATCACATCATTTTGTGCATCTAATTGTGATTAATCACACCACTTTGTGCAGTTAGTTGAGATTAATCGCATTATTTTGTGCAGCTAATTGTGATTAATCACATCATTTAGTGCAGCTAATTGTGATTAATCGCATCACTTTGTGCAGTTAGTTGAGATTAATCACACCACTTTGTGCAGTTAGTTGAGATTATTTGCATTATTTTGTGCAACTAATTATGATTAATCACATCATTTAGTGCAGCTAATTGTGATTAATCGCATCACTTAGTGCAGTTAGTTGAGATTAATCACACCACTTTGTGCAGTTAGTTGAGATTATTTGCATTATTTCAGCAAATCATGATTAATCCCATTATTTTGTTCAATTGCTTGTGATTAGTTGTGCCATTTTTGTGTGGTTAATCAGGATTAATCACACTAAACTGTGTAATTAGTTGTGATTAATTCATTATTTTTGTGTAGTGTGTTGGGATTAATCAAATTTTGTGTTATTGCTAATCATGATACTTATGAGTAGTTTGGTGTGCTTCATCACTGTGTAGTTGTGATTAATCGTATTATTTTGCCATTAATCGAGACTAATTGTACTAATTCTGTGTAGTTAATCAGGATTAATCACAGTTTGTGTAAGTTAGTTGCAATTAATCATACTACTTTTGTACAGCTGGTTGCCCCTTATTGCATCGTACCATGTTATTTTGTGTAGTTGTTCTTACTAGTTTGTATAGTTTTATAGTAATTTTATAGTTAGTCGTGACTAATCGCTAATTTGTCACGATTAATTATTTGCCTTATTTGCTCAGCACTGCTATTCGTGAGTATCTTATTATGCCACATCACCTTACTTTGTGTAGTGGCTCATGCAAGTTTGTGTAGTTGTGATACATCACATTATTTTGTGTAGATACTTGTGATTAATCTTACTATTTGACTAGTTGATTGCGCCTTATCGCATATTGGGTTATTTTGTGTAGTTGCTCGTACTAGTGTGTCTTGTTGTCTAGCTGGACTATTCGTCTAATTCTCTGCAGTTTGTCCTTATAAATCATTTGCCTTATATCCTCAATGTTTGCTCTAAAGCGAAATTAAAAAAAATTTAAAAGGGTCATTCAAATGAGACATATAAATAATCACAATGCCTTTATGAAATTTAATAATTAGACCAGGTTTGCTTGTATTCTTTCACTTTGGTACTTTAAAAGCATGGATAAGGGTTAGTGTGTTAGTGGGGCACTGCTCAGTAAATGACCCCTCCATGCTGTGTAAAGAAACATCAACAACACGACATACACAAAACCTTTATACCCAAAAGCTTTGCTTTATACAGAAGCTTATAGTTACCAGTGCCAATATGTGCCTCCGATCAGTGCCATCTCTGCACACTGACGGGCACATTCACACACAAACACATGCTCATTTATTTCTGGAGTCTTGCTCTCATTTTGTCGTTGTTAATTATTGGACACCGCGGGATAGATAGAGTACTCACCACCCCCCCGCCCTCTTCCCACACACACCCGCCTCCCGCTCTCTCTCTCCACGATTGTTATTCACAGAATGGTCGTGCGCTGGGGCTCCTGTTTCCAGTAAACTCTCAGGCTATTTTTAGAGTATGTGTGTGTATGCGTGTGTGCGGCTCTTGCCATGTGTTCAGCTCTTTGTGGGGACCTGATGTTCCCTGGAAGATGGAAAAGATGAAAAAGTGTGACGTTGCGGGGACCTAGGGTCGGTCCCCTTTAGCAAAGATACCTTCTTTGGGTCAAAACTGCAACTTTGAGGTAGTTGGTTCCCTTTTGGTTGCTGAGGTCAAAGGGCAAATGCACATATTGTTACATCTCAAAAATAAGTAGCTTACTTTTCAACGATCAGCTACTTTATATTCAAGGATTCAAGGAGACTTTATTGTCATTCGCATCACATGTGGTACATGGGGTGGAACGGAATTGTAGTACTCAAGGACCCAGTTACACCCAAACAGCAGTACATAAATAAATAAAATACAGAAATATATAAAAATATATATAAAAAATATACATCAGTTTTGTGTGTTTATACACTTATGCATATATATATATATATATATATATATATTATTCCACAGTATATATGTATGTATATATATGTATGTGTATGTATATATATGTATGTGTATGTATATATATATATATATATATATATATATATATATATATGTGTATATATGTGTGTATATATGTGTGTGTGTATATATATATATATATATATATATATATATATATATATGTATATATATATGTAGTATAATAAATTATAATAAGTCAAGTCAAGTAGTTTGTATTGTCATTTCAACCATATTCAGTGGTGTACAGTACACAGTGAAACAAAACAACGTTCCTCCAGGACCAAGGTGCTACATATTTCCATTAATTATATATGAATATTAATATAAATATTTGTTTTAAATAATATATAATAATGTATTATACATATTAACAATGTATAAAAATATATTATATATGATATTATTTATATTGCATTGCATAAATTGCAATAAAAATATTGGACTTCTTACATCGAACACCAGCAAAATCAGCCAGCACCCTAACAGTGTAGACATGCAATAGAAATCTCCCCTGCATGCAGTGTTAAGAGATTTCTCTGCAGGGCCTAAATAATGACAGTGAGTAAGAATGTAACCAACAACGCATTCCAGGCGCATTCCGGCCTGTCGCAAAAGCAATGCGATTGATCTTCGCATGGCACTATGTTCATGGCACCTAGCGCTTGTTCCCGAGAAACGAAGTCTGCATCATTTAAGAGGAACTGTTGTGTAAGGCCTACACATGGATAAGTGTGTTCGTCATGGTGGCACAGCGCAGTTCATTCAGGCCCGAGTTACGGAGGATGGCTGGAGGAGCTATTGGGGGTAGATGTCCTTGACCGCGGGCGCACCGATTTCACTGGAAACGCTCTCTGAAAAGCAGCCACAGGCACTGGTGACACACTTCTCTCTGCTGGCGAGTAACCACAAATGGGCACACGGAGAAAAGTGTGACACCTCTTTGATTCTGCGAGAGGAAGGAAAAGACCGGTGACCACAGCTGAGGGCTAATAATAATAATAATAATAATAATAATAATAATAATAACAACAACAAACTTGTTGACTCACATTATTATGACCACTTCCTCCTTTTGACAGCGGCAGAAGGAAACCAGGTTTTTTGTCATTCTCTGGCCCCACCCATCCATGTGGGAGCCACTCTCAACCGATTTGGGTAACTCCACATGCTGAATGTCTTCCCTGGGGCGGATGAGCTCTTCCAGCAAGACAATGCAACATGTCACAGGGCTTGGAATGTCTAACACTGCCTAGACGAGCATGACCAACACTTCCAAGTACTACGCCTGCCCCCCTAATTCCCCAGACTTGAACCCAACTGAGCATCTGTGGGACCACCTTAATCATCGTGTTCACGCTCCCTCCAGCAGCTGTGGGATGTACTGCAGTCAGCATGGCTCCAGATACCTGTGACATCAGCCTGGACCTTAACAGCGAACACATGCAATAAAAACTCACCTGCATGCAGTGTTAAGTAACCAGGACCTTACTGAGTCACTCCCAGCACAGCTAGCTGCTGTCTGTGCTGTGCATGTGGCGGTTACTCTGGATATTAACGGGTGGTCATAATAATGTGACTGTGTATAATTTTTAATAAGCTGAAAACAGGGGTTAGATTTGATGGTACCAAGAAGATCATCAGAATCAGAATCAAAATCAACGACAGAATTATTCACAAGGGTGGTGATAGGAACCAGACAGCAGAAGAAACTAATGCCTCTAAAAATGGTTATTAATAGTGCAATAGTGTAGAGTGTTAGTGTACAGTAGCTCAGTAAGTGTAATGTGTTAGTGTGCTGTAAGTAGCGTGTTGGTGTACAGTAACTCAGTGAGTGTAATGCGTTAGTGTGCTGTGAGTAGTGTGTTGGTGTACAGTAACTCAGTAAGTGTAATGTGTTAGTGTACTGTAAGTAGTGTGTTGGTGTACAGTAACTCAGTAAGTGTAATGTGTTAGTGTACAGTAACTCAGTAAGTGTAATGCGTTAGTGTACAGTAACTCAGTAAGTGTAATGTGTTAGTGTGCTGTAAGTAGCGTGTCGGTGTACAGTAACTCAGTAAGTGTAATGTGTTAGTGTACTGTAAGTACTGTGTTGGTGTACAGTAACTCAGTAAGTGTAATGTGTTAGTGTACTGTAAGTACTGTGTTGGTGTACAGTAACTCAGTAAGTGTAATGTGTTAGTGTACTGTAAGTACTGTGTTGGTGTACAGTAACTCAGTAAGTGTAATGTGTTAGTGTGCTGTAAGTAGCGTGTTGATGTTTTTTGGACCTGTTGGACAGAGGTTGGTTCTAGCTAATGGAACCTGTTCTCCTTCAGTGTTCTGTGCTGATGATGATGTGAATAGACGTCAGTGTCAGACTAATGAATGAGCTTCTATTAAAGACTGCTGGACTGAGAGACACTAGAGTCTCTTCACCTACACTGAGCTGATGAAGAGTCCTGTTCCAGAAATGATAATAGGACATTAGAGCTGTAATAAACCATACTCCTGTTACTCTCCATACTTCAGTACAACTGAAGGTACATACTGTAGTACTGTTACTCCAGTGGAGGTCTAAAGGGAGGAGCTATTACTGACACTGGAGGAGTATTGTACCCAGGGGGATCTCTACTTTGACTCAAGTACAAAAGTTGGGCCAGGATCCTGTTCAGCACTGTGTTCATCAGCTCTCTTTTAACAGCACTCAGTAAGCGTTTGGGAACTGGGGAGATGATGCTTGTAGCCCTGAAAGTGAAATGTTTTCCATTCTTGGTGATTCAGAATTTCTGCTCAGCCGTTCAGAGTCCCCCTTTGTCATACTTTCCCTTTCATAATCTGCTAAATGCTTCCAGATGGTGACAGATCTGGACTACAGGTAGGCCAGTTCAGCACCTGGACTCTACAGAGCCATGCTGTAACAATCTGTGCAGGAAGTAGCCTGAGATTTCCAAGACCTCGAATGCGAAGCCCCCACTACTTGTTAGCTACATTAGCGTTGCAGCTAACAAAACTAAATCATCAAACTTCAGACACCAAGCAGTTGTAGGATAATCAGCTACAACTGACCAAAGAGCAAGCCGTGAAGGCCAACACCATCGTTTACATGCAGACCTCTTACAACAGCTACTGCTTTCTAACCGTGGCTCATTAGCATGACCCAGCTGAGATGCTAAGTGGTATGTGCCCCCCTCCGGTGTTCATTCACTGCAAGTATTCTGTTAGCCTGTTAGCATGTGTGGCTGTGCATTTGCTAGCACACAGTTAGAGTTGAAAGCTAACACCATGCCTCTCTGCAACAGAAACAGCCAGCAACAGTGGCTGTTGCTTACATGCTTACATGTCTCGCTGAGAACGATAGAAAAAAAAGAAAGAAAGAAAAAAAAAAAACCGTAGCCGCCGCCACTTGCACCGGGTTCCAGCGTTCTGAAAAGCTTCCTTCCTCCTTCACCCTTGCACACACTAACCGCATTACACGGTGGATAGGTAAGAGGCCTCAGCTGTATTGCCTTCCCATAGCCTGTCGAGAGAGCCACTTTCTGGGTCAGGCAGAGCCGTTTTTCCCTAATTTGATGGGTTTCATTGGTTTTTGGCTGCTTTGAAGGTTCCTTATCAGCGGTTTAGTGACTAACGAGACCAAAAGCGTTCGGTGTTATTCACTCTAGCCACCAACCGACAGGGTGTGTGCCTCCAGTCGCCTGGTAGAGTTTCAAAAATATCAATCAATCAATCAATCAACATTTATTTTTATAGCGCTTTTACAACAGATGTGGTCACAAAGCAGCTTTACAAAGACTCTTTACAAAGAATCTGGTGTTTGAGCCCCCAATGAGACAGTGGCAAGGAAAAACTCCCTTAGTTAGGAAGGAAGAAACCTCAAGAGGAACCAAGACTCAAAGGGGGAACCCATCCTCCTCGGGTCAACACCAGATACAAGACAGCACTAGAAAGGAGAGTGTAATGTCTGATTAGTCTGTAATGATGTTGGTGGTTCATAAGATGGGTCAGCAGGCACAGGCCAAGCTTTCACAGTGCAGGACAGCCAGGAGCTCCGTGGTAGTAAAGGCTCCCAGTGGCTCCCAGTCGGGGCAGATGTAGCAACAGCATCAGGCCACACAGGATGGGCAGCAGTTCAGCTCAGACAGAGAGAACAGACAGACTGTTAGCTCTGACAGAAGACCTGAACACACTATACGATGTTAACAGAGTGCAGCAGTGACTCCGGCAGGCCTGGCTCTTACAGCAGGACTAACAGGGAGAGCCAGAAGGTCACACAGACATTAGGGCTCCCTGAGAAGTCAGCGCCCCTCTGCTCCACCGTCAACAAACCTGACTGAACAAGAGGAGCAGTGGGACGACAGCACCAACACTCTCAGCTTACCCAACACTCTCTGTCAGTGGACCCCTAGACCTGCACCTTTTATCTATCAGAAAAAAATAAAAACTAATTACCAAAAGCTTGACTAAACAGGTAGGTTTTAAGCCTGGACTTAAAGATTCCCGAGAATCCCGAACACTGACAGGTAAATTATTCCAGAGCTGGGGGGCCTTGTATGAAAAGGCTCTGCTCCCCGATGTAACTTGGTAATTCTAGGCACTAACAGAGAGCCCGCACTTTGAGACCTAAGGTCACGTGAAGGCTTATAGTGCGAGATAAGTTCAGTAAGGTAGGTAGGAGCGAGGCCGTTCAGAGCCTTATAAAGGCTGAGGAATGGGTCGAACCATTTACCAGTTGTGTTTGGACACAGAGGAACTTGTCTACTGCGTTTAACCCATCTGTGAAGTGAAACAACAAAGCAGTGGGCAGCCCTATCGGGGAGCAGTTGGGGGTTAGGTGTCGGACACTTCAGTCATGTCCTGTCGGTTCAGGGAACAAGCAACGACCCTACGGTCACAAGGCTGGTTCCCTAACCATGACGGCCCCTCAGCCCTTTAGGTACCATTACAACGAAAGTCAGCTTTGGTGCTTTAGCACCAGGTCAACATCGCCAAAGACTGGCAGACTGTCGTACGGTGACTCAGGATGGTATGTGGAAAGTTCCTCAGTGCTGCTAAGAGGCAGTTTAGACTTGAACACGTTCTTCACAATCGGATGTTTAAATAGACTTGCCAAAAAGAGCTTACTGTTCTCCAGTATGTGTTGTTATCTGATAGTATACGTTTTCGAGATATCCGTGCCGTCCCAGCTCCAAAATGCCCAGTCTCGTCAGGAATGGCGTGCATGTGATCAGCTTTCTGATTGGATGCATTGTTTTGGTACTGTCAGGGAAAGTTAGTGTGTAGGGCCGTTTCACGTTGGACCACATGGGGGCA
>JAMWET010000434.1:185000-195000 GCA_024036415.1 Prochilodus magdalenae
ACTACTGGGACTCATGGGTTATAATTGTGGCTGTTGGGTCTGTCAGGTACAGCGATATGGAGTGTGAAATTCGAATCATTCGCATGTCTCACGATATCAAACCAACCCACCAAGTTTCAGCCCTGTGGGTTGATTCCATCTGGGTGCAATGTTTTGTCCAACTATTGTTTTTGACAACGAGTGTAATTATTAATTTATTCATTCATCTCCTAAACCGGTTATCCTCTTGGGCACCATGGGGATGCTGGACCCTATCCTGGCTCTCACTAGGCAGAAAACCCGGAAAAACCCTGGACAGGCTGCTAGTTCATCACAGGGTTATTATGATTACATAGACAGATACTTATCAGTGCATAGTTCACAATATCCCATAATACTCTTCTACAGCTTCCTTTAAAAAAGCAGTTTGCTATGGAGAAATATAAGCTTCATAATCCAACCAACTAAAATGAGCTAATATGAGGATTATTAGCTATTATTAGGCACTAGCAATAGAAGATGCTTGCACTAACTAACTAGCATAATGTTTGAGATGTCTGGAGTATGCATTTAGCCCTTAGCCAAAGAGCAGGTAGTGGTAGCAGAGCCAGCGTGAAGCCCGATCTCATATCCCCGTTTCACTTCCTTTGGCCAGAGTTAGCAAGTTAGCGCCTCTTCAGTATCATGCAATCCATGACATTTAACTGTATGGCTTGTTCCTGATTGTAACTGTGGGCTAACATTATTGCATATAAGTTGGCAAGAAGTCACATTTGTTTACCGAGACCTACTGAGGTTCCTCCTGGAGATCTGGAATAGCACGTCTAACTTCTATGTGTAGGATTCAAACAGTAACACTGCAAAAACGACTGGACTGATTAGATTTCAGGTTAAGGGGAGTCTGGTCACTTCCTATTTCTCTAGTTATGTCAGCAAATAGAAGTTGCGAGCATTTGATCCTTACTGAATGGTCATGATGGGGGGTAATTCCAGTTCTGTAATCCTGGAAAGTGGACATTATTCCAGGTTCAAATTGATAACCATATCAATTTGCATGCATGTATGTATCTTTCAATTATCTTTTAGAAATTGGAAGCAAATAGGCAGTTAGCAGATTATGGCTACTGGGTGTTGGAGGCAGATCAGCTCACTGATACCATGAATTTATAGAAACTGGTCAAAAGTTTGTGGATTTTTCTGTATTAAAATGAATAAGCACTTTTAATAGGTACAGATTTTCACAAAAGCTCCATGGGAGACCATTTGTGGAAGACATTATCAAATGGCTTAGCATGCTAGCATAACCAGCTCCGCTGTTTTCTCTTTAGCACACATTAGTTCAACATCTTGGAGTTCTTGTTCCACCATATAGGCCAATAAATTTAAAATCTTGCTGGTTTATTTTATGGTTATTGATGTTACAGTGAAACCCTATAGCTGCTTTTGCCATACAGTGTTGTGGGAGAATTGCGAGGCAACAGCATTATCATGCATATTACATATCCATAATTTTTTTATTAGTAGTTTTTTGGGCATTTGGCTTTAATTACTCCAAAATGTGTCCATCATCATTTGGTTTGGGTCCTTGGCCAATGGGTCTGCTATCTTGGGTTGTTAGCTACATTAGCTACATTGGTTGGTGTAGCTCAGCGGATAACACCACTACCCACCAAGTAGCCACGTGGGAGACTGGGGTTCGAATCCCAGTATGGGTGACTATGCTGTGCTACACCAATAAGAGTCCTTAGGCAAGACTCCTAACACCACACTGGCCCAACTGTAATGTGGTTGACCTTGTAAGTCGCTCTGGATAAGAGCATCTGCTAAATGCCAGAAATGTAATTAGCCTGGATGCTCCGCTACAAACTGAAGAAGCTAATGTGGACACTAAACGCATTTTGGCAGACTGACAACATTTGGCATGGAGTGTAGAGTAAAGCGGTAAAGTTTGATTTTATGTTTTTATTGCTTTGATTGTTAAAGATGTGTGTCGCTGATAAGCACTTGGGCTTTTGTGAACCTCATCAGTCTTTTTCACACCAGTATCACTTACGTCATTCTGGTGAAGGGGCATCACAATGGAAAGAGATGACTTTAAAACTATCTGAGTATAACCACCTTCGCTCAGAGGCAGTAATTCACTGTGGCTTCACACAATCATTAATTCATCTCCACCTAATCATGGTGGAATAAGGACGAGACTATGTTTTAGCATTCCACATGTTTTCCAGCTTTATGTGGCGTCATTGTTGATTGTCTGTGATGGATGATAGCCTCAGATAATGTACATCATGACTCATATAGTTAACATTGAAATAGGCCGTCTGTTTTTCACATTAGCAGTGTAGCCTAACAGCATTACCTAATAAAAGCCTTGCTAAGTTAGTAAGAAGATAACTTGAGCAGCAAAATAACAATACTTGTGCTAGTCGAATACTCAGGGTGCTAAAATAACTACTTGTGTTCCATTACAGGACGAAGGAGAAAATATACAGGCTGACTAAACTCTAAAACGGACGTGGATGTGTATTTGCTAGTATAAGGCTTTGCTACAACAGAACACAAGTGCCTTAGGCAGACATAGCATGGCTAGCCCTAGCGTAGCCCTTATTTGCTAACTAGGTTAACTACTGGACCTCCCTTATGAAACGATAATATATGGCAATGATTTGGAAAATATTAAATAATATAATGTCATATATGGGAAACAAGTGCATATATTTTGCATATATTTATATAGTGATAAATATATTACAATATATTGTATAATACATAAGGAATTGCCGCTTTTCATATATTGTATGTATGGTAGTATAATATATATTTACTTATAATTACTGTAATATATTTCATTTTATGTAATAGACATCATATGTATTTCGTCATATGTGTTTGCATATATGATAATTTATATATGTGAGAATATTTTCATACATACATGTGGCAATATACAGTATGTATATATTCTCACATATATAAAACTATATATATTTTCATATATGCAAACACATATAAAGAAATACATATGATGTCTATTACATAAAATGAAATATATTACAGTATATAAGTAAATATATATTATACTACCATACATACAATATATGAAAAGCGGCAATTCCTTATGTATTATACAATATATTGTAATATATTTATCACTATATAAATATATGCAAAATATATGCACTTGTTTCCCATATATGACATTGTATTATTTAATATATTGCACTATATTTTCCAATACATTGCCATATATTATCGTTTCGTAAGGGCTGTTAGCTGGCTTGAAGAACAACGAGAAGATATCTCTTATCCTTGTGTAGAAGAAGGCTGTGGTACTGGCTAGCTTTAGCATCGCAAGCTAATCTGAGGAGGCAGGAGCGCTGTACATCTAGCATCAATCAACTCTCCCAAAAACTGCGAAGTACCAAAATGGAACTGAGTAAAAAGTCGACTGTGTTCAAAATGTTACTCTGATTTATGGAACTGAGTAAATTTAGTGGCTACCCACATCTGCGTATTATATTTAGTAGTGCTTCATGTTCATCGTTCAGCTTACTGAATGATGCAATAACTGCTAACCTGTAAAAGGTAGTTATTGCATGGTATGCTGTAGGTTATATATTTCTGAACAGTTGAAAAAGTTTCTAACTAGTAACTCTTTAGATTTATTGGTTTGCTTTACTGCTATTGAGTGCTGATTGTCTGGTATACTGCAACTTAGTACTAACTGGTTGGTTATACTGCATATCGCATGCTGATTGGGTGGCAATAATGATACTGAGTGGTGATCGGCTGGGATTACTGCTACAGAGTTTTAATTGGTTGGGATTACTGCTACTGAGTGCTAATTGGTTGGGACTGCTGCTATTAAGTGCTGATTAGTTGGGATTACTGCTACTATGTACTGACTGGTTGACCATACTGATACTAAGTGCTGATCGGCTGGCATTACTGCACCTGAGATTTAATTGTTTGGGATTACTGCTACTGAGTGCTAGTTGATTGGGATTACTGCTGCTGAGTGCTAATTGGTTGGGATTACTGCTACTGAGTGCTAATTGGTTGGGATTACTGTTACTGAGTGCTGATAGGCTGGCATTACTGCTACTGAGTTTTAATTGGTTGGGATTACTGCTACTGAGTGCTAATTGGTTGAGACTGCTGCTATTGAGTGCTGATTGTTTGGGATTACTGCTACTATGTACTGACTGGTTGACCATACTGATACTAAGTGCTGATTGGCTGCCTATTACTGTAACTGAGTGTGGATCGGCTGGCATTACTGCACCTGAGATTTAATTGGTTGGGATTACTGCTACTGAGTGCTAATTGGTTGGGATTACTGCTGCTGAGTGCTAATTGGTTGGGATTACTGCTACTGAGTGCTAATTGGTTGGGATTACTGCTGCTGAGTGCTAATTGGTTGGGATTACTGCTACTGCTAATTGCTGAGTGCTGCTAATGCTGGTTGTACTGCTACTATGTCCTGACTGGTTGACCACACTGATACTAAGTGCTGATTGGCTGCCTATTACTGTAACTGAGTGTGGATCGGCTGGCATTACTGCACCTGAGATTAAATTGGTTGGGATTACTGCTGCTGAGTGCTAATTGGTTGGGATTACTGCTACTGAGTGCTAATTGGTTGGGATTACTGCTGCTGAGTGCTAATTGGTTGGGATTACTGCTATTGAGTGCTGATTGGCTGGTATTACTGTTACTAAGTGCTGATTGGCTGCCTATTACTGTAACTGAGTGCTGATCGGCTGGCATTACTGCACCTGAGATTTAATTGGTTGGGATTACTGCACCTGAGTGCTAATTGGTTGGGATTACTGCTACTGAGTGCTAATTGGTTGGGTTTACTGCTATTGAGTGCTGATAGGCTAGCATTACTGCTACTGAGTAATAAGTAGTTAGCATAATGGCTACTGAGTGTTTCCTGGCAGGGTGAAGATGCCGTAAACATACATAAGGCATTTTTGAAAGTCCTATGATGGAATAGAAACATGTATCTCCAAAAAGGCAACTTTATGGGAGAAGATAGGTGTACAAATATTCAACGCTGTAATGCATTTTGAACACACTGAAAACATGAAAAACAGCTGATATAAAATATATATCGTTGCTCTCCAATACAAAAAAACATGTATCTCCACTATTGTCCAAGTGTTTACTTTTATGCATCCTTTGAAGACATCGGCTGCTGTTTACACTGTGTGAGAATCTCATGAGGAATGGACCAACAGAAATGGCCCAAAACTGTTTGGAAAGATGTCTGGTTCCATTGCCTTACATTAAGATTAAATGAGGTTTTTGGCCTCTCCTGTAAAGTTGCCATTTTGGAGATACTTGTATTTCTTTGGACAGGGACTTTATACAGAGTTTACAATAAAATAATGATAACCGTATGTAAGCTACAGTATGTGTCAGGGAATACAGGATCCTCAATGATTTCAGCGATCGCCTGTGCATTTTATAAACTGTGGTTACAGATGACGTTACTAGTGCTAGTGCTAGCGGGGACTTTCCTTTCAGCATTTGTTGTTTTGCTGATTTCTCCAAAACGAGTGGGATGTCATGTTTCTGAGTGGTATCAAAACACCATTGTAGACATCCTGGGTGATGTACAGTGATTACTGTCTAGTGCAGAATCCCAGAAACAGATCCTAGCTCCTGCTGGTGAAACTGTTTGAACATATCGGTAGCAGTTGGTGCATGGGAGTGACTGGAATCAACAGTGTTCTGAATTGTCGTACGTTTTTCATTAGCCCTTTGTTCCCCTTTCGGTAGCCCTTAAATTGTTTTAAGCTGATTGGTTGGCATTAATACTCAACCAATCACGAGGTTGGTTTGTAAAGTGATTAACAAACGTTCTGACACTGTTGTTTGCGTGGGCATTTCTTTCTTGACCAACAACCAAAAAAAAATTTTTTGTTCGGGGGAGGGGGGGATTGTAGGGGCTTTACCTGCCCAATCCCTCCGCCAATTGTTGCATGTATAGCTTCACTATCTAGCGGGTTTGATGTGTTTTGAAGGTGAGTTCAAGTGATGGCTCATTTCGCTTCTGGTTAATGAAATTCGAAGGATGCATGGTGAGTGGAGGAGGTGAGTGTAAACATGAACTTTGGCCATGTTTAGTAAAAATGAGGAAAATTAATTTAGATTTTTAAAGAAATCCCAGTAAATAATGGATTTAAACGAGTAAATAAACTCTAAAATGAGGCGAGGAATCACAGCGTCAAATTGAACACTCCTAGAAGCGGACTTACTTTCCTAAGAAAAAAATTAGGAGACCATATGATTTAGATTTCAATCCCACAGTGGGGAAATTTAGTCTCCGCATTTAACCCATCCATGAAGTGAAACATCCACTAGGGGGCAGTGAGCACACTTACCCAGAGCAGTGGGCAGCCCTATCCACGGCACCTGGGGAGCAGTTGGGGGTTAGGTGCCTTGCTCAAGGGCACCTCAGTCGTAACTGTCAGTTCAGGGTATCGAAATGGCGACCCTCCGGTCACAACTGGTTCCCTAACCTCCAGCCCACGACTGCCCCCTTATGACAAAGGGACAGCTGTCCTTATTTTTCAGCTGAAAGACACTGGGCGTTTATCACAGCTCTGTCTGTCTGGTCTTGTTCATATGTCAAACAACGCCCCCTCTGGTTGCTTCTTGCCATTGCATTGCTTTTCCTGCTCCACCCTGGCTCCACCCACTCCCACACCTGATGCTAATTTGTACCCATAGAGGGGGTGAAGACAGCCAGGAACAAAACAAGGGTCAGGGGGTCAATTAAACACAAACACAACACAGGAAACAAGAACTGAAGGGAAACGGCTTACACTCACAAGGGGAAAGCAGAGACTTCACGACAGGCAGGGCAAACAAAGGGGCCTTAATGGACGTCTGATTAGCATCAGGTGTGGGTGGAGCCAGGGTGGAGCAGGAAAAGCAATGCAATGGCAAGAAGCAACCAGAGGGGGCGTTGTTTGACATATGAACAAGACCAGACAGACAGAGATGTGACAGCGTTCTTGACGATTGAGCCCGGCATGCTCTCAGGTGTGTCTCCGCCCTAGATGTGCATTCACGTTACAGGGATTCACATTTCCAGAGCCTGTAAATTATTTCAGTCCTCTCTTCCTGTTTTCCAAACTACCTTGGCTTCTGCTCATCCCTGCTCATCAGCAACTGCTCTTCAAATATTCATTGTAGCAGAGAGGGGACAAAGCAGGAAGTGGCTTGAGGAACAAGATTTGGGCATTGGCATTATGAATTAAGCATGAGTTGTTTCCTCTCTGGATGATTGCTCTGCTTTAGTTTTTTGAAGCTGAGAAATTATACATGCGGTGCCATACAGAGTCAACACAACTTCACCGTCACCACGCCGTGGCTATGTTAGCATAGCCTTGCACGCTAAGTCCTAGTAGCAGGCTCTGTCCACTGATCCCGATCCTGGTAACGAGCTTGGGCAGTTGCTATAGGTTCTATATGACCAGCTTTTACTTCTAAACTCAACATCAATGGGCAGGTCTAACTTCCCACCCTGCCGTAACCTTGTTTGGGCTGTTCTCCCTCTTGTTACCCGCCCCCCGCCTGTGCCATGGGCTTCCGTCTGTCTGTTTTCTTGCCCCATCCTTGCTCCACCTTGTCTCATACTATGCACCTGTGTCTTGTCGGTCTTGCACCGGTGCGTTTGCTTGTCCTCTACTCTATGTATGCCCCAGGAGGTGGTCTTTCGGTTGGCTTCGCTTTGTACATGTTGCATGTTCCAACGATACAGTGTCACTCGACTTCCAGCCAGGAATGTGTCACCAGAGATCAAAAGTTTGACCAGGGCTTGGTTGCGCCACCTGGGACTCTCTTTGCTAAAGGAATTAGATTTTTTCATGGCATGATGTGCGTTTGGAGTTATGCCCTGCGTTTGTAGCCAGCGGATTGGCTCCTCCTCATTTAATCATGTTCCCTTTGCTACTGTTCGTTTGTTAGCTGCTCTGCTAAACCGGCAGTTGTAGGTTCTGGTCTGTTATAGCTTGTCAGTAGGTCACTTACTGTCTAAGAAGTTGAAAATGGTCCCTCTAGATTTACAGGGGTCTGCCTTACCGTCTAAGAACTTGAAAATGGTCCCTCTAGATTTACTGGGTTCCGACTGGTTCTTCTGGGTTTACAGGGTTCTGGCTGGTTCTGTTGGGTTAACTGGATCCTTATTAGTCTTCTTTGAGTTTAGAGCGTTCTGATTGGTCCACCTGGGTTTATAGCATTGCTGAATTTACAGGGTTCTTACTGGTTCTTCTGGATTTACAGGGTTCTGACGGGTAATTCTGGGTTAACTGGATCTCTATGGGTCATCTTTGAGTTTACATGGTTCTGATTGGTCCACCTGGGTTTACAGTTTTCAATTGGTTCCCTTGCATTTACATGATTCTGATTGGTCCCTCTAGATTTACAGGGTTCCGACTGGTTCTTCTGGGTTAACTTGATCCTTATTAGTCTTCTTTGAGTTTTGAGGGTTCTGATTGGTCCACCTGGGTTTATAGCATTGCTGGATTTACAGGATTGTGATTGGTTCTTCTGGATTTACAGGGCTCCGACCGGTTCTATTGGGTTAACTGGATCCTTATTAGTCTTCTTTGAGTTTAGAGGGTTCTGACTGGTCCACCTGGGTTTATAGCATTGCTGGATTTACAGGATTGTGATTGGTTATTTCGGATTTACAGGGCTCTGACTGGTTCTATTGGGTTACCTGGATCCTTATTAGTCTTATTTGAGTTTAGAGGGTTCTGATTGGTCCACCTGGGTTTATAGCATTGCTGGATTTACAGGGTTCCGACTGGTTCTATTGGGTTAACTGGATCCTTATTAGTCTTCTTTGAGTTTAGAGGGTTCTGATTGGTCCACCTGGGTTTATAGCATTGCTGGATTTACAGGATTGTGATTGGTTCTTCTGGATTTACAGGGTTCTGACAGGTAATTCTGGGTTAACTGGATCCTTATTAGTCTTCTTTGAGTTTACAGGGTTCTGATTGGTCCTCATGGGTTTATAGCGTTGCTGGGTTTACAGAATTGTGATTGGTTATTCTGCGTTAAAAAATGCTCTGACTGTTCCCCTATTGCATTTACAGGATTCTGATTGGTCCACATTGGATTACAGTGTGGACTAATCCTCCCCAGTTTACAGGATTCCGATTGGCCCTCCTGCTTTTACAAGATTTCATTCTCCCTCGGCTTAAAAGGTTTCTGATTGGCCTCCCTTTGGGTTTACACAATTCTAATTGTTCTCCCATGAGTTTCCAGGATCCTGTTTGGCCGACCTTGGTTTACTGGGTTCTAAAAGGTTCTCCATGAATCTCTCTTATGGTTCTGACTGGTACAGAGTCACAGTTATATTACCGACACTGAATGCAGCCTATTTATCAAATATATTGCTAAAAACATTACTAAAACAGGAACGAAAATATGATAGGATGTTATTACCGAGTACCAGTGTAGGCGATGTATCGCCCACCTAACCCTGAAACCATTAAAGGAAAAAGAAAGCCCAGAGTTTCTTGTTTAAAATTAGAAATTAGAAACTGAAGTACACTTAGCAAACATACATGCAAACAGCAGATTGTAATCGCATAATCAATAATCATGAATGCAGTGTGAAGCGGAACCTCCCACCCGCTTTCTCCATACTCCGGTACCCTCCAGTACATCTATGTAAGAATGAAGCGGCGATATAACGACCAACTTCTGTGTGTCACAGTCTTGTGCCATTCAGAACAGAATCCCAATATGAATGTTGCGGTCTGTGAGCTGGACTTGAAACCAAAACCTTCATCAGTGCGAACAGTGCGCTGTTCATACGGGAGGGTCTGAAACACTCTTGTTTACGAGCTCTTTATTCCCGAGTGGCTGTGAGCCGATCAGTGTGGATCAGGGCTCGTCATGCGTGGAGCTGTAGATTGCTGTCTGACAGGAAGATAACCAAGAAGTAATTCATTTATTGATTGCGCTCCCTGGGGTTCTGCGGCCGCCT
>JAMWET010000434.1:200000-220000 GCA_024036415.1 Prochilodus magdalenae
TGGCGTCGGGCCGCCATGTTTGCTAACCCAACACGCCAGACGTCTCGTCTCCACGGTATGGAGCTGTAGAGGTTCCTAATGGTGTCCTGTGATAATCCATCCCATGCAGCTTGAACATCCTCACACAGTTCCTGCAGATGGTGCGGTAGGGGTGGAGGTGGAGGGACACCAGGCCTTCTGGATTATAGACAATGACCACGATGCCTCCACACATGGATTCGTTGGGCGTCTCCACCAAGACTAAAGCGGGACTCGTCACTGAAGATGACCCGCTGCCATTCTGAGTCACTCCATGACAGTCTGGTACGACACCACTGCAGTCTTTGGTGATGGTGGCGTGGTGTTAGGGACAGTCGTGGTAACGGTCCGTGTGCATGTAGTCCTGCGTGGTGCAGCCGTCTACCAATGGTGCTGGCACTGACAGGATGACTCATAGGGGCATCACTGTTAACTGAATGTCCACAATCGTGGCTGTTGGGTCAGTCAGGTACAGAGATATGGTCCGTCCTTGCTTACGTCACCTGCACGGCTTGAATCATGAGCATGTCTCACGATGTCGAACCTACCCACCACGTTTCTTTCCTGTCCCTCTGGGTGCAGCTGTTTGTGCAGCTACTCGTCACTTGAGTTTATGTACACTTACTGAGACGTACAGCGTGGCCGATCAACAGTCTTACTTGTGCATGCAGAATCATGCACAGGCGCAGCTTAGGTCAGCAGTCTGTCGCCTGTCCAGGCCAGTCTAGTCTTAGACTGACATGGTGATAGAGGTGAGGGTCGGGGGAGCAAAAGGGAAGGGGAAGGAGAAGGAGGAGGAGAAGGACGAGGTGGCATGGAGGACTGAAGAACATGAAAAGAGATGTAGGGTGTGAGCATACAGGGCGTACAGCCGTACTAATCTGCACCCCTCTGTGTGTTGCTTATTCTTCCCTCGTTCCTCCCATAGACTCCCTTTCATTTCCAACATTCATAGACCGCATGTATGTGTATACAGTAGAACCAGTTGTACGACTCATTGAGCAGCTGGGCTGCCGAGACTATCGACAAGCAAAAGCACACCAGCAGCACAAGACTGCTCGGTCGGGCTCGTCTGTGGTTAAGGTCGCGTTATGAACTGTGGCCCGTTATGGAAGGTTCTGTGACATGCACAGTGAGCTGCAACTTTATTAAAGTGGCCGTAATTTGCAGTGCATTCTGGGCAAGGTGCATGTTCCCATCTCAGGACACACATGCCTCTCTGAACCCAACACGGCACTATTCTGGCCAAACCTATTTACCATCGCCGGATCATCCTTTGACTCATCAAAACGCCCACAGGAATTGATCTGGAACATATGACGTTGTTCAGGAAGCCGACAGCGCCCAACGAAATGTGTTTGTGATGTATCAAAGGGCTCATTTGCATATTGCACCCTTCTGTGATATCTGCTAATACTGAGGTAATATTGCACAAATAACATATAGCCTAGCACAGGCCTTGGGTAACATCTGAGCCGCTTTCTGCAAGGGCTTCACAGCATGGCTGAAAGATGAGCCTCTGCTTAATGCTACGCTTGTTTAGCCCGGCCGAGTTAAAAAGTTTCCATTTCCATCCTCAGATGGTTTGTTTTTCAGCTGACTCACAAGAAGGAAACACCATATTTGCAGTTCAGGTCTGTTTCTTGATATAAGCAGCGTAACCAGTTACATAGGGCATCTGTGGTACTATGCATGAAACAGCAGATTTGGCGGGGTAGTTGTTCTCATCTTATGTTATCCAGTATGTAACATTAATTAAAAAAAACTAAAAAAAAACTGGGATAGGCTCCAGCTCCCTCTGCAACCAAGAATGATTAACATTATCGAATATCAATAAATGAATGAAGGAATTAATGAATGGGTGAATGAAAGAGAAAGTACAATGGATCATGAAAATGATTTCTAGGACCAATTGAATTGAAAGTCCAACAAAGTAATTTCAATGATTTTGCAGTGAGCCCTAGCAACCACCTGGAATACAATATCGTACCACAGCAGCCACCTAGTAACACCAGGACCAGACTACACAAATTCAGCCCGGTCTGACACAATCTGGACGTCCCGGAGTAAAAACCTAAACATGTTTTAATTGACTCATGCACTCTAATATGTACTTAATTTATATATGTGTATGTATATTTAACTTAAGTATATTTATTAGTGGTGTCTAAAAATAGGACAACTTAAAACAGTTAGTTCTATTTAAGTATATTGTACTTACCATACTAACTGTATTGGTTGGTGAAGCTCAGAGGATAACACCACTACCCCCCAAATAGCAACCACCACACGTGGGAGACGAATCCCGGGCTGACTGACTAGGCTGTGCTACACCATTAAGAGTCCTTGGGCTAGACTCCTAACACTACATTGGCCTACCTGTAATATGATTAACCTTGTAAGTCGCTCTGGATAAGAGCATCAGCTAAATACCGTAAATGTAACTGTCACATCTACTGTGGCTGTTTCCCCTCCCTGCCCACAGAGGTCGCTCTCTGCTGAATTCTAGCCCTTGTTTTTCGATTGTAATCAGCAGCCGTTTTGTATTTATAGACTCCATGTTACTCACCGTCTCTTGTGAAGTCTTGTGTTGGCGTGCCTTGTAAATTTTAAACGTTTCTGTGTATGGACTTCTTCTCTGGTTTTGATTCTTTGCTTTGGTTTACCGTTTCCGAGTTTTGGATTGTGTTTTGGGAACATTCTTGTTTGTTTGGGTTTTTTTGGATACATTTTCTGGCTTGTTTTGACGTCGAGTTTTGGCTCAATGAATCTAGGGTCGCCACCCGTCCCGTAAAATACAGAATCGTTCTTTATTTGGCAAATAAAGGTTACGTGCTGTATTGAACCAATACGGGAGGCAATTTGTCCCATTTTTCCGTAAATTTGTTCCGTATTTTCGTAAATGTCCGATATACACATCTGTCACCGCCCCACCCCCGGACTCAGTTCAAATACGGAACGCACTTGGTTTCGTATTACCGTAAATGTCCGATAAGCATGTGTGTCACACATGATTGATCACACTCTCTCCCAAACAATCGCCGTCTGAGGAATCAGATTAAATACGGGACGCGATTTCAAACACGTGTCACTCACACATGACCACACCAGCTATTTCTGAAAGGTGGCAACCCTAAATGAATCTGCACTTGGCTCCTCACTCCTGTTGTGGTCCTTGGTTGACACTAAGTATATACAGGAGTAGGAATATCAAAAATAGAATACAAGGACGTGAAGGTGTAGTTAAATTAAGTCTACTTCAGTTTACTTTTTCGAATTTGCAGTGTTGGGCCTGAATATGTACGTTGGGAACGAGGAACGGGCTGTGTATTGAAGCATAACCAAAGAACGATGATGTGGCATCTAGCATGCCTCGTGAGACCCCCAACGAAGAGTCTAGAATGTGAGAAAGTTCTTACTCCAGCTAGTTTGACATCTTATAACATGCTCCTTGATGTTGACCAATAGAAGGACAGAGCACACATATGTGAACTTAGCGAAGGTACAGAGCGAACCTGCTGTTGTAACCATCAGGTGGACCAACCTCATGTGTACAAGTGTGTAGTTAAACTGTTCTTTGAAAAGTTACCACATGCGTTACCTCACGTTCTCGTTGAAGGATAGACAGCGCCTACAGCACATACCATCCTTCACGTGACACCCACACGGTGCTTCCCGACCACCTGTGAACTTGACGAACAATGATTGGCCAGCATGAAGATTGTAGTGTTACTAGTCCTCCCACCACAGCACGGCAAGCCTTAATGGTACTGTAATTGCCTAATCTGACGGTGAACATGGTGAGAGACGTAAATCTTGTGTAGCCTGCTCCCAGTATAAGCCATATATACTGCCCATGCAGCACAGGCTGAGGGCTCTAAGGCGTACACATGTTATTTAGGACACAGGACGATCAGCTGTGGGTAGGAAGTGAGAACGCGATAGTTTTAGATCCTCATGTGTTCGGCAGGCAATGCTTTAGGTTTGCCGTATATAACGAAGCAGCAGCAGCTACGCCTTTCTCAAATGCATTGTGGTCCAAAACGCAGATGTTAATCAAAATAGTGCTCTGCAAAGCATTATAACACTGAGTACCCCACACTACACACAGGGCCACGCACTGCCTTCAGGAGAGCTACGGATCTACAGGTTCTGGACAGCTCTGTGGAGAGGAGTACATGTGCATATGGAACTACTCCTAAAGCAGAAAAGCCTCCAGAACAGTCATTACTGCATGTTGGGCTCCAGATATAATAAAAAACATAAATCATATTAATATTATATATATATATATATATATATATATATATATATATATATATATATATATATATTATATATTTTATATATATATATATATATAAAAAAAATATATATATAATATTAATATGATTTATGGTCGGTGATAGGTTACGTAGGTCTACATATGGTGCTGATCCAAAGCATGATAAAATCAACTCAGGTCTACCAGGTAGATACTGTATAATTACTGTATTATATATAATATTAATATGATTTATGGTTTTTTATTATATCTGGAGCCCAACATGCAGTAATGACTGTTCTGGAGGCTTTTATATATATTATATATAGTGTGTATATATATATATATATATATATATATATATATATATATATAGTTCCTGAAGACCACGTAAGTGTCCTCAGATATTTTTTTATATAGATATTATATAGATATTATATTAAATTATTAATATATATGTAATATATATGTATTACTATTATTTATTTATATACATGTATATAAATGTATATATATATATATATAAAAAAAAAAAATATATATATATATATATCATAGCTACAGAGCTACACTACACTATACACTAAAGATACATCTGAAAACATTAAGCCAGCACTAAGCAAGTGCAGGGCCAGGCCTCAAACTAATACCAGGTGAGGACTGAAGACAGGCAAGGGCGGAGCCAAAACCAAATCAAAACAAAAGCACATGGCAGGGAAAACAAAGGCACATGTCAGAGAGCACATGGGTGAGAGTAAACAAAGGCAAAGGTCAACAGAACCAAAGAAGAACAGGCGCTGGGCTGTACACAGCATGTGAACAGTTGACCATGTGGTTTGATTGCATCCTTTGGTTTTCTCCACGAGTAAACTCATCCAGATGCATGAGAGAGCTTAAAAGAACATACTACCATCAGACCATCTGGCTTTTTACTGAGGGCTCCAGACTCTGGCTTCGGCTAGGTTTGGTTGATCCAATTCTCTGGTTATTTCTGAGGACAGTTATGTGGTCTTGAGGAACTGCCCTGGTAGTCGGCCATCAGTCGTAAAAGGTTAGTGCTGGCTGACCTTGTAGGGCGGATGTGGTGTTTTACTTGGTTGCGTTTGATAGTTACAGAGCGATCCGTTACACCCTGAAAGGGCTATGTAGTGACTCAACTCGTCTCGACAGTAATCGCCTTTGTGGTTTTCCATTAGGCAAATCTGACACCTGGTACCATTTTTGGCATCTCTGTCACCTCTCACACACTTCTTGTCTAAAGAGTAGCTGCACGAACAGCTGCACCCGGACACAATCAATCGACGGGAGTGAAACCTGGTGGGTAGGTTTGATATCGAAAGATTCAAGTTTCACACTCGGCAGCGCATGTGATGTAAGCAAGGACGGGCCTTATCACTGTGTCTGACTGTCCCCCACTGCTGCAGGACGACCTGCATGCATACTGTCACGATTACCGCACCTTACACCACGTCAGCGTCGCCAAAGGAAGCAACGGTGTCGCGCCAGACTGTCATGGAGTGACTCAGAATGGCAGCGGGTCATCTTCAGTAATGCGTCTCATTTTGTCATGGTGGAGACGACCAACGAATCCGTGTGTGGAGGCACCGTGGTCAGCACCAGGATGAACGGTTTGTTGTCACACGTCCAGAAGACCTGGTGTCACTCCACCTCCACCCCTACCGCACTATCTGCAGGAACTGTGTGAGGATATTCAAGCTGCATGGGATGGATATCACAGGACACCATTAGGAACCTCTACAGCTCCATACCGAGACATCTGGCATGTTGGGTTAGCAAACATGGCCGCCCGACGCCATACTGAGAGACAGACTTCTGTATGTGTAGAACTTCTAGAACCAGGTTCTTCACGGCAGGTACGACGACCATCTACACCAATGGAGTACAGTATCTACCTGGTAGACCTGAGTTGATTTTATCATGCTTTGGATCAGCACCATATGTAGACCTACGTAACCTATCACTGGCCACGTGCAGAATGGATGTTGACCCAGATACTCTGAATTCATATCCCCATTAACTCTGTCGTAAGCTGAACCAGGGTCCGGTACTGGGTATGAGGTGCAACAATGGGTGAACTGGAAGGGTCAGAACCCCAGCTATGAGAGTAACTCACACCATCTTAAAAATATGCCAATGCCAAGAGAAATGGGCATCAGGCCTGCAGTACAACTGCCACAACACAAAACCGTATACATAAAGGCCATAGAAGAACACGCTACTGCATGGTTCAACAAAGGGACCACCAAAACAGCCTGAAGCAGCGTGTTACGGTTACCGTGATGAAGCGGTCAGCTAGACTAGTGTTCATTTTGCAGCACCAACTATGTTGCCATGCATAGTATGTCAAAATACAACATGGAACGATGGGAATATAATAAAACACAGTCGGTCAGCCTCACCTGTGAACTGTCTGGGCGTAGTCCCAATATTCTAATGAGCTTGTGTGATTGACAGCCCTCAGAGTTCAGCACGCCCAGTGTGATATACCCCTAAACACATTAGAAAGAGTAAGGAGAAATGAGTGAAGTGGGCAGTAGGTGGCGCTGTAGACCCCGCTGACTCCAAACCTTCTTCAGCTTTCTCGTGACGATGCCTTAAGGAAGGTGAAGTGTGTCCAGCAAATGCCGGAATGTTCGGTTGGATGAGTGAAAGAGAGGTGATGTGAGGGGTTATGCTTTCGCTTGGTTGTTAGCCTTTCTCTGACTTTAGCTGTGGTGAAGGCATAGTGATCTGAAAGCTGCATGGGCATGGCATGCCAACCTTGTGATTGGTGCGAGTACGTTTACACTTTTGGCATTTGACACTCTTCTCCAGAGCGGCTTACCAGTGTAATCATATCACAGGTGGGCCAATGTAGTGTTAGGAGTCCTGCCCAAGGACTCTTATTGGTGTAGCAGCATAGTGGCCCAGACTGGTAATCGAACCCCCATCTCCCAGATGGTGTGGTAGCTCCCTGGTTACCCGCTGAGCAACACCAACCACACTTATTAGTGCTAACGTGAGCGTTACTCCGGCTTAGGAACCCCAGTTTAAACCAAACGGGCGGAATTTGGCTAAAATCCATTGATTTATAAGACAGTGCATGAAAATAAAACCCACCAAACATCTTCTGCTTTACAGTGTAGATGATTAGTAGTCAGCTTTTGGGAAAGTAGACCCAACATCGGCCGTGTTTGACCCTGCATGAACAGCACAAACAGGCTCCTACATGAAATACCACTGCCGATGTTTATTTGACTACGGTATGTGGAGGTGTTTGGTTGGTGCATGGCCTGGAGTGCTCTGAAACACTGGGTCCCTCAAGTCTTGTTGACTGTTTGGGTATGTGTGAATGCACACATGTGCATGTGTGTGTTTTACGGATAGGGCAAGTCGGGGCAGGTCTCCTTTGTGCTGCACACTGGCCCCTGGCATCATCTGTAGCCAGGAATACACAGATTCCCAGAGGAATACGGTGAAAATTAGACGGATATATTTATACTTTCGTTATTCCACCCGCGGCGCCGCGAGAGGAGGATCCAGCTCGGCTCTGCGTAGGGACCGGATTCATCTGGACTAGTAGGTAGCTTGCAGTTCACGTCAGTTTACTTCATCTAGGAGATTTTTCGAAACGTTGATTCCAAGTCTGATGTTCAGGGATTGGAGATTGCCGTGATTTTCCAAGTCTGATGTTCAGGGATGAGAATCTATAACAGGGAACGAGTACATGCATATATGACGTATGTCATTTACTAGCAATCCCGCCGCCCTCCCGAACTCAACTTCCCAGAGTGCATCAGGCGATAACGTCACACCCACATGTCCCCAGTCTGCCAATCATTCCTGTTCTAGGTCTCCTGAGTATTAGCTCACCTGTCTTCACTCACCCTGTCTGCATATAAGCCCCACCGCCACACACACTCACACTCACACACTGACACACACACTCGCACACTCACACTCACTCACTCACTCACTCACTCACTCACTCACTCACTCACACACACACACACACACACACACACACACTCTCACACTCACTCACTGACACACACACACTCACACTCACACACTGACACACACACACACACTCGCACACTCACACTCACTCACTCACTCACTCACTCACACACACACACACACACACACACACACACTCTCACACTCACTCACTGACACACACACACACACACACTCTCACACTCACACACACACTCTCTCACACTCACTCACTCACACACTGACACACACACACTCACACTCACACACACACTCTCTCACACTCACACACACTCTCTCACACTCACTCACTCACACACTCTCACACTCACTCACACACTCTCTCACACACACTCACACACACACTCTCTCACACTCACTCACTCACACACACACACCCACACACACTCTCACACTCACTCACACACCCACACACACTCTCACACTCACACACACACACTCTCTCACACTCACTCACACACACACTCACTCTCTCACACTCACTCACTCAATCACACTCACTCACACACACACTCACACTCACTCACTCACCCTCACACTCACTCACTCACTCGCTCACACACACACACACACACACACTCTCACACTCACTCACTCACACACACACACCCACACACACTCTCACACTCACTCACTCACACACACACACCCACACACACTCTCTCTCTCTCTCTCTCTCTCTCTCTCACTGTTTCACTCTCTCTCTCTCACTCTTTCTCACTCTTTTACTCACTATCTATCTATCATTGCAAAGTTTTGCCAAACCCCGTCTGCAGTTCTGAGCGCTGCTCCTGTGTTTATCATTGCAAAGTTTTGCCAAACCCCGTCTGCAGTTCTGAGCGCTGCTCCTGTGTTTATCCCGACTCTGGTTCTGACCCCTTGCGGTCCTTGACTACCGATCTCCTCCTCACCCCTACTGGCTTTACGTTCTGATCTACTCTCTGGCTTCCGACCTCCTTCCCCTCCTCCGGCCACTCTCCTTGTTTTCCCCTTCTACATCTACTTGCCTTGCTGACTGGCTACCCTGGTTGTGACCTCAGCCTGTCCCTGGACTCTGATCTCGCCTCTCTCGTGTTCGGTCGTGTTCTGCTGCTGTGTTTAACTACCCGCTGGTTTAATAAAGCTCATCTGAGTTTCAGCTCTGCGCACGTCGGCCCGAGTTCTTTTCTGACAGTAACGTTAACATAATGGCAGGAGTGGTCGTTCCATTGCTACAGAGCATCAGTGGAACAGTCAACCCGTATTACAGTCAGTCGTTCTGAGTCACTCCGTGACAGTCTGGCACGACACCTTCCAGACTTTGGTGACGTTGGTGTGGTGTTAAGGACAGTCGTCGTAATGGTCTGTGTGGTGCAGCCGTCTGCCAATGGTGCTGGCACTAACAGGGTGACTCATGGAAGACAGTCACGAACAGCGATAAGGCCAAACCTACCCACCAAGTTACACTGCAGTTGATTCCTTCTGGGTGCAGCTATTTGTGCAGCTATTTGTGCAGCTGGGCTTTAGACGAGGAGTGTATCAGATAAATGGAGGTGGCAGAGGTGATGGTGCCAGGTGCCAGGTTTGCCTAATGGAGTGTATGCTGGCCTGTCCAGGTGGATGAACTTTGCTTTTTTGCCATCCGAACTGTCAAGGTGGATTTGGTCAGCCATGCTTGCTATTTTTTGCTTTCCGCTTGACGTGGCGATGCCTTTAGGGAGGTAAAGTCTCTGGAGCTCCAGTTGGCTGCGGATTTGAGCCGGCTTGCTATAGTAGCCTTTCTCTATAAGCTGAATGGGCATAAGCTGAATGGGCATGACGTGGCAGTGTGAGTGGTATGGGTATCGCTAACGTGAGCTGTACTCAGGTTTAGGACCACCAATTTAAACCAAAACGGGAGAATTTGGCTGAAAATTGGCGGTGTAGTGACTCAACTCGTCTCGACAGTACTCGCCTGTTTTTGGTTTTCCATTAGGCAAACCTGGCACCTGGCACCATCACCTCCATTCATCTTAAACACTCCTCGTCTAAAGCACAGTTGCACGAATAGCTGCACCCAGAAGGACTTCTGCAGTGTAACTTGGTGGGTAGGTTTAGCCTTATCGCTGTACCCGACTGTCCTCCATGAGTCACCCTGTTAGTGCCAGCACCATTGGCAGACGGCTGCACCACACAGACCATTACAACGACTGTCCTTAACACCACACCAACGTCACCCAAGTCTGGAAGGTGTTGTGCCAGACTGTCACGGAGTGACTCAGAATGACTGACTTTAATAAGAGTTGACTGTTCCACTGATGCTCGCACCATAGTGGCGCTATATGTGATGTCATCACTGACGAGTCCCGCCTTGGTCTTGGTGGAGACGACCAACGAATCCATGTGTGGGGGCACAGCGGTCAGCACCGGGATACGTTTAACGATGACTATACTAAACCAAAACGTAACACCAAAAATGACCTCTATGTATATGTAGCTCCTTGTCGTCGTCATCATCAGGCCCTGAGGATTCCGTCCTGGATCTGCTCAGCTCCTCACAGGTCCCTGCAGATCACATTAATAATAAAGGCTTCCATTAAGTCTGGAATGTATTGGACTATTGACTTGAGTACCAATCAGTCAGTCGTAAGAGGGCACCTCCTTAATGACCCCTATGGATTAACCATACACTCATTAACCAGCCTCATTGTGAATAACGCAGAGGGAGGTTCATGTCACCTGACCTGATCTTGTTCATTTGAGGATGTCACAGTACGTTGGGTTCAATGACCAGGTTGGTGTGTTACACTTCTTTTGTGACTCGACTCGAGTCAGTCATTGTGTAGTGCTTGCGTGGTCAGGCTAAGGACTTTAATGGGAACTTTGCTTTTTGCCATCCGTTAATTCCTAGACCACATTTATGAAAGATGGGTTTTAATTAGTAGCCTGGATTTGGTACAGCCTGTCGGTACATCCACTCTTGTGAAAGGCTTTATGGCAACTTCAGTGTGTTGTTTTTTTATTTTTGTAAAACATTCTCCAGCTTTGACGTGGCGATGCCTTTAGGGAGGTAAAGCACACCCAGGAAATGCTGGCATGTCCAGTTGGATGAAGGAACTGTAGGTGATTTGGTCAGCCATGCTTGCTAGGTTTGCTTTCGCTTGGTTGCTAGCCTTTCTCGGAGTTCAGCCGCGGTGACGGCATAGTGTTCTATAAGCTGTATGGGCATGACGGGGCAGTGTGAGTGGTATGGGTATCGCTAACGTGAGCTTTACTGAGGTTTAGGACCCCCGGTTTAAACCAAAACGGGAGAATTTGGCTGAAATCCACTGATTTATTAGACAGTTCAGAAAAATAAAAATCAACATCTGGACTTCATTGCTTGTGTTGTCATGCTATGGACTTTAATAGGAACTTTGCTTTCTGCCGTCAGTTCAGTTTAAATTGGTAGCCTGGATTTGCTACAGACTGTTTGTACATCCTGACCCTTGTGAAATATTTTTTTTAAGTTACTTTTACTAAAATGTAGTTAATATTTAAAATACCTTTATAGCAATGATATCAGAGTAATTTGTATTTATTAAATATTATTAAATAATATATTAATGTAAAGAGATTTATTTTTAGCCTTGATTTTTGTGACAGTGATGATATTATAGGTACTAATAAAACAATAAAACAAAAAATGATGCAACAATAATTACTATAACTGCCATGTTATTGTAGATGTACATGTTATTGTATGTTGTACATTTTAAATTAGATTTTAATATCACCAAGTATACTTGAAAAATAACAATAATAAATAAAAAAATAAAAAATAAAATAAATATATATATATATATATATATATATATATATATATATATATATATATATATATATATATATATATACATTTTTTTTTATTTATTCATTTTTTTTTTAGTTGGAATATAACCTGGCAGTTATAGTAATTATTGTTGCATCATTTTTTGTTTTATTTTTTTATTAGTACCTGTAATATCATCACTGTCACAAAAATCAAAGGCTCAAAATAAATCTATATATATATATATATATATATATATATATATATTATATACATATATGATGTTATGTATAATAGTAAAATTATGAGTAAAATTATATAATTATCTTTACTTAATTGCTTTGCTACATACTTCTACTAGTTTATTACTGATGTACTTGGGCAAGCTTCTCTTTCACGGCGGTAGACTTGACGTCTCTGTACGAGCAGACTGCCTGTAATAAGAGTTGACTGTTCCACTGATGCTCTATGGCAATGGAACAAAGCTTGCGCCAAGGTGACGCTACATGTGATGTCATCACTGAATCTAATTACCCGTGCTTACGTTTTGGCCGAAGGCTGTTTATCTCTGCCTGTCTTCAACCAGCCACAGAGGGCTTTAACTCTCACACAGTCCCGCACTAGAACATATTAATTCATAAATATTGATTTGGGCTTATTATTTATTTATTAATTCATTTAAACCAGCCCTCCAGCATGTTCCTACAACCTGTGCTGACCTTGGCAGTGATGACATCATAATATTTATTTAACAGTAACACACTGTGGCCTATTTTGCTGACTCAAAATTTTATTATTTGATAATTGTTTTGCTGGGAAGCATCACTATTATGACTGATGGCATGAATATGAAGAGATCTTAACATGCGATGATTATGAAATGACTTGTCTGCAAGCCAAGGCCTTGTTTACTATCACAGTGCCAAACTCAAGTGCTAATTATGGCTAACAGCTAGTGACCAGGTAGCACTGATGAAACTGAGATCTACCGGGCTTTACTTTTGGCTATAGTAGCATTTGGGTGCAAACTTGGGTGTGCCGGCTCAAAATGTTTGGCATCTACTGTTCGGAAGCCATTGGCCATGTTGCAGGTTGCTTCTGAATGCTCACACGCTGTTACTGAAAGTGTACATGCTATTTTTGGAGACTAGAGCGCATGTGGTCTTCTCCCTTGACCACTATTGCAAGAGCCGTGTCTCTTATTGCAAGCTGCCTAAATGCTCCTTGCCAAACACCTCAAAGCGAGGACAGGAACGAGAGACAGCACCTCAGTAACCACTCTGTAAGCGTTTCTCCATGCCTGTCTCTATGAGTGCTTGTTCGTCTATCAATGTCACACCAATGACACGACAGAAATAATCTTCAAACAGCCTAATGACTTCAAAATGAGCATATATATATATATATATATTACACATATACATATTTGTTTTTGTTAGTTTGCACCATATATACCAGTGCAAAACCTCAAATTCATTTCTTAGTGGATTTGTTTGTGGCCAATCAGAAAATCAACAAGAAATACCAACATTCAAAATACAGACTATGCTGGTTTTGGCACTGCCTACCAGCATACAGGCATCCAAAACACAACCTACGCTAGTTTAATGGTGCTGACTAGCATCCAAACACAACCTGTGCCGGTTCTGGTGGTGTTGACCTGCAAACCAGCATTTAAAATACAACCTGTGCTGATTTTGGCGGTGCTGACCAGCAACCTCACACTCAAAATACAGCCTATGCTGGTTTTAATGGTGCTGACTAGCATCTAAGCACAACCTGTGCTGGTTCTGGTGGTGATGACCCGCAAAGCCGCATTCAAAACACAACATATGCTGGTTTTGGCGGTGCTGACCAGCAACCCAACAATCAAAATACAGCCTATGCTGATTTTGGCGGTGCTGACCAACATCCTAAATACAGCCTATGCTGGTTTTGATGGTGCTGACCAACATCCAAAACACAACCTATGCTGGTTTTGGCGGTGCTGACCAGCAACCCAACATTCAAAATACAGACTATGCTGGTTTTGGCACTGCCTACCAGTATACAGGCATCCAAAACTCAACCTACGCTAGTTTTAATGGTGCTGACTAGCATCCAAACACAACCTGTGCTGGTTCTGGTGGTGTTGACCCGCAAACCAGCATTCAAAACACAACCTATGCTGATTTTGGCGGTGCTGACCAGCAACCCAACAATCAAAATACAACCTATGCTGGTTTTGGCGGTGTTGACCAACATCCAAAACACAACCTATGCTAGTTTTGATGGTGCTAACCTGCAACCCAACAATCAAAATACAACCTATGCTGGTTTTGATGGTGCTGACCAACATCCAAAACACAACCTGTGCCGGTTCTGGTGGTGTTGACCCGCAAACCAGCATTTAAAACACAACCTGTGCTGATTTTGGCGGTGCTGACCAGCAACCTCACACTCAAAATACAGCCTATGCTGGTTTTAATGGTGCTGACTAGCATCTAAGCACAACCTGTGCTGGTTCTGGTGGTAATGACCCGCAAAGCCGCATTTAAAACACAACCTATGCTGATTTTTGCGGTGCTGACCAACATCCTAAACACAACCTATGCTGGTTTTGGCGGTGCTGACCAACATCCAAAACACAACCTATGCTGGTTTTGATGGTGCTGACCAGCAACCCAACATTCAAAATACAGACTATGCTGGTTTTGGCACTGCCTACCAGCATACAGGCATCCAAAACACAACCTACGCTAGTTTTAATGGTGCTGACTAGCATCCAAACACAACCTGTGCTGGTTCTGGTGGTGTTGACCCGCAAACCAGCATTCAAAACACAACCTATGCTGGTTTTGGCGGTGTTGACCAACATCCAAAACACAACCTATGCTGATTTTGGCTGTGCTGACCAGCAACCCAACATTCAAAATACAGCCTATGCTGGTTTTGGCACTGCCTACCAGCATACCGGCATTGAAAACTCAATCTACGTTAGTTTTTATGGTGCTGACTAGCATCCAAACACAACCTATGCTAATTCTGTTGGTGCTGACCAGCAACCTAACGTCCAAAACACAACCTACGCTAGTTTTAATGGTGCTGACTAGCATCCAAAACACAGTCTATGCTAATTCTGGTGGTGTTGACCCACAAACCAGCATCCAAACACAACCTGTTCTGGTGACTGACATAACATAGTTGATAATCCAAAGTTCACTTCTACAACATGGTGCTAACAAGCTGGGAGGGTGAACGCTAACACATGCTAACAGAGTCTCTACACTGGTGTTAATGCAACCGCTTGTAGAGCTCAACACACTTGGAGGAGAACACTAACTGCCATGTAAAATGACAGATACCCACGTTGGTTAGCATCATGCTAAGTACCTGGGGAGGAGGGCCTTCTCCCAATGACATGGGTTTATGGGTAGGTGTGTAGAGGGTTTCGTGTAGATGTGACGAATGTCCAAGTACCAAACAAGACACTTATTGTGAGAGATCAAGAAAGTCCAAAGCCTACTCTGATGAAGCCACTGTGAAAGAAGGGATGTGAGACATGTTCCATACTCTCCCACATCATCAGCTGTTTTGGTCACAAGGACATTTCACGGTGGGGAAAAAAAAGAAATTCCATTATTTGTCCTGTGGAAGCTACTGTTCTGAAAGCATTCATTTAGAGTCTGCCCATGACAAATGGCCTCACGAGAAAGCGAGCAATTTGAGCGCCCATGTGAAGCATTACGTAATTGCTGATCGGCTCCTCGTTCAGTTCAATGGGCCAGAATGATAGCACGCCATCTGCGTGCAGTCGTGAGCTGTTTCGGCCGCATCACGCAGGCGGCAAGCCAGAGACACTGCGATCAAATATTGATGGTAGCAATGGGGGAGTTCTGGGAACCAAAACGAGAGAAACCAGCTAATGATCTGACTGCTGTCGATGGAGGAGGTGAATGAGAGGGAGGAGAAGACGACTGGTAAACACAACCAGCGCTAATGCATTGCACCCATTCCTCCCATTCCATGGGACTGGATCACAAAGAGTTCACAAGAGCCGAGTAGGACACCAGATAGCTTGAAAGCAGTCTGCTTACTGATGTAATGTAGGATGGGTCATGCAGTCCTGAGGTTAGAAACATGCTTCGAATACAGATGTACCCTCGAGTCACATTATTATGACCAATAAGCTAATAGCTAATGTCCAGCACGGACAGCAGCTAGATGGGCTGGAAGGGAGTCTGTAAGGTTCTGGAGCCATGCAGGAAGTCTTGGTCATGCTCTTCTAACCAGTGTCGGACATTTCTAGCCATGGTCTTGCTGGAAGATCCCATCCGCCCCAGGAAGAGATCTGCAAGGATGGGTTCATATCCAGGTTGTGATTGAGAGTGCCTTCCACATGGATAGGCAGTGCCAGTGAATGCTCTTTCAACCAGTGTCGGACATTTCTAGCCATGTGACATGTCGCATTGCCTTGCTGCAAGATCCCATCCGGCCCAGGAAAGACAATCAGCATGTACGGGTGTATGTGATCTGCAAGGATGAGTTTGAGAGTGCCCTCCACATGCATAAGTGGTGCCAGCGAATGCCACGAAAACGTCGCATTGCCTTACTGCAAAATCCCATCCGCCCCAGGGAAGAGATGTATGGGTGTACATGTATGGGGTCAGCTTGTATAGGTGTACGTGATCTGCAAGGATGGGTTCATACCCAGGTTGTGATTGAGAGTGCCTTCCACATGGATAGGCGGTGCCAGCGAATGCTCTTTCAACCAGTGTCGGACATTTCTAGCCATGTGACATGTGGCATTGTCTTGCTGGAAGATCCCATCCGGCCCAGGAAAGATAATCAGCATGTACGGGTGTACGTGATCTGGAAGGATGGGTTCATACCCAGGTTGTGATTGAGAGTGCCCTCCACATGGATAAGTGGTGCCAGCGAATGCCACGAAAACGTGACTCCCTTAATGGGCTACGGGCTGCAGGAATTGAAAGTAGGAAGTGATCGTAATGTGACTCGACTGTGTATTTCCCTCTGTCTATATTCTTGTAAAGTTTAGGCACATATAACGGCATTACTCACAGAACACTGCAGAAGCTGTTCAGCTTAGTCAGTCAGAATTCATTTCATAATGCATATTCAGATTTCCACCAACACTGCCCGAGGGAGATATGAGAAGTTACGTACAAGCTGATTGGTTAGTTTGCACTTCAGACCAAAGTCACTTCCGTCCTTGGTATGTTCTCCAAAAACTCTATTATGTTACACAATGTATGGCCAAAAGTATGTGGTCAGCCTGGTTGGAATAGGGAAGGGACATCTGAAACGGAATCGGAAGTGGGAAGCATATAATCCTCTTAAGAAAGTCTTTGCACGCTGAACCATTAACATTGAAAGGTGCACAAGCCCTGTAAAGCAGCCTCACACCACTATATCCCCACCACCACACTTCACTGTTGATACCAGCATTCCAATAGGAAGTGTTCTCCCGGCTTTCGCCAATTCCAGAATGGCCCAGCAGGCTGCCCGAGAACATCCACTGCTCCAGTGGAGTCCAGCTGCAGTGTGCAGCCGCTCCAACCAACACTCGGCATTGCCTATAGCAATCCATTCCCTGAAGCAGTTCTTTGGCAAACGTAGCTTCCATGTTGGAATGTATACAAGCCTGAATCCGATCAAGCTTGATGTAGCTCTTGCTCACTTGGTGTTACGTGAGGATGTCAGCTGTGCAGGGCTTCCTGTAGGGCAGTAGAGTGAGGCCTACTTTTAGATGCTCGTATGCAGCTTGTGGCTGAAACTCAAGGTTTCAATATTGGTCTAGTACTGAAAAAGAAACAGCGCTATTGTGCTATCTCTAGCCAAGATGTGTACAATGATGGGACGGCGCTTCTTGTTGTTTAGGCTATACACTCTCATGCAACTTGCACGACATGGATGGTCTACAACATCATTGCCGTGCAACCTGGCAGTTACACAAAGCTAAGTTACCGGATGGCCTGCTCATCCGGTGCATCCCGGCCTCGTCTTCTGCAATGAACCTAGATCTCAAATGGAACCACATCACCATAACAGCAGGCTAACTAGCAGGCGCTAGCTGGTTATGGAAACACAGGCTTTGAGAAACGTACATTTGCTGTCATGGAACTCGATCAACTGAAAAACCAAACCCCAAAACTCTGTGGTTTGAAAATCTGTCCCTTATTGACCATTTCATGCAACTGGTTGAGATGCTTGCAACTGTTTCATGTTGGTTTCATGCTTTACATTATGCAACTCCAGTATAATTCATGTTTCATGTCGGTTTCCAGCTTTGCACTGGAGCCTTGAGTTACTGTTAGCCTTGTAGCCATTTAGCTGTTAACAGTCAGTTGAATGTGCTTCCACAGTGCTGCATCAGGTCAGCCGGACACCATCGGAGCCTTTGACAACCTCTCAAGTCTGCAAAGGAGGAGAGGAAAGAGAAGAGGAAGGGAGGAGAAGAGAAGAGGCCGTCTGATGGCATTGAGTTGGTCGCCCCAGTAGGATCCTGACCGGCCTTGAGGTCATGGGGTCGTTTACGCTGGGGAAAGCGGCACCACTGGAGCTGCTTTTGGATGCATGTATCCATGCTTTTGGTGAGTTTCCGGACAGTTACAGTCCACACAGAGTGTAACAAACTTCATGGCACATTTAGTTAAATTGTGAATTAGATTTTGCTAATTGCGCGTCCACACAGAGGAGTTCTCCCATCCATGTAGTGAAACACCAAACACACTAGCGAACACCCACTAGGGGGCAGTAGGCACACTTGTCCGGAGCGGTGGGCAGCCTTAACCATATCGCCCAGAAACAGTTACGAGGGGTTAGGTGCCTTGCTCAAGGGCACTTTAGTCGTGTCCGTAGGTTCAGGGAATCAAACTGGCAACCCTCCGATCACAAGGCTGGGTTCCTATCCCGCAGTTCATGACTTCTTCCAACATGTGAAACTAATATTGAAGGTATATTCTGCTTGTTTTGCAGAAAAGTTTCAGAATCATATTTTGCGTTCACTGTAGAGGAGCAGTAAACTGATTTACACCTAGAACATCAGTAATACATGCAATTGGTCCAGGAGCTTTGACCAAAAACTTCCCCATGCAGCTCTCGAAATGGACCCTGGAATCCTCAGGGTCAAATCTGAAGACACAAGGCAAACGATTGATCTGTTACATAAAACAATATGAGTAGTCATGATAAGATACAGGATATAATGCAATTAATTGTGACTAGCTACATGAAGTAACGCTATTAAGCCCAGTTAATAACTGTAAGTTACCGTAAGAACCCAAATACCGAAACAGGATGGAAATGAATTCATTCATTCTGAAACTTATGATTGGCACACGAGAGAAGGAGCAAACCTGTCAAGATCTTCAGGTACTGTGCCCGACCCCCAGAGTCCAGTCCCTACCTCTTGGCTTTTTGCTTCTCATATAGGTCCAAGGAAGCAGGCTCTGGCATTAAGAACAATGCACATGTTTAGGTACAGGTATCATCAAGGTGCGGAGGACAAGAAGATACAATGTGGTGAGCACACAAAGATATCAGGTGCACACCAGACGCTATGTGGTCAGGCGATTGTAGTAGTAGCAAGCAGGTACACAGCCACCGACATGCTTATGCTTGAGCACGCGAGGTATCAATCCGAGATCAGGGTGCTTACCATGGGTAGTATCTGGGTGACCCCACTATGTGATATTAGTCCACATAGAGCACCAGATTCCAACATCACATGACTGGAGGAGCAGAGTAAATGACAGGAACAGACACCGTCTCCATCTTCTCTCTGAGTTTGTGTTGTTCTGTGCAGATGATGAAGGAGAGCTGCAGGGAAACCAGCTGCCCCGGACTCTCCTACTCATGCACCGCTGGTACGTCTCCTCTACAGAGCTGGCAGGAAAACTCCTCATGATATATCCTTTACCTGCTCGG
>JAMWET010000434.1:225000-240000 GCA_024036415.1 Prochilodus magdalenae
TTAATTCAATTTAACTTTATTTGATATTATACTAATACAGGGTTGTACAGTATAACGAAACACGGTCAGGCTCCTCCTCCATTGCAGAGTAAGATATACAGTATATGTGTGTATATGAATAAATAGTGTAGTGCACAGACAAATAGACAAATCAATGTCCGTAAACAGTGCAGTAGGACGTGCAGAGTGTAGAGCAGTATCAGTAAGTATGGTGTAAACAGTATAGATATAGGTAGGTAGTAGAGCAGCTTAATGTTCAGGTAAGAGGTAGGCAGACAGTCCTGTGGGGTGATCCGGGCTCGATCAGTACAGTCTGTAGTGGTGTAGTCGTGTTCTGGTAGCAGTCTTTGGTGGGGTAGTGTTGTGGTAGCAGTCTGTAGTGGGGTAGTCGTGTTCTGGCAGCAGTCTGTAGTGGTGTAGTCATGTTCTGGCAGCAGTCTGTAGTGGTGTAGTCGTGTTCTGGCAGCAGTCTGTAGTGGTGTAGTCGTGTTCTGGTAGCAGTCTGTAGCGGGGTAGTCGTGTTCTGGTAGCAGTCTGTAGTGGCGTAGTCGTGTTCTGGTAGCAGTCTTTTGTGGTGTAGTCATGTTCTGGTAGCAGTCTCGTGTACTGGTAGCAGTGGTCTTTGGTAGCAGTCTGTAGTGGTGTAGTGTTCTGGTAGCAGTCTGTAGTGGGGTAGTCGTGTTCTGGTAGCAGTCTGTAGTGGTGTAGTCGTGTACTGGTAGCAGTCTGTAGTGTAGTCGGTGTAGCAGTCTGTACTGGGTAGCGTGTTTCTGTAGTGGGTATGGTGTTCGTGTTCTGGTAGCAGTCTGTAGTGGGGTAGTCGTGTTCTGGTAGCAGTCTGTAGTGGTGTAGTCGTGTTCTGGTAGCAGTCTGTAGTGGTGTAGTCGTGTTCTGGTAGCAGTCTGTAGTGGTGTAGTCGTGTTCTGGTAGCAGTCTGTAGTGGTGTAGTCGTGTTCTGGTAGCAGTCTGTAGTGGTGTAGTCGTGTTCTGGTAGCAGTCTGTAGTGGTGTAGTCGTGTTCTGGTAGCAGTCTGTAGTGGGGTAGTCGTGTTCTGGTAGCAGTCTGTAGTGGTGTAGTCGTGTTCTGGTAGCAGTCTGTAGTGGTGTAGTCGTGCTCTGGTTGGCGCTGCCGGTGTGACCAGTTTGATAGCTCTAGGGTAATAGCTGTTCCTGAACCTGGTGGTTCTGGCTCGGATGTTCCGGTACCTCCTTCCGGAGGGCAGAGGTTGGAACAGGGGATGGCTGTTTTGTGTGGGGTGTGAGGATATGCTGACTGCTCTCCTCAGACATCTCTTGTCGTAGATGTCCTGTATGGGTGGGAGGGCAGTTGCGGTTGTGAGCTGTGCCGTCTTTACCCCCTCCGAAGGGCCTTACACTCAGCAGAGGTGGCGCTGCCATACCACACAGTGATGGAGTTTGTCAGGATGCTCTCCACGGTGGATCTGTAGAAGTTGCAGAGGAGCTGCTGTGGCAGGTTGACTCTCCTCAGCCTTCGTAGAAAGTGGAGGCGTCATCATTACAATCATAACAAACAACGCCTCGTCATTACAGTCGTCAGAAACACAGCATGGGGGGTTGTACCAAAGTGACTTTTGAAATTTCTGCCCTGTTACATCTGCCCCAGGAAAGTTCACACAAGTCTAGGATCATTATGCACAATGCCAAGCATCAGCTGGAGCGGCATGCCAACATTGGACCCTGGAGCAGCGTAGACGAGTTCTCTGGAACGAAGAATCAGTATCACAGTGTCACTATCTGGCAGTCTGAGGAACAAGTGATACTGGTGCTACTGGTGATACTGGAATGCTGGTGCAAACAGTAAAGTTTGGTTGGGGGTGGGATAGTAATGGGGTCTGGGTTGTTCCAGTGAAGGGTAACATTAATTCTACAAAGACATATTAGATCATGTTGGACCCGTTGCAACAGTTTGGTGAAGACTCTTCCCTGGTACAAAGCCAGTTCCATAAACACATGGTCTGAGGAGCTGAGGTGTGGAAGAACTCCAGTGGCATGCACAGAGTGGTAACTTCAGACACCTTTGGAATAAACAGGAACGTGAAACGGGAGTTCGGCCTTCTTCCGTCCACATACTTTTGGCCATATCGTGTGGGTTAAGCCTTTAAATTGTGTTATGAGAAACACATGATGAGAAACCCAGTAATTACCATCAACTTGCCACATTATGATTTCAACCGGAAGTCTGGCTACAATCAAATTGTGGTTAGTAGTGAACCACCATCACAGTATTCGGTCAGATATCAGAGTAACCAGCGAGCCAGTTAGATGCAAGGTCAGCAATGGTGCGCTGTATTTAAAATTTCATCTGGTTATGGCGGCCACAGTGGGTTAGCTGGTGGTTTTCAGCCTCACCATAGCAATGGCTAGCTTCCTGGCTTGCGTGCTGCCCCCTCTATCTGTAGCCAGACCCTTTTAGCCCTACCCTCCAAAAAAAAGCATGTTTTGAACTGGACTTTGAACCATTCAGCTAGAAAGCTCAATGAATGACCGTTGACCTCAGAGGTCACATACTTTTGGACATCTTGTGTAGGTATACAGGCTGTAAGTCATCTGCCCTCTGCCCTGTTTATTATATGGTCAGATTCTGACCACAGGGCTGCTGTCAAACGGGCTCCACAGCCTCGTATTCTCATTAACACGGATGGTGGCATGTTAGTGCAGCACAGGCAAAGCCCAAATCAACGTTAGAAGACGAGTGGTCTGCCGTCCACTCAAGAGCAGCTGTGTGGTCAGATACTAACCGCTGATAAATGACTTGAAGATACCTAGCACTGATTGTACACCAGCAGCAAGCTACAATGTAGGGGTCTCCCACTGAGTGTAGACTTCAGTAGGTATCAGTTTTTGGCAACCAAAATTATTTGGCCGAACACTAAAAGTGATTTTTTGAAAAATGTATACAGCATAATTAATAAGTTAGTTCCCGGATGTAGATCAAGTAGACAGGGACCAGAGTTACATTCAGTTTCAAGCGGACAGAGTAAAGAACAGAACAGAGCCTCTCTCGCTCTTCTTTCCTCTCTCGCTGAATCACAAACACAGAAACACCAAGCCCGCTTTTACCACAGCGCGATACAATCACAGCCATCGTGGAGTGAGGTGCTCTTCGTGAATGCCGCAAACATGTCATAGTGTGCTTTGTTGGCACGTCTGCTGGTCTGTAAAAAAAAAGCATGGTGGTGGGAGTGGCCCAAATCTGGCTGCTCATATTCCAGATTGGCTGATGGCACCTGGGTGGACCACTCCGGGTAGCAAGATGTGGGCCACAGATGCACCACATTAGAGCCACACTTTGACCAAACGTAGGCAACTCTGCTGCATCTGTGCCAGAAACGGACCTCACAGAAATGGGCCAGGCGGATGTTGGAAAAAAGTGAGCCACTGTTGGCTCACAGCAGACCGCCAGTGCCGGGACAACAGTGCTGTTATCTTTGCCAGATGTGGTCCGTTCAATGGTGAAAAAGTGGCAAAATGAAGACAACACTGTGATCGTTAAAAACCGTGATCGGTATTCGGCCCTCGGCCAATAATTAGCATTTCTGTGCATCTGTCAGGATAAAAGACTCCGGGTCGACGCTTGCAGAGTTAAAAGCCAAGGCAGAATATTTATTATACAAGGGAGTGAACAAACTAGGCAGCAATGCAGGGGGTAGGGCTAGAAACATAGTCAGGGATGGGCAAAGGTCGAAACCGGAAAGAGGCAGTCGGCGGGGGCAACCACGTTAGGAGGGTAAGGCGAAAGGGAGAGAGAGAGGCCAGAGCAGAGATCAAAATCCAGAGAATGAACAACCAGACGAAAGGATAGGAGAGGTGTAAATAGGAGGCCTTAATTAAGTTCAGCTGTTTACTAAAACTCCCGTGATGGAGAGCGGAGCGGATTGGACGTGGGTGTGGCGTCATCGAGTGTTGCCCTCTGGGAAATTGAGTCCGGAGAGACACGGGAGCAGGGAAGACCCGGAAGCGTGACAGCATCCTTAGTATCAGTACAAGGCAGATCAGCTTTGGAGAGCCTAGGCATTCAGTTCAGACTGTTCATAACAGAAGCTGTAATTTTCCGTATTTGACCCCAACTGACCTTCCATCCTCAGAGTACTCTAGTTTTCCCAGAAACTGAATGACAGTGAATAGTATCTCCTGACTTCTGCACAGTGCTGTATGGGAGCCAGGACTCGAGAACCATGCATGCCCACAGCTATGAATCGACTATGAGAACAGAGAACTGACTTTTTCGTGCACGTAGGTACTGGATTGTGGAGTTCCCTGCCGAGTTTGATCTGGATTTGGGTCTGATCCGACTGACGGAAGAATTCCGAGATGTAGCGGCGCAGCTGGGCTGTGACCAACACCTCAAACTGCTTGACATATCCACCATGTGAGTACAATCTGAGCTCGCTTCTCCCTCCCTCTGTCTCTCTTTCTGCCTCCATTAGCATAATGATCATCACACCATTAGAGTACCAAGTAATAAATTAGTCATGGCTGACCTATGAAGTTGAAACGATCACTGTTATGCTGATTAGAATAAACGTTGCTTATGATGCCGTCTGACTGACGTCGCTGCATTATGAATGCCAATCTGCCCTTTTTGGAGGCTAATTGTGAGTGACTGCTAACGATGCCGCTGACAGCAGATCGCGGTTATACTGAGAACAGAGGTAGACTTCATCAGAGGCTGCCTAATTGGACTCTATTGCTGGGATCGTTCACCGAGCGTTTCCACACCTGGGGGCCACATTTCTAATCAGTATGCTGGATAAAGTCAACGTATTCGAGCTAGGAGCTTGAGGACGCTTAATTACGAGTGATCAAAATGACAGAAACAGACTGTAATAAATAAATACCACCTCGTGCCATCTGGCTTCCAGGTAACCAGAGCGTGCCCATACAGTGAGGCCTAGCTTATGTAGTTACAGAGAGCCCAGACCGTTTCCCCTTAAAGGAAAATAATGAAGGGTCAGTCATAAGATCATAAAGATCAGTCTTATTGTGACCAAGAGGTCACATGGCGTCTTCTGTAAGTACTATTCCATCATGGTGTTCTAGAAATGGCATCAGAATGGGCATATGTAATACAGATATGGACATATGTAATATAGAATATGGGTATATGTGATATAGAATATGGGTATATGTAATATAGAATATGGGTATATGTAATATAGAATATGGGTATGTGTAATATAGAATATGGGTGTGTAATATAGAATATGGGTGTATGTTATATAGAATATGGGTGTATGTAATATAGAATATGGGAATGTGTAATATAGAATATGGGTATGTGTAATAGAATATATGTGTAATATATATGGGTGATATAGAATATGGGTGTATGTAATATAGAATATGGGAATGTGTAATATAGAATATGGGTATGTGTAATATAGTATATGGGTATATGTGATATAGAATATGGGTATATGTAATATAGAATATGGGAATGTGTAATATAGAATATGGGTATGTGTAATATAGTATATGGGTATATGTGATATAGAATATGGGTATATGTAATATAGATATGTGTATATGTAATATAGAATATGGGTATGTGTAATATAGAATATGGGTACGTGTAATATAGAATATGGGTATATGTAATATAGTATATGGGTATGTGTAATATAGAATATGTGTATATGTAATATAGAATATGGGTATATGTAATATAGTATATGGGTATGTGTAATATAGAATATGTGTATATGTAATATAGAATATGGGTATATGTAATATAGAATATGGGTATGTGTAATAATATAGAATATGGGTATATGTAATATAGATACGGCTATATGGGTGTACTATATGGGAATATTTGGATAATGTGGGGTAATATAGATTACGGGTATATAGAATATGGGTATATGTAATATAGAATATGGGTATATGTAATATAGAATATGGGTATGTGTAATATAGAATATGGGTATATGTAATATAGATACGGCTATATGTACTATAGAATATTTGGAATATGTAATATAGATTACGGGTGTATGTAATATAGATTATCAGTGTATGTAATATAGAATATGGGTATATGTAATATAGATATGGGTATGAGTATTATAGAATATATATCTAACTGCACTAACCAATCACATTGCCATTTTCTAAATGAGGTCATATGTTCACCAACTGTCATGTGACTGCGTCCAGGATGTTGGGTATAGGTCACTCAGGGCCTCCATGTGTTTAGGTTAAAGCTGTGTAAAGAACTTTTTAAAAAGGCCTGTGACACATACGTCACTGTGGGCTCTTATGGGTTACCTGGCCACATCTTGAGGTCCACCTGCCTTTAAGGCTTTTTGTATAGGTACACAACTACAGCCAATATCTTTCAGTACCGGTCAGTTTCAGATCAGCTGACCAGATATATCTCAGAGGAGGGACACGGTAGTGAATTTAATAAACTTCCAGTGCATCGAGCAGTACTCAAATGGGATGGAGCTACAGAGCCATATCCAAGACCTTTGACCTCCGTGTCAATACAAGACCCTCGATGCCATTCAAGCAAAACGTGCTTATGGATTATTATGGATCCAGCTGTCTCTGTAATGGTGTCTTCACAACGCTCTCTCAAACTCATTACATAGGAGGTGAGAGAGGAGCCAGTAGTCAGCTGAAATCAGGGAACTGCTCTGAAGCCTGCTCTGGACAAAATGTCAAACTGGGACGATGTACTCAGCGTAGTGGGAACCCCTCGGTAATAATTCAGCTTGGCATGCTTGGAGAAAGGACGAATGATCCCAACAAACACTTAGGGGGACCAATACCTAAATACTGATTCTTCTGATCCAGGCGTTGATAGATTATGGCACAAAAATATTTAAAAATATATGATTTGTGTATTTATTTTATACACGTGCTGAAAAGGACTATTTGGCTTTTCAGGTGGTGTAGATTTAGGGTTTTCGACCCAACATGGCGTTCCTAATAATTTGGCTACTAAGTGTACACCCACGCTGAATATTACAATATAGTATATACCAGGTTTACACTATGAGCTCACGCACTTTAATCAATCAATTAATCAATCAACCAACCGTCTCAAAGCAGCTTCACAGAAAATCAATATGTTATATAAAAGAAAGAAAAGAAAAAACACAAAGTTAATGTACAGACATTCGAGGGTGGGGGGGGTCCAAGCCCCCCGTGAGCAAGCCTGAGGCAACAGTGGCGAGGAAAAACTCCCTTGAGTAAGGAAGAAACCTCGAGAGGAACCAGGCTCAAGGATGGAACCCAACCATCCTTAGGTCAAACCCGGATGAGGAGAGAAGGACAGAACTAACAGGAGGAGGAGCTTAGAACACCTATTAGATCCAGTCTGATTAGATCCAGTCTGATTAGACACAGTCTGATTAGATCCAGTCTGATTAGACACAGTCTGATTAGATACAGTCTGATTAGATCCAGTCTGATTAGACACAGTCTGATTAGATACAGTCTGATTAGATCCAGTCTGATTAGGTCCAGTCTGATTAGATACAGTCTGATTAGATACAGTCTGATTAGATCCAGTCTGATTAGACACAGTCTGATTAGATACAGTCTGATTAGATCCAGTCTGATTAGGTCCAGTCTGATTAGATACAGTCTGATTAGATACAGTCTGATTAGATCCAGTCTGATTAGACACAGTCTGATTAGATCCAGTCTGATTAGATCCAGTCTGATTAGACACAGTCTGATTAGATACAGTCTGATTAGATCCAGTCTGATTAGACACAGTCTGATTAGATACAGTCTGATTAGATCCAGTCTGATTAGGTCCAGTCTGATTAGATACAGTCTGATTAGATACAGTCTGATTAGATACAGTCTGATTAGATACAGTCTGATTAGATCCAGTCTGATTAGATCCAGTCTGATTAGGTCCAGTCTGATTAGATACAGTCTGATTAGACACAGTCTGATTAGATCCAGTCTGATTAGACACAGTCTGATTAGATCCAGTCTGATTAGATCCAGTCTGATTAGACACAGTCTGATTAGATACAGTCTGATTAGATCCAGTCTGATTAGACACAGTCTGATTAGATCCAGTCTGATTAGACACAGTCTGATTAGATCCAGTCTGATTAGATCCAGTCTGATTAGTCCAGGAGGGAGTAACTGCACAGGTGGAGCCGACCCATAGTGGATCCACCATGGAGCTGATGCTCAGGTGACTCTAGCTGCTCTGGGGCTTCTGATGTGATCACTCCGGAGAAATGTCATTCCAGTGCTTAACAAAGAAGAGGAAGGAAAGACAGAAAGAAAAAGAGAAAGAAAGTAAGAAAGAGAGAGACAGAGACTGATTGGGAGGACTAAGAGGTCGACACTGTAACTTGTGGAATTGAGTGTGTGTAGTCCTGAGAGTCCTGAAGAGGATTCCTCGGCGCTGGTAGCCCCTCAGTGTTGTCCATCAGCGTTGATCTGCTCATAGAGGAGACAGATAAGAGGGAGAAGTTTGGGTGTTTGGTCCATTTATGGGGAAATGTAAATTGTAGCGGTAAACAGATGATGTCAGCCAAATGCTTGTGCAAACAAGTAAGTTTTGAGTTTTAAATGTAGAAATGCATTTCTCTGATACCTCCACAGCCCTTCATATGACTGGATGCGGAAGCTAACACAGCGCAAGAAGCAAGTGAAGAAGGGCAAAGCCTCTCTGCTGTTCGACCACCTGGAGCCCATAGAGCTGGCAGAGCACCTCACCTTCCTAGAGTACAAGTCCATCCGTAGGATATCGGTGAGTCCACAGCCTACAGCCAGAACAGCCAGAAAGGCTCTAGTGAGGCTCAGCAGATCTATAAATGCACGTACACGTGACGCGAGTACACGGCCACGCATCGCTCTCTATCTCAGTATTTTCCAGATGAAAGCCATGCACGTTCCCCTGGGAAAGGCTGCACCTGTGCACGGCTTTTATCTGGGAAACGGAGAGATAGAGAGCGATACGTGTCTGGGTGCTTGCATTTATAGATACGCTGAACCTCACCGCAGCAGCACAACACGACGTTTGGTAATCATGGCTGGCCTTTGCAGTCGGGGAATGGATTACTCAGAGGGCCAGGGGTAACAGTACCCAGGAGTCTCTGACAGGCCGGGCCTCCTGCTGGTCCCTAGACCACAAGGCTAGGGTAGACCTCCTGGCCTTCAAAGAGGGTGGGATAGAGGGGGGTGAAAAGGAAACACTTGATACCAGCAACACATTCCAAAGAAGGGTTTGTGATGGGACCAATGAAAGACTGGGAAATTTATGGAATAATCAAATGCGTGTGGTTAATAATGCAGGGTAGATTTCATTAGAGGGGCATCCAGTGCTGCTAGGGTTGCCACCTTTCAGAAATGGAAATAAAGGGACGAGCGTGTGGTCATGTGTGAGTGACACGTGTTCAAAATCACGTCCCGTATGTGATGTCGGGGTGGAGGGCAGTTGTTTGGAGGAGAGTGTGATCAATCATGTGTGACACATGTGTTTATGGACATTTACGGAAAAACAGAACAAATTTACAGATATTTACGGAAATACCGAACAAATTTACGGACCTTTACGGAAATACAGAACAAATTTACGGATATTTACGTAAATACAGAACAGATTTACGAACATTTACGTGAATACAGAACATATTTACGGATATTTACAGAAATACAGAACATATTTATGGACATTTACGGAAATACAGAACAAATTTATGGACATTTACGGAAATGCAGAACAAATTTACGGATATTTACGGAAATGCAGAACAAATTTATGGATATTTATGGAAATACATAACAAATTTAGGGACCTTTACGGAAATACAGAACAAATTTACGGAAATACACAACAAATTTACGGATATTTACAGAATACAGAACAAATTTATGGACATTTACGGAAATGCAGAACAAATTTATGGACATTTACGGAAATGCAGAACAAATTTACGGATATTTACGGAAATGCAGAACAAATTTATGGATATTTATGGAAATACAGAACAAATTTAGGGACCTTTACAGAAATACAGAATAAATTTATGGAAATACAGAACAAATTTATGGACATTTACGGAAATACAGAACAAATTTATGGACATTTACGGAAATGCAGAACAAATTTAGGGACCTTTACAGAAATACAGAATAAATTTATGGAAATACAGAACAAATTTATGGACATTTACGGAAATACAGAACAAATTTATGGACATTTACGGAAATGCAGAACAAATTTACGGATATTTACGGAAATGCAGAACAAATTTACAGATATTTACGGAAATGCAGAACAAATTTACAGATATTTACGGAAATACAGAACAAATTTATAGACATTTACGGAAACACAGAACAAATTGTTTTGTTCCGTATTTCCGTAAATTACCGTAAATTTGTTGCGTATTTCCGTAAACATTTAATTGCCAAATAAACGACGATTACTTATTTTATGGGACGGGTGGCAACACTAAGTGCTGCGCACAAGTTCCTACTAATGCCAAAGTAGCTTAGTAGTGTAGCTTAGTAGCTTAGCAGTGTCAGTGAGCCTAATATTATTCTCTCCTAATGTTACCACCTGCCCCCACAGTTGGTACATCAGTAAAATCACCGGATCTACGAAGATTCTTGTTATGGGCCTGATGTGATGTTTACCTCACATCATGAACGTTAGTAATCAGGACCTGGTCATCCAGTGGGTTCATGGTCCCGTGCCCAGGGGAGAGGAGAGGGGGGTTTGGGGGGCAGGAGCAAAAATTCTCAATAGCTGATTTGGACTTGTAAAGGATTTTAGCAAAACCGTAAAAAAAGAAAGAACCGAAGAACCAAAATGAGCCAATTTGTCATTAGGTTTTGGCCAATCATACTCTGGATGCTCTGCACATGTCTGCTTCATGGTCTCCTTTATTCACTGCCTAGCATCCGTTTCTACCTCGTCACGCTTTCAGGTTTTTGCTAACGTTCCTCTGAATGTACTTTTCAAAGCCCCTGATATATAAAGATGCACCTGGTGGATCTGTAAAAGTGAGACTGAGTTCTCTGGCATCCTGAGTACAGGACGTACTTTTCCAAAGACCAAATATAAAATGGCAGCCAGTCACTTTTAGAGGACAAGAAAACTGTCCTTGTAAGGAACAACCTGTAAATAAGTCAGATAAGGAAAGACATTAACGAAGGAAAAAAATATTCATGTCTGTTTTTTCCGCATTATGCTTTGGCTTGGATGCACAGTTTATAATATTGACGTTTTTAAAACCTTTATTACGTGTATTTTAACCGATTTCAGCTCGATTGTAACTGATGTCCTTAGTAAACGTTGTGCTTGTCAAGGGAGTTTTTACTAGGAGCCATTGTACATTCTCCAACAGCTACAGGGCTCCTGCCATTGCGCTGGTTGTTGGGTTTACTTGAATGTGTGCTCCTGTTCATGCTTAGCATTGATATTCTTCTGGCTTTGGCTTTGGCTAGGATGCTTAGTTTGGGTTTAGGTTTTTGTTTTCCAAGTTGCTCATCTTTATTATGTGTGGCCCAGCAAGTCGATTCTAACTAATGTCTTTGGGAGCCATGTTGGGAGCACTGAACTGGTTATTGGGTTTACTAAATGTGTGGTAATGTTACTATGATTGGGTCTTGGGTGGGGGAGGGGTGGAGGCGGAGGAAGTATAAAAAAAACACCATGCTTATTGCACTCATGACCCCAACACTGTGGTTAGTATGCTTTCACTGTGGTGCCTTGATTCACAGACCCCACCAAGAAACGGTAACTAGGTGTGCCCATATTTGTGCTCAAAGTCCAAGAACATGATGAGATGATTTGGGATGTTTGAACTGAAAGAGATGTAGACTTTAAAACTTGAGCTGCTTTTGTACCTTCCAGTAAATCAACTAAGCTGACCTCAAAGGTTTTTTATCGTGTCTGATGAAGAGTTTCCACAACTGAAGGGCTCAGTAGAGGATGTCTATATATAGAGTCGGGTCTGTGCTGGACTGGGGTTTGAACTGAATAGTTTAAGAATGTAGACTTAAGAAGTATAAAAGAAGTATAAGCTGCTTTTGAAGTATAAGTCCAGTAAAAGAACTAAGCCTAGTACCTGAAGTATAAGGAGTATTTAGTTTAAGATTATAGTGTCGTATGAAGAAGTTAAGCCACAACTGAAGGGCTCAGTAGTATAAGAAGTATAGTATAAGAAGTATAAGCCTAGTATAAACTAGTATAAGAAGTAAAGGCCTAGTATAGGAAGTATAGTATAAGAAGTATAAGCCTAGTATAAACTAGTATAAGAAGTATAGCCTAGTATAAGAAGTATAGTATAAGAAGTATAGCCTAGTATAAGAAGTATAGTATAAGAAGTATAGTATAAGAAGTATAAGAAGTATAGTATAAGAAGTATAGCCTAGTATAAGTATAGTATAAGAAATATAGCCTAGTATAAGAAGTATAGTATATAAGAAGTATAAGCCAAGTATAATAAGTATAGCCTAGTATAAGAAGTATAGTATAAGAAGTATAAGCATAGTATAAGAAGTATAGTATAAGAAGTATAGTATAAGAAGTATAAGCCTAGTATAAGAAGTATAGTATAAGAAGTATAAGCCTAGTATAAGAAGTATAGTATAAGAAGTATAGCCTAGTATAAGAAGTATAGTATAAGAAGTATAAGCCTAGTATAAGAAGTATAGTATAAGAAGTATAAGCCTAGTATAAGAAGTATAGTATAAGAAGTATAAGCCTAGTATAAGAAGTATAGTAAGTATAGCCTAGTAAGTATAGTATAAGTATATAAGCCTAGTATAAGAAGTATAGTATAAGAAGTATAGCCTAGTATAAGTAAGTATAGAAGGCCTAAGCCTAGTATAAGAAGTATAGTATAATAAGAAGTAAGAAATATAAGCCTAGTATAAGAAGTATAGTATAAGAAGTATAGCCTAGTATAAGAAGTATAGTATAAGAAGTATAGCCTAGTATAAGAAGTATAGTATAAGAAGTATAAGCCTAGTATAAGAAGTATAGTATAAGAAGTATAGTATAAGAAGTATAGCCTAGTATAAGAAGTATAGTATAAGAAGTATAAGCCTAGTATAAGAAGTATAGTATAAGAAGTATAGCCTAGTATAAGAAGTATAGTATAAGAAGTATAGCCTAGTATAAGAAGTATAGTATAAGAAGTATAAGCCTAGTATAAGAAGTATAGTATAAGAAGTATAAGCCTAGTATAAGAAGTATAGTATAAGAAGTATAGCCTAGTATAAGAAGTATAGTATAAGAAGTATAGCCTAGTATAAGAAGTATAGTATAAGAAGTATAGCCTAGTATAAGAAGTATAGTATAAGAAGTATAAGCCTAGTATAAGAAGTATAGTATAAGAAGTATAGCCTAGTATAAGAAGTATAGTATAAGAAGTATAGCCTAGTATAAGAAGTATAGTATAATAAGTATAAGAAAGTATAGTATAAGAAGTATAGCCTATATAGAAGTATAGTATAAGAAGTATAGCCTAGTATAGTATAAGAAGTATAGTATAGCCTAGTATAAGAAGTATAGTATAAGAAGTAATAGCCTAGTATAAGAAGTATATATAAGAAGTATAAGCCTAGTATAAGAAGTAAGTATAAGAAGTATAGCCTAGTATAGAAGTATAGTAAGAAGTATAAGCCTAGTATAAGAAGTATAGTATAAGAAGTATAGCCTAGTATAAGAAGTATAGTATAAGAAGTATAGCCTAGTATAAGAAGTATAGTATAAGAAGTATAAGCCTAGTATAAGAAGTATAGTATAAGAAGTATAGCCTAGTATAAGAAGTATAGTATAAGAAGTATAGTATAAGAAGTATAGCCTAGTATAAGAAGTATAGTATAAGAAGTATAGCCTAGTATAAGAAGTATAGTATAAGAAGTATAGCCTAGTATAAGAAGTATAGTATAAGAAGTATAAGCCTAGTATAAGAAGTATAGTATAAGAAGTATAAGCCTAGTATAAGAAGTATAGTATAAGAAGTATAAGCCTAGTATAAGAAGTATAGTATAAGAAGTATAGCCTAGTATAAGAAGTATAGTATAAGAAGTATAAGCCTAGTATAAGAAGTATAGTATAAGAAGTATAGCCTAGTATAAGAAGTATAGTATAAGAAGTATAAGCCTAGTATAAGAAGTATAGTATAAGAAGTATAGCCTAGTATAAGAAGTATAGTATAAGAAAGTATAAGCCTAGTATAAATAGCCTAGTATAAGAAGTATAAAGCCTAGTATAAGAAGTATAGCCTAGTATAAGAAGTATAGTATAAGAAGTATAGTATAAGAAGTATAGCCTAGTATAAGAAGTATAGTATAAGAAGTATAAGAAGTATAGTATAAGAAGTATAGCCTAGTATAAGAAGTATAGTATAAGAAGTATAAGCCTAGTATAAGAAGTATAGTATAAGAAGTATAGCCTAGTATAAGAAGTATAGTATAAGAAGTATAGCCTAGTATAAGAAGTATAGTATAAGAAGTATAGCCTAGTATAAGAAGTATAGTATAAGAAGTATAGCCTAGTATAAGAAGTATAGTATAAGAAGTATAAGCCTAGTATATGAATGAATGAATGAATAATTGGATGATCGAATGGAAGAAAATTAAATAATTTGTCCCCCTTTAATGAAGTGTTTAGGTGTGCTCTCTGGAGCATGTGTTAACTAATTTGCGCTCAGAAAACCACCTACACCATTGTTTTGATTTAGGATGTGTGTCTTTAGCATACGGCTGTGTGTTATTCCCCAGCTTTGATGTCTTTTGATTATTCCAAAATGCAACAAACCCTTGGGAAATAAAAAACTGTAAGTACTGTACATGTTGTGGGTCGTGTTTCATGTGTTTGTGTCATGTTCTCAGTTCACAGACTATCAGAGCTATGTGGTCCACGGCTGTTTGGTTGATAACCCCACACTGGAGCGCTCCATCGCCCTGTTTAACGGTGTGTCGCAGTGGGTGCAACTGATGGTGCTCAGCAAGCTCACGCCCCAGCACAGAGCCCACG
>JAMWET010000434.1:245000-280000 GCA_024036415.1 Prochilodus magdalenae
ACATTTATTTATTAAACACACAATAAATAAATAGCTATTTATTGATATTACTTCACGATGAGCCTTGTTTTCATTATAAAATATTTATTTATTTTATATTATTTTAGAGTATTATTTAATTATTTATTTATTATTTAAACAGTTATTTTTATTTTATTTTATTTATTTAACATTTATTTACATAATAAACAGCTGTTTATTGCTATGACTTCACAACAAGCTATCTTTCCATTATAAACACATTCTATTTTTTTATTTTATATTATTATTTATTCATTTTATATTATTTTAGATTATTTTATAAATGTATTTATTAGTTTATTTTCATTAGTTTGTTTATTTATTTATTATTATATTATATTATATTATATTATATTATATTATATTATATTATATTTTTTAGCAAAATGTATTTATTTATTAAATATTTCTTTTTTATTAAACACACAAATAAATAAATACCTATTTATTGCTATTACTTCACAAGGAGCTTCGTTTTCATTATAAAATATTTATTTTATATTATTTTAGAGTATTCTTTATTTCATCTTTTTAATTAATTAATTTATTTATTATTTAAACAGTTATTGTTTATTAAATGTAAACATATAACAAAATATATAAACAAAATAAATAAACAAAAAACACCTATTTATAGCTATTACTTCACAGTGAGCCTTGTTTTAATCATAATCTAATCACGTACCAGAGATTTCTTCGTTATTAGTTTTGTAGGGCCGGAGGAAACAGCTGGTCTGTGAATTCTGATGCCTTGGGCGAAGTTGTTCAACCCCACCCTCCTTTGATAGACAGTTCTTATGAGCACCTGCATTCCAGAAGCATGGTGGTTCTGTTCATGTCGGGGGGTGCGTCCAACGTCTGGTTACTATAGAGTGAAATTAGAACAGCTTGGTCAGAGGTGAAGGAGCCTGGTCAGATGATCTGGTCCTAACCCTCTCTCTCATCTATCCATTCGCCAGGTATTAGTCAGGTAGTCAATAGCAGTTTCACTTGCTGCTCTAATAGGAAGTCCTCTGTTGTGTTCAGTGTTCATACTCACATGTTCCCTGATCCTCTCTACTCCTCTCTTCTCCTCTCGACTCCTCTCGTCCAGATTTGGAGTGAGATGACAGAGCTGGTCTCGTCTAATGGCAACTACTGCGCCTACCGGAAGGCCTACAGCGAGTGTGAGGGCTTTAAGATCCCCATCCTGGGCGTGCACCTGAAAGACCTGATTGCAGTGCACGTGATCTTCCCTGACTGGGTGGAGGACAACAAGGTGAACATAGTGAAGATGCAGCAGCTCTACCTCACCTTCAGCGAGCTTGTAGCCCTGCAGAGCACGGCAGCACAGGTGGAGCCCAACATGGATCTCATCTACCTGCTCACGGTCAGTACGTCTTCGGTACGCCTGCTGGGGTTACAGATGTCCGATTGTGAAGGTGGACGGGGTCAGTAAAGCTCTCTGACCCGGGTCTCATCACAGTCATGAGTGGGTGTTTGGTTTATGGTTCACGCTTCTGGGTCACGGTGTGGGGCTGATGTTTGGTATGTGCGTTAGACGGCATCTTGACCTCTCTTTGTCTCGACCTGCAGCTTTCCCTGGATCTCTACTACACCGAAGACGAGATATATGAGCTGTCTTTGCTACGAGAACCACGCAACCCCAAGTCTCTGGTGAGTGAACTTGATGACCTTTCTGTAGGGCAGTCTCTCTGTAGGTCACTTGAGGTCATCATACGGTGGTTAAGGGACATTGGAATGAGGTGGCGCTCATCACGGTCAGTAGAGAGCAGCTTTGGCCCTCTGCCAGTCTGTAGCTGTGTTGTCCTGTGTGTTTGCTGCTTGGCCTTGTTCTAATGAACCAGACGCTCACTGTATCTGCCAGTAAAGCTAGAACCCAACCTTCGGTTCCCACTGGAGTGCTCTCTTATTCATAGAAAAGTAGACCTTGGTGTCTATCGATGCCTCTTTCAAACTGAGATGTGTAGAATCTGGAGACATGATCTCTATTAATGCTATGCTAATCTTATTACCTCTCACAGCCCACATCACCAACAACCCCCAACAAAGCGCAGGCTCCTCTCGACTGGGCCTCGGGAGTGACCACCAAGCCGGACCCATCTGTGGTCAACAAACACATCAGGAAAGTGGTGGATGTAAGTAGTCTTCCGTTTTGGCAGTACAAGGTTCTTCCATTGCCCATATGTGGACACAGAGAATTGGAACATTCCGGTCAATTAGCATTTGAGTAAAACTAGCATGCTAATTGCTAATCAGAATTATCTAAATTAGCTTTTTTTTATGACTAGAACTAGCCTTCAATGTGTACTGGCATGTGATGTGGTATAATACTACAATACCCAGCATGCACTGGGCTAATATGTCCGTCACACTTTTGGAGCTAATGAGAACCAGATATATGTAGCATTAGCTGTCTGGCTCGCTTCTGCATTAGCCAGCTAGCTGGAAAACACCTTTCACACCATCTAGATGCACGATCAGATAGGGTTTTCCTAACCTTTCAAGCTGAGACTCTTACTCTAGAGGCGGCTGTGGTGCAACCGCAGAGGCCAATAAGCATGTTTAGAACAGATTCCAGCGCTGGCTGCGTTTCTCATGACGGCCAGAGCACCCTTTGTGTTCTCATGAAGCTAATCAAACGTACACTCACGTTAGCCTCCAGCTGTCAGCGGCCTCCTTTCGCAACCGAATTTGCTCAGCTAGTTAGCCCAGGGCCACTTCGCTGTGACCTGGAAGGCTTCCTCCAACACTGGATATCATTCCTCATGATTGATCCCAGTTAATTTACCTGGCAGGGGAGATACCATGATCAAGAAGGTGGTTCACCCAGGGTGAGGCTCAGCCATTGCACTCTGGCTGTGCTGACCCCTGCGAATTCCCCAAATGTGGGAATCTCGACTGCATCATTTCTGGTAGTGGGGGACTGCGTTCGAGCTCTCCCCTGAATTTTATGGGGGCAGTCGTGGGCTGGAGGTTAGGGAACCAGCCTTCTGACCGGAAGGTTGCCGGTTCGATTCCCTGAACGGACAGTAAAGACTGAGGTGCCCTTGAGCAAGGCACCTAACCCTAACTGCTCCCCGGGCGCCGTGGATAGGGCTGCCCACCGCTCCGGGTAAGTGTGCTCACTGCCCCCTAGTGGGTGTGTTCACTAGTGAGTGTGTTTGTGGGTGTTTCACTTCACGGATGGGTTTCCCACTGTGGGATTAAATCTTAACTTAGGCTGAGGACCAATCCGGAGCTCCGTCTAATTTGGAATTTCTGTGTTTCCTGTTTTTTCATGTGAAGTCTGTGTTCCGTAACTACGATCACGACCATGACGGCTACATCTCCCAGGAGGACTTTGAGAGCATCGCGGCGAACTTCCCTTTCCTGGATTCCTTCTGTGTTCTAGATAAAGACCAGTGAGTCTCCCCACGCTGACCACATCAAGTGCACTGTCCTCACGCCATACCGCAACACCTCCCTCTCTCCCTCCCCCTCTTTCTCTCTCTCTCTCCCCCCCTCTTCCTCTTTCTACCCCTTCCTGTTTATCTCCATCTCCGTTGCATGCAACCTCTAAATACATACATGACGGAGCCGGCAAGCTGTTTCAAAACGGGGAGTCTGATCTGGCAACCCTGTGTGATGGAGAAAGCACCCGTTCATCCGTTGGGCTCGGTGACCTTGCAGCTTAAGCTTCCTACTATTAAATGGATTTCACTGTAGCAGCTGTTTCCAGACGGTGCCCTTCCACCACACGACGTCTCCGCCTGTAGTTGGCGCCTATGCCCATCATGATGAGTTAATGAAGTGAATATAGTTCCTTATAGTTTCTATAGGGGTTTAAATGCATTTGATATGTTCCTATGTAAACTGTAAACATCTCGTCAAACTAACATGAGGGACTTTGTTTACATTTGAATTGTTTACAGTTATGGAAAACAAATACAGCTCTGGAAATAAATAAGTGACCACTCCAGTCTCTTCAATCAGCATCTCCACATGTACAGCAGGTTCTTAGTGAGGAACCGAAGGTTGGGTTCTAGCTTTACTGGCAGATACAGTGAGCGTCTGGTTCATAAGAACAAGGTCCAGCAGCAAACACACAGGACAACACAGCTACAGACTGGCAGAGGGCCAAAGCCGCTCTCTACTGACCGTGATGAGCGCCACCTCATTCCGATGTCCCTTAACCACCGTAAGATGACCTCAAGTGACCTACAGAGAGACTGGCGAGCGGTGGCTGGGGGGAAACGCACAGCGAGCATGGTTCTAAAAACAGGCTTCTGGAGGTCATTAGTGATTTTCTAAATACACAGATCTAATACAATATCTGATCTGGAGTTTGGGAGACATGCTTCCAGTAGTGTAGAGAATCAAACAGAACTGAGGAATTCTGGTCCAACACAAACCCAGAACCTGTACAGCTAGAGACACTGATCATTTCAGGTGGTCTCTTAAATATTTCCAGAGCTGTGTATATATATATATGGCCTGAAGACCCAACCAGGGATAACACAAGTAGGGTTGCCACCTTTCAGAAATGAAAATACAGGACGGTGGGCGTGGTCATGTGTGAGTGACGTGTTCGACATCGCGTCCCGTATTCGATCTGATTCCGGGGGGGTCTGCAGTCATGTGTGACACACGTGTTTATCGGACATTTACGGAAATACCGAACAAATAAAGGACAATTCCGTATTTTACGGGACGGGTGGCAACCCTAAACACAAGTGAACCACATCCTCCATCCTCGTCTCCTTCTTAAATCTGGGAAGTGTGGTTGGTGTGGTTAACACTTTTACCCACCAAGTGGGACCAGCTACCACCCCATGTGGAAGACGATGGTTCAAGTCCCAGTCTAGGTAGCAAAGGCTGAGCAACACTGAGAAGAGTCCTTGGGCAAGACTCCTAAACACTGCACGGGCCCACCAGTAAGGAATAATAAGTGGCTCTGGATAAAAGCGTCAGCTAAATGCCTAAATGGAAGTGTCATACCAACATGGCGGCTGAAGCCCTTTCTCTACTTTCAAACGAGATCATGGTAGCTTTACATTAAACCGCGTGTAAACACCGCAGACTGGATTTGGAGCCCTCTCTGGTGGAAACCCGGAAACTGTACAGCTAGAGGAACTGATCGCTCTGAAGTGGTCTCCTCAGTTTTTCCAGAGCCGTATTTCTGTTTGTTTTGGTTATATAATATTCATTACTCCACTCATGCTTCCTTCCTTCAGTGACGTGCAACGCTCTAATACCGTCTCACAAGTTCCCACCTTCGTACTCCACTGTGCGGGTGGTGTTCCTGGGATTACACACGCTACCCTTCTTCCCTCAAACGTAACGAGCTGAATGACTGCCAACACTTCTATTTTTGTTTTCACTGACCAGCGACCAGAGCAGAGCACATTGTTCCATTGCTTTGTCCAGACAGCTCTGTTCGTCTCTTGTAGGTGTAGGTGGTGAGATGATTGCGGTGCAGGCCGTGTTGCTCGCTGTGTAATTGCTGTTCCTGTTGTTTCAGGTTCCTCTGCTACTCTTTCCCGAGTTACTGCTGGGTTCTCTCTCACCTTCCTTATCTCTCTAATCTGAGAGAAATCTTGAGCACCTCTCCGGGAATGATCAGCTGTGGTTCTCTGAAAGTTCCCTTGCGTGGTAATGCTATCTTTGCTAGGGCTCTGTGGCTTTCAACTCAGCGTTCAAATCATATTACCATCGAGTCTGCTCAAACCGCACCTCGCTCTCTTTCAGTCACTACAACTGGTACAGCTGCTCTGATGCTGAAGGTGTAGATCTCCAACCTCACTGCACTGAGTATGGGTCTTTAGGAGACGATGCAGAGCATCATGGGATCTCGATTTAAACCAGAGAAGTATGTTTCCTCAGGGAGTCCAGAGTGACTGCACAGCTTATGCTTGCTAATGTGCTTCTAGGAGGTTGCTAGGGTATCCCTGGTGGTTGTTAAGGTGTTGCTAGGGAGTTTCTATAGAAGCCCAGGTGGGTGCTTGATGGTTGCCAGGTGGTTGTTATGGTATCCTGTGTGGTAATCCGCTAAGGTGTTGCTAAACAGATTCTATGGTGTCCCGGGCTGCTGCTATGATGAGGTGGTTGGAAAGATGTTGGTAGATGGTTGCTATAGTATTCTAGGCTGTAGCTAAGAGGTTGCTAGACAGTTGTTAAGGTGTTGCTAGGGAGTTTCTATAGAAGCCCAGGTGGGTGCTTGATGGTTGCCAGGTGGTTGTTATGGTATCCTGTGTGGTAATCCGCTAAGGTGTTGCTAAACAGATTCTATGGGCTGCTGCTATGATGAGGTGGTTGGAATGTTGGTAGATGGTTGCTATAGTATTCTAGGCGGTAGCTAAGAGGTTGCTAGGCAGTTGTTAAGGTGTTGCTAAGCAGTTGCTAGTTAGCCCTGGTTGTTGCTATGGAGTCTGGAAATGGTTGCTATGGTATCCCAGGTGGTTGCTAAGGTGTTGCTAGGGAGTTTCTATAGAAGCCCAGGTGGGTTCTTGATGGTTGCCAGGTGGTTGTTATGGTATCCTGTGTGGTAATCCGCTAAGGTGTTGCTAAACAGATTCTATGGTGTCCCGGGCTGCTGCATGATGAGGTGGTTGGAATGTTGGTAGATGGTTGCTATAGTATTCTAGGCGGTAGCTAAGAGGTTGCTAGGCAGTTGTTAAGGTGTTGCTAAGCAGTTGCTAGTTAGCCCTGGTTGTTGCTTTGGAGTCTGGAAATGGTTGCTATGGTATCCCAGGTGGTTGCTAAGGTGTTGCTTAAAGTTCCAGAGACCTTCAGGATGCTCCTTCACCCTCACCTTCACCATGGACATGATCTATCTATCTATCTATCTATCTATCTATCTATCTATCTATCTATCTATCTATCTATCTATCTATCTATCTAATAACAGCTGGGATTGGATTCGGCATGTACTGGACAAGTTTCTAGATGTAGGCCACATCAGTGTTCAGACAATCTTGCATCAAAGAATTGCCCACTTGGGTTCAGATTTGGTGGATGCCTTCCCTGGTGTTTTGCTGGTGGTTCCACCATGTGACTAACCCTAACCCTAACCCTAAATCTTCAAGAGGGTTCAGATCAGGGGATTCTATGGGCCAGTCCAGATGTGTTAATGATACTCAATGTTCATCATGCCAATCGGTCACCTTTGCAGCCCTGTGAACACGAGAACCGCCATCTTAATATTTTACCGTGGGGATCTCTACTTTAGCTCGAGCACATGGTTTGTGTATTTCGTCCACCACTGAGGAGATCTAGTCTACACTATACATTACACTGACAACATTTTCCCATAGACACACAACGCACTGTCCTCCTTTGCTAGACCACAGTCAAGTTTGGAGCTTGAGATGTTGTGGTTTCCATGCCCCCGCTGTACCTTATGACTGAGTTAGCAGCGTTGGGAGATGCATGTGCAGATGCACGCTTGTTGCATATTACAACGTCTACACCATAAATGTGCATGCAGCAACGGCACAGCCTCTGACCTCAGAGGAGTAGGGCAGCAGAAGGAAGGAGGTGGCCATGAGGTTTGACTGTGTCTCAAGATACTTTCACTTCTTCCTTTTACACTCAGATGACACTTTTAGACTCATCGGCCCATACAGAGTAACTCCACATCTCAGATATCCAGCCTGTAACGAGTTTAGAGGCCTATTGCTCTGTACTGGTTATGGATTATGTGGTCCAGATCATTCCCTCCTGTGTATCGGAGGGGTTCTGTGTAAGGCCAGAGGTAACAGCAGTTACGTAAACGGTTCATTGTGACGCTTCCGAGCAAACGTCTTTTGGGACATCCCCGAGGTCTGGTCGTATAGCCAGGGTGATTGGAATGGTCAGGCATGACGTCAGCCAACTCCTATTGGTTAAGGACCAGGAGCCCTGGGTTTATCTGGACACAAAGAGGAGTGAGGGTCTGTATGACTGCGGATTAGACACATAGAGGAGCGAGGGTCAGTGAGAATGTTGAGTAGACACATAGAGGAGCGAGGGTCAGTACGACTGTGGATTAGACACATAGAGGAGCGAGGGTCAATACGACTGTGGATTAGACATATAGAGGAGTGAGGGTCAGTGAGAATGTTGAGTAGACACATAGAGGAGCGAGGGTCAGTATGACTGTGGATTAGACACATAGAGGAGCGAGGGTCAATACGACTGTGGATTAGACATATAGAGGAGTGAGGGTCAGTACGACTGTGGAGTAGACACATAGAGGAGTAAGGGTCAGTATGACTGTGGATTAGACACATAGAGGAGCGAGGGTCAGTATGTCTGTGGATTAGACACATAGAAGAGTGAGGGTCAGTATGACTGTGGATTAGACACATAAAGGAGTGAGGGTCAGTATGACTGTGGATTAGACACATAGAGGAGTGAAGGTCAGTATGGCTGTGGATTAGACACACAGAGGAACGAGGGTCAGTATGTCTGTAGATTAGACACATAGAGGAGTGAGGGTCAGTACGGCTGTGGATTAGACACATAGAGGAGCGAGGGTCAGTATGACTGTGGATTAGACACATAGAGGAACGAGGGTCAGTATGACTGTGGATTAGACACATAGAGGAGCGAGGGTCAGTACGAGTGTGGATTAGACACAGAGGAGTGAGGGTCAGTATGACTGTGGATTAGACACATAGAGGAACGAGGGTCAGTATGACTGTGGATTAGACACATAGAGGAGTGGGGGTCAGTACGAGTGTGGAGTAGACACATAGAGGAGTGAGGGTCAGTATGACTGTGGATTAGACACATAGAGGAGTAAGGGTCAGTATGACTTTGGAGTAGACAGGGTTAGGTGAGTGTAAAAATGCAAGGGAGTCTATAGACTGACGGAGGGATGAAAAGGGACTGATGGAGGGATGAAAAAAGGCTGAGGAAGAGTTGAGTTTACTGACGTCCATGTTATTATTATTAGGGTGAAAACTAAACCAGTCTCTCTCAGTAACGCCATCTTGACAGCTGCACATCCCATCAGGCCTCTAGCGTTTCCACAGTGGGAGGATGAACAGATAGACCTGTGGATTTGAAGATCTCGATGTTGTCCTCTCCCTCAAAGATGAAAGCTTTGAATTGGCAGTTCGGGTGGAGTCCAAGGTCTTGCGTGGTTCTTAGGAGTCTCAGGTTGCATATTGTCGCTGTCCAAACAAAAACTAGTATCTCCAAAAGGGTAACTCCACAGCAGAGGGCAAAAGCCTTCTTCCATTTGAATGGAAGTCAATGGAACCAGACTTTCCTCCAAACTGTGGGCCATTTCTGTTGGTCCATTCATCATGAACGGTGTATACAGCAGCTGCTGTGATCAAATGATGCAGAAAAGTAGAAATAAAAAAAAATGAAGATACATTAATGTGTGTTTTGATTGATGCTGTAGTGGAACATGCTTTCATAAATGGCTGTGCTGCAAAAAGCATCCCGCTCATTAAACAGAGGCATCCGAGTCGTCTCGGGCCTCGGTCTCGGCAGTGTGGTGTGAGAGCAGAGTGTTTTTCTCACTATGTCTTCGGGAGGCCTGAAGGTTATGGCAGGCCATGAAGGACACATGGGGCACACTCACACACACACACTCACACACACACAGACACACTCACACACACACACACTCGCGTACACACACACACACACACACACTTGTCAGCTGGTCTGCTGAGAGGTTCATCTGTTCACTACAGCGATCAAATCATATTACCATCGAGTCAGTGGCTGCTCAAACCGCGTCTCTCTCAGTCACTCTGAAACCCAGTCAGTACAACCATTGCAGTTACTCTGATGCTGGAGGTGTAGATCTCCAACCTCAGCACTGATTACGCTTCTTTAGGAGACGATGCAGAGCATCATGGGATCTCGAGTGGGTGTTCTTGAAGGAGTCCAGAGCCACTGCACATCTTACACAGCTTGCTAACATGCTGCTAGGAGGTTGCTAGGGTAACCCCGGTGGTTAATGCAACCATTATCCCCCATTGGATTCATTGCATAATACTGTGTACACTAGTATGTCATTCATTCATTTATTCTTTCATTCATTTTTGAACCTGCTTGTCCTATTGGGAAGTGGGTGTGGGGTTAGGATTGGGTTTCAGGTTAGGTTTGAGTTTGAGGTTAGGTTTGAGTTTGGGTTTAGGATTAGGTTGGGTTTAAGATTGGGTTTGGGTTTAGGTTATGATTGAGGTACGTTTAGGATTGGGTTTCAGGTTAGGGTTGAGTTTGGGGTTAGGATTGGGTGTGGTGTTAGATTTGAGTTTGGGGTTAGGGTTGAGTTTGGGATTAGGATTAGGTGTGGGGTTAGGATTGGGTTTGGGTTTCAGGTTAGGAATGAGTTTGGGGTTAGGATTGGGTGTGGTGTTAGATTTGAGTTTGGGGTTAGGGTTGAGTTTGGGATTAGGATTAGGTGTGGGGTTAGGATTGGGTTTGGGTTTCAGGTTAGGAATGAGTTTGGGGTTAGGATTGGGTGTGGTGTTAGATTTGAGTTTGGGGTTAGGATTGAGTTTGGGATTAGGATTAGGTTTGGGGTTAGGATTGGGTTTGGGTTTCAAGTTAGGGTTGAGTTTGGGATTAGGTTGAGTTTGGGTTTAGGATTAGATGTGGGTTTAGGATTGGGTTTAGGTTTCAGGTTATGATTGAGGTAGGTTTAGGATTTGGTTTCAGGTTAGGGTTGAGTTTGGGGTTAGGATTGGGTGTGGTGTTAGGATTGGGTTTGGGGTTAGCATTGGGTTTCAGGTTAGGATTGAGTTTGGGTTTAGAATTGGGTTTCAGGTTAGGGTTGAGTTTGGGTTTAGGATTGGGTTTGGTGTTAGGATTGGGTTTGGGGTTAGGATTGGGTTTCAGGTTAGGGTTGAGTTAGGCCAACACAGACACACAGGCATGCACACTCACACCTGGTGGGGCAATTCAGCATCTCCAGTTCCTGACTGGATGTCTTTGGACTGTGGGAGGAAACCAGAGCACATGCACGTTAAGGACCCCGGATGCCCCAGCCAGAAAATGCAGCCAGGCCTTTCTTGCAGTCTTACAGGCAACAGTGCCGGGCCACCATACCACCCCACCCTTATATCATGATTCAGCGCTTTCTGATTATGACTGGATTACTGAAGTAGTGCCAGATTAATGCCAGGTTGTAGTCCTGAGTGAGTCTTGCGTGCATTGCTCTGTCAGCAGCGCTAACATTAGTCTAAGATGAACCTTATGTTAGGTAACCGGCTGCAGTGTCTGGCGGGTGAAGCAAATCTGCCAGCCAAATGTAAATATTTACCAGCATTTGGCTGGTGGGTGGTGTTCATTTCACATCCTGTTTTTTTTTTTCAGAATTGATTTTAACATTCCAGCTAAATTTAGTAGATCCATTTAGTAGATTTAGTAGATCCAGCTAAATCTGCACCTTCTGTGTGTGCTTTGACCCATCTGTGTACAGTTATGCCTTTTGAATATGTGACAGTGAGGAATGAATATGTGTCTGTATTATTAATAGAGGTCACACTGGATTTTGATGGTCCTATAAAACTGAATGCCCTGACGGTTAATGCAATGAAACTTAGTTAGCAATCATCAGTACCAGGTTTGGTGTTAGGATTGGGTTTGGTGTTAGGATTGGGTTTGGGGTTAGGCTTGAGTTTGGTGTTAGGATTGGGTTTGATGTTGGGATTGGGTTTGATGTTGGAACTGAGTTTGGTGTTAGGATTGGGTTTGGTGTTAGGCTTGGGTTTGGGGTTAGGATTGGGTTTGGTGTTAGGATTGGGTTTGGGTTTAGGATTGGGTTTGGGATTAGGATTGGGTTTGGGGTTAGGATTGGGTTTGGGGTTAGGATTTGGTTTGGGGCTAGGTTTGAGTTTGGTGTTAGGTTTGAGTTTGGGGTTAGGATTGAGTTTGGGGTTAGGATTTGGTTTGGGGGCTAGGGTTGAGTTTGGTGTTAGGTTTGAGTTTGGGGTTAGGATTGGGTTTGAGGTTAGGATTAAGTTTGGTGTTAGGATTTGGTTTGGGGTTTGGTTGAGTTTTGGGTTAGGATTGGGTTTGGGGTTAGGATTGGGTTTGGGGTTAGGTTGAGTTTGGGGTTAGGATTGGGTTTGGGTTTCAGGTTAGGGTTTAGTTGGGGGTAAGGATTGGGTTTGGGATTAGGATCGAGTTTGGGATTAGGATTAGGTTTGGGTTTGGGTTTCAGGTTATGATTGAGTTTGGGGTTAGGATTGGGTTTAGGGTTAAGGTTGAGTTTGGGGTTAGGATTGGGTTTAGGGTTAAGGTTGAGTTTGGGGTTAGGATTGGGTTTGGGTTTCAGGTTAGGGTTTAGTTGGGGTTTAGGATTGGGTTTGGGGTTAGGTTGAGTTTCAGGTTAGGATTGGGTTTGGGGTTAGGATTGGGTGTGGTGTTAGGATTGGGTTTGGGGTTAGGATTGGGTTTGGGATTGGGTGTGGTGTTGCCTGTATAGACGAATGAGTATAGTTGTAAAGGATTGAAATGAATGCACTGGCTTCTCCTGCTCTAATATAATTTCTGTTAATGTCTCTATTCCTTTTTATTCTCTCTCTTCCTCTCTTCCTCTCTCTCTCTGTAGGGACGGCCTGATCAGTAAGGATGAGATGATGGCGTATTTCCTTCGCGCTAACCCTGTGCTGCAGTGCAAAATGGGCCCGGGCTTCATCCATAACTTCCAGGAGATGACCTACCTGAAGCCCACCTTCTGTGAACACTGTGCCGGATTTGTAAGGACACGCCCCCTTTCGGTTTTACCAACACTGCTAAATGTGGACAGGCATAATTATTAGCAATCAGGGCCGGTTATTATGTGCAGAATTTAGGTCAGCATGTGCCCATGTCCACTTGCCTGCCCTCCCCGTTTCTCATTAGGGGTGTTTCTAAAGCTGGTCCGTCACTGGATTTGCTTGAGGGACGTTCGCTGAATGGGGTGAGAGATCGATAGCTGTAGATTCAATGATTCAGAAACATCATGTGAAACTGAAGCTCTATTACTCTCTCTCTTTCTCTCTCTCTCTCCTTCTCTCCTCTCTCTCTCTCTCCTTCTCTCATCTCTCTCTCGTTCTCTCCTCTCTCTCTCGTTCTCTCCTCTCTCTCTCTCTCCCTCTCTGTCTCTCTCCTTCTCTCCTATCTCTCTCTCTCCTTCTCTCATCTCTCTCTCTCCTTCTCTCCTCTCTCTCTCTTTCTCTCTCTCTCCTTCTCTCCTCTCTCTCTCTCTCTCTCTCTCTCTCTCCTTCTCTCATCTCTCTCTCTCTCCTTCTCTCCTCTCTCTCTCTCGCTCTCTCTTTCTCTCTCTCTCCTTCTCTCCTCTCTCTCTCTCTCTCTCTCTCTCTCTCTCTCTCTCCTTTCAGACTGTAGTCAATCTGTTTTTCTGTATACTGTATTACCCTGTTCTACAGTGGTCAGGACCCCCACAGGACCACCACAGAGCAGGTGTTATGTGGGTGGTGGATCATTCTCAGCACTGCAGTGACACTGACGTAGTGCTGGTGTGTTAGTGTGTGTGGTGCTGGTGTGAGGGGATCAGACACAGCAGTGCTGCTGGAGTGTTTAGACACTGTGTCCACTCACTGTCCACTCTATACCTTGCTCATACCTTGCTGGTCCACCTGCTGCACAGTGCAGTGCTGGTCCTTCTCTAGTCCTTCTTTAGTAGACACAGGACGCTGCCCCACAGGATACTTTGGTTGGTGAACGATTCTCAGTCCAGCAGTGACAGCAGTTGTACAACGAGCACTGCTGTGTCTGATCCACTCACACCAGCACAACACCACCACGTCATTGTCACTGCAGTGCTGCGAATAAACCACCACCCACATACTACCTTCTCTGTGGTGGTCCTGTGGGGGTCCTGACCATTGAAGAACAGGGTAGTAAAGTATACAGAGTAACAGATGGACTACAGTCTGTGTCACTAAGTGCTCCTATATGGTCAGTGGAGCTGATAAAGTGGATACAGAGTGTAGATACAGGGAGGTGGTTTTACGGCTATGTCTACATCAAGCCAGCCCCTCTAATCCAACCTCAGTGCCCGACCTGCCTGACACATGCACTGAACAGGCACAAATCCCCACCAACACACTCCCAAACTCTTGTAGGAAGCATTCCCTGAGTTGTCTGTTTTGGAATGATATGCACCAATGTGACGGTCTGGTGTCCACATACTTGTGTCCATTTAGAGTATGTTTCTATAGGAGCATGCTCTCATCGGCTTTCAGGTTGATCTGCTCTTGTATTGGAGTGACTGGTGTACACTGCTGGCAGTTAAACCGTGGCATTGATGCTGTTTACTCAGGCTTGAGAGTAGTTTTTGTCCAGCAGGCCCGATAAAGGCCGAGCTTGTGGATTATTAAGCCGAGCATGAAACAGAGTGATTATGGTGCGGCATGGTGCTGAACTAATTATGCTGTATTTACACAGATGGTTAGACAGGAATCAGACGCCTGTAGTGCCGAGATTAAAACCCTCGTGCGTACGCACACACGCTCTTCTACAGGAAGGGTGTTACGTGTGTGGATGTATCCTGTTTATTACACGCTGGCGTGCCTCAAAGCGCTGGCTACGCTGATGTATCACTGTTTCTACTCATGTTGTTTTTACTCTCTGTCTCTCTCCTTCTCTCTTTTCACCCCCTCTTTCCTGCCATCCAGCTCTGGGGAATTATCAAACAGGGCTACAAGTGCAAAGGTACGCTCCCTTTCTCTCTTACTGATTATAAATCTATATATTACCGTGGTGGAAACGTACACTCATCGTCAAAAGAACAGCTGCACCCAGAAGGAGGTGTGGGACTGCACTGGTGTTGGGAGGGAAGGTAAAGGTGACCAGGATCAATAACTGATGATAAATTTAGACTGATATGATCAATATTTATTGAGCTACACATACAGAAGTCTGTCTCTCAGTATGGCGATGGGCGGCCATGTTTGCTAACCCAACATGCCAGATGTCTCGGTATGGAGCTGTAGAGGTTCCTAATGGTGTCCTGTGATAATCCATCCCATGCAGCTTGAACATCCTCACACAGTTCCTGCAGATGGTGCGGTAGGGGTGGAGGTGGAGTGACACCAGGCCAACAAACCGTTCAGCTTGGTGCTTGTTGGTCGTCTCCATCAACACAAAAGCAGGACTCGCCACTGAAGATGACCCACTGCCATTCTGGGCTACTCCATGACCGTCTGGAACGACACCATTGCAGCCATTGGTGATGGTGACGTGGTGTTCAGGGCGGTCGCCATAACGATCTGTATGCATGTAGTTCTGAGTGGTGCAGTCGTCTGCCAATGGTGCTGGCACTAGCATGACTCATGGAGGACACCACTGCTCACTGAATATCCACAATCGTGGCTGTTGGGTCAGTCAGGTACAGCGATAAGGTCCGTCCTTGATTACGTCGCATACACAGTTGGGTGTGAAAGTTGAATCAGTAGCATCATTGGTCTCACAATGTCAAACCTACCCACCAAGTTTGATTCCTGTCAGTCGATTCCTTCTGGGTGCAGCTATGGATGATGAGAGCTGTAATTATATCGCTGCTTCTTGTGAAATGGGAGTATGTATGTATGTGTGCTCACTCTGCCTGCTCTTCCCAGACTGTGGGGTCAACTGCCATAAGCAGTGTCGTGAGCTGCTGGTGTTGGCGTGCCGCAGGCTTCCTCGCTCCACCTCCCTGGGTAGCGTGTCTCCCGGAGCCCTCATGCACAGCTCTTTGCCCAGCAGCCCTGCACTGCCCGCCTGTAAAGGTACAGCTAACTGCTTATTCCACAGACGCTGAGTGTACTGTACATGAGCATAGCTAAGCTGCTCCAAGGTTTACGGCTCCACAATTCCAAGGAAGTCCACTGCTTAGGAAGTCTGATGCGTTCCTGAACTGACCGGTACTGATCTTTATTCCCACCTGTCCTTCCCTCTATCCAGATGAAGACGAGGTGTTCGAATTCCCTGCTGTGAGCTCCCCTGTAGGCTCCGATTTGGAAGGCAAGTCCATCACGCTCATGACCGGCTCTGCCCAGCGGATTTCGGTCCGGCTCCAGAGAGCCACAACCAGCCAGGCCACCCAAACAGAGCCGCTGTGGCCGGAACACGGCTGGGGTCCGGCCGCCGACGCCGGCTCACACACCTTCCCCAAGATGAGGTGCAGGCCACACCGCAAAGCCTCCAAAAGCAAAGGCTTTGCTCGCTGGGAGAACGAAACACAGGGGACTGCAGCGACAGGGCATGGACGGAGGGATTCACAGGAGCAGACGGAGGAGACGGAGAGGAACGGGGTCGTGCCACAGCATCAGGATGACACAGAGGCTTCTGAGGTAAAGTGTTCATTCGCTTTGGTGATGCGCTCGGGCTTGTTGCTGCCAACTCACAGCTGGTGTGTAATGATACACTACGTTCAGAGTGCTGTCCCAAAATTATGTGGTCCGTATTTTGATATGGCAGAAATAAGGAGAGCTGGAATATCAGCACCGCCCAAGGTAAAACATGGATCTCCATTTTTCTCCCTTGGTTACTTTTACAGCAGCTGCTAGTGAAAATATCATGACGAGTGGACCAGCAGAAACGGCTCAATGACTTCAGTGGTCAGGACGCCTACAGGACCACCGCAGAGCATTAGGTATCATGTGGGTGGTAGATCATTCTCAGCACTGCAGGCTACTTTCATAACCCCAAACAGGAAGACATCATAAAGGAGGGGGTCGGGCATGGAACTAGAACAGAATTAAAATCATATCCTATATATAACACATAAATGATGCTTTACTCACCGAATTAGCAATTAGCATTAGCATTTAGAGGGCTGACCTGTGGTTAGCCGGTAGGCCAGTCGCATGACCCAACGCATGTCTTTTACGGAGGGCTAGGAATTGAACAACTGGACTGTCCGGCCTAAAACCGATGTGTGGACACCTTGTGTGTGACACTGACCTAGTGGTGGTGGTGTGTTAGTGTGTGTGGTGCTGGTGTGGGTGGATCAGACACAGCAGTGCTGCTGGACACCTCAGTGTCACTGCTAGACTGAGAATCGTCCACCAACCAAAACTATCCCGTGGGCAGCGTCCCTCGGGCAGCATCCCTCAGGCAGCGTCCCTTGGGCAGCGTCCCTTGGGCAGCGTCCCTTGGGCAGCGTCCTGTGGGCAGCGTCCCTTGGGCAGTGTCCCTTGGGCAGCGTCCTGTGGGCAAGCGTCCTGTGGGCAGCATCCTGTGACCACTGATGAAGGACTAGAGGATGAGCAACACTGCACTGTGCAGCAGCAGATGAGCTATCGTCTCTGACTGTCCATCTACAAGGTGGAGCAGCAAGGTAGGAGTGTCTAATAGAGTGGACAGTGAGTGGACACAGTGTCTAAACACTCCAGCAGCACTGCTGTGTCTGATCCACTCACACCAGCACCCCACACACACTAACACACCACCACCACGTCAGTGTCACTGCAGGGCTGAGAATGATCCACCACCCACATAATACCTGCTCTGTGGTGGTCCTGTGGGGGTCCTGACCATTGAAGAACAGGGTAATACAGTATACAGAGAAACTGATGGACTACAGTCTGGAACTGAGGACTACAGAGTGTCCTATATGGTCATCTAGAGTTACAGATCGGGTGCAGTTAGTCAAGACACACAGTTCTGTGTGAATCAGCCGTTCCTTGAAAACGTGGAAGAACTCCCTCAGTGAACCTTTTACCGCGACAAAGGTAAACAGAGGACTTCAAAGGGTTCAGGTGCAAGCAGGGCCGCCCACAGTCCACTTCGATCTCGCTGGTGTTCGATGACCCTCCCACCTCCCCTGCTACTCTCAAGGTCCCAGAACATCTTGTTATTAATACCCCGCCTATTGCATCACCGTGGAAACCTCAGGGTTCCGTGGCCCGTCTCTCCGTCATTGACCGGGGGATTATCTCCGTCAGGGCCCAGAGGGAAGAACACTCAGACTGTTACTGGTTAATATGGAACACCTCTTGCCTGCTGCCGCTGTTTTTGCAGCTTAGACGGGCTATTTAAAGACCAGACAGATGCCCTTGTTTTGGGTTCAGGCAGAACTCCTCAAAGGTCCATCAAGATAATGTCGGCTTGTTTGATAACATGAGCCACTGTACCGTACCTAGAGTAGGTTCTACTGGCTGAGCCATGTTACCCAGGACATTACCCATTCACCGTGTGCTGAGAAGTTCCATCTTTGCTTGTAAGCCTGAATACTAATATCACAGTGCAGGGAATGTCTCGTTCCATGTGTGGAAAATGGCTCCAGAGCAGATGCTAATGATTGGCGAAAATGTGTGACTGCATTTTGGGCGTAGCCAAAGACCATAGTGTGAAGGAAGTAGCTGAATCTGCAGGTGTATGGAAGCGTACGGTCATACGGGTCTACCAGCAGTGGCTAAAATCCCAGTCTACAGGATATTCTCCTTGGAATTGGGCCAGGGAAGGCCTCCACCAAATCTGGAACCAACTGGTCAACTCTTTGATGGAAGAGTGTCTGATCACTGATGTGGCCTCCATCCAGAAACTTCTCTGGTCCATGCCAAATCAGGTCACAGCTGTTATTGGTGCTGGAGGAGGTGTTACACCCTATTAGGTACTTTCCGGTCACAGGGGCCCTAATTCTGGTCCAATGCCGCGTATAATACAGGGTTCATATTGAGCTTCCTAAATAAAATAATCAAAACCATGTTACAGCTGTTTGTCCTACAGTGTAATGATTACCGATCAAGATCCACTCTCAGAGCATCTTCCTCACGTGTGTTTCAGATCAGCTGACTTGCCAGCTCCGAGGGCCCAAGCAGGACCCCCCGGAGGCCGTCGGTGCTACGGACCAGAAAGCTCTCTTCCCTGGGGGACGTGCTGGGGTGCCTCAGGCCCCCATCTGGCCAGGAATAGGGCCTCTACTCCACCCGAAGAATCCACAACAGGACGCCCAGCTCCCAGACTCAATGACAGTCCCAGGAACAGTGGGTGGAGGGGTCAGTGCATCCTCGCAGGAGCCTAAACTGTGCCGATGCAGTGGATGCCACGCTTTTATTCAAGGGGGAGATGCTGGACCCCACTGAACTATCACCACGAGGAGCTTGTGTTTCAGGAAAGGTGTTTTTCGTTTCTTCTTCTTACTGGTTCTAAAAATGTACAGTTTACGCACAGCTTCGTCTTCACTGTGCCGAAAGCCACGCGTTATTCCTGAACGCGAGCGGCGTGGAACTGTCGATATAAATTTCGTTGACAGTTGCGTGCAAGGAGGACTGTTTGAGGGACATCCTGTGAGCTATGTTGTTTTGTCTGGAATTATGTATGTTTAAAAGACACTACGTGGGGGTTAAGTTATTCGGTGGCTTGATATTTAATGGTTTGCTATTGGGTTAAACGATCAGATGGTTTAGAAGGTGTGCATGTCTGGTTGCGGGAGATTGACTGAGAATGAAAAACTGGTGGTGAGGTTCACAGTTCTAGGGCTTTACAGTAGTAATAATGCGGCCTAGCCGATTTAGGATGCACAGACAAATGTGGCAATCATGCAGAGAGAGTTGGGGTGAAGATATTTTTGCATTTATGATGTCAGTGAGGGAAAAATCGAATCGATAACACTAGTCACATTTGACCAGTATTATGAATCTGAGGAGAAGGTACGCATGTAAGTCAGGTAATGCAAGGCAGTGCCAGAGAGAGCCTTGATAGATGCTCAAATGGCATTTAAGATAAAGTTGCTATAAAGGAGTGGCAAATTAGAGTTCACCCAATCACAGTAAACGACTGAACGAATGATTACGGAGGCAGAGCTGCAGCGAAAGCTTTGCGATCGCTTTTTTTCCTCATGCTAAAAGGCTCAACGAAGCACTCGACTGGCTAGAGCTTCCCAGAGGTGACCTCCATCCTAACAAATCAACCGTGAGATCAGCGTTACCAAGCAACCTTGGCTGAACGCTATGAAGTGTAAGTGTGAGAGAGCGAAAGAGACTAAGAGTCTCCTCTCATCTTTCTTCATCACATCTGCTGTTGTTGGCCAGATGTTTGTCTGGCTACTGTTGCCAGGCACTAAGCGATGGCCTGGGAAACTTAACCAAATGCTCCATCCATCCGCCCGGAGATCGGTTACGTGCTGAGTTCTGTAGCCAGACGTAGAGAAAAGACCAAGGCGAGGTGGCTCAAGTCGGCAGTATACTTCAAACCATGAGCTACATCAATGAAGTCGAATGGCTGCTGTACACGCTATCCTAGGGGTACTCAAAAGAAGTAGGAGGTCTGTGGGAGGTCTCAGAACGAATAACATGGTGTTTAGGACCAGTCACTGTCGGAAGAGGTTCCAGATCAAAAGACAGTGATTAGGACCAACCATAGTCAAGGGGGAGGTCTCAGAACGAAAGACACTGTGATTGGGACCAATCATAGTCAAGGGGGAGGTCTCAGAACGAAAGACACTGTGATTGGGACCAACCATAGTCAAGGGGGAGGTCTCGGAACAAAAGACACTGTGATTGGGACCAATCATAGTCAAAGTGGGGGGGTCTCAGAACGAAAGACACTGTGATTGGGACCAATCATAGTCAAAGTGGGGGGGTCTCAGAACGAAAGACACTGTGATTGGGACCAATCATAGTCAAGGGGGAGGTCTCAGAACGAAAGACACTGTGATTGGGACCAACCATAGTCAAGGGGGAGGTCTCAGACTGAAAGACACTGTTACTGGGACCAATCATAGTCAAAGTGGGGGGGTCTCAGACTGACGGACAGTGTGATTTGGACCAATCATAGTCAAGGGGGAGGTCTCAGATAAAAATACACTGTGATTAGAACCAATCATAGTCAAAGGGTTGGGGGGAGGTCTCAGATTGAAAGACACTGTGATTAGGACCAATCATAGTCAAAGTGGGGGGGGTCTCAGACTGACAGACACTGTGATTGGGACCAATCATAGTCAAAGTGGGGGGGGTCTCAGACTGACAGACACTGTGATTGGGACCAATCATACAAAGTGGGGGGGTCTCAGACTGACGGACACTGTGATTAGGACCAATCATAGTCAAGGGCGAGGTCTCAGACTGAAAGACACTGTGATTACGACCAATCATAGTCAAAGTGGGGGAGGTCTCAGACTGGAAGGCACTGTGATTAGGACCAGGGGTCTCAGACTGAAAGACACTGTTACTGGGACCAATCACAGTCAAGGGGGAGGTCTCAGACTGAAAGACACTGTGATTTGGACCAATCATAGTCAAAGTGGGGGAGGTCTCAGACTGGAAGGCACTGTGATTAGGACCGGGGGTCTCAGACTGAAAGACACTGTGATTAGGACCAATCATAGTCAAGGGGGAGGTCTCAGACCGAAAGACACTGTGATTATGACCAATCATAGTCAAAGTGGGGGGGTCTCAGACCGAATGTCTCAACACTTTTGTTTGAAGTATACTGCCAGCTGTAGGCCTTCAATTTCTCTCTCTCGTGCTCTAATCCAAAGTGGACAGCGAGACGTATATCTGTTTACGACTGTAACTGTGTACGTGTGTTAATGCCGGGAGTAAACAAGGCCTTATGCTCCACAGCCACAAGCTAATGTGCTGACGAATCATATCTCATTAGTGTACCATCGTCACAATACTTAAAAGAGATCCACAGACAGAACCGACTAGCTGGAAGACCCCACAGACTACAAGCGAAGGTCATGAACATGGAGGTCACCAACTGCAGCATAAAGCAGGATGGGGTATAAAGGCTGACATTAGAAGGAAGTTCATGGGTGATTAGTAGGAGTGTAGTGTCTTTTCGTGGTCACTGGTTTTAAACCCTGTCACTATGGTAACTAAGCAATATGATCTCAGCTGCCAGACTATAGAAATACTTGACTCACACATCAGCGTTAACAGTGAGTGGAAGCTAACTGACCAGAAAGATTGGGCAAACTTAAAGGCAGTTAGCACAATAATACTCAGATCATGCTAGCTGGTCTCCCACCTTTCCAGCCTTTCTTTTATTCCTTTATATATTTAAGCTAACCCAAGGCTATAACGTAATTCCACCAAAATGTCTGCCTTAGTAAATTGTGAATAAGTAAACAAAGTCATTCAAAGTCGTATAAAGTCAGAATCATTCACGTTGGGATTTATACACAGCCGAATCACATTATTATACCACCAGCTAGCATCGAGGGTAACCGCCGCGCGCGGCCCGGACACCAGATAGACGGGCTGGGAGTGACCCGGTAAGGTCATGTACCGGTATCTAGAGCCGCGCTGGCTGCAGTGCATCCCACAGCCACTAGAGGGAACGTAGAGTGAGCATGACGATCGAGGTGGTCCCACAGATGCTCAGTTAGGTTAAAGCCTGGGGAATTAGGGGGCCAGCGTAGTACTTGGAAGTCTTGGTCATACTCTTCCAACCAATGTCGGACATTTCTAGCTGTGTGACATTGCATTGCATTGTCTTGGTGGAAGATCCCATACGCCCCAGGGAGGACGATCAGCATGTATGGGTGTACGTGATCTGCAAGGGTGGGTTGAGAGCGCCTACCGCATTGATGAGAGGGTCCAGAGGATGCCAGTGGTTGGGGTAGCTCAGTGGGGAACACCACTACTCAGGGTGCCACCTCTACGTGTGGGAGACTGGGGTTCGAATCCCGGGCTGGTTGACTATGCTGAGCTACACCAAAAAGAGTCCTTGGGCAAGACTCCTAACACTACGTTGGCCTACCTGTAATCATTAACCTTGTAAGTTGCTCTGGATAAGAGTGTCAGCTAAATGCCATAAATGTGACTGTGAGCTGTAGCGCTGGTGCTATGGAAAGTGGTCATAATAATGTGACTCGGCTGTGTAGGAACCAGACATCTGAGGAGTTTAATACATCACAGGAGCGTTTGTTGAAGAACGTGGTGTTGTCTGACAACATCGCTTTGCTACGGGTTTGAGACAAGGCTCTGCCATGTTTATGGTGGAAGGTGTCCCTAGGCAAGGCCAAAAAGTCCCCAGAGAGGAAAAGAAAATTAAAAATAACCAACATATCATATAAAAACTTCGTCACGTGTAGGTCTGCTGGTCACTTCAGACCTTTCGAATGGCCATGAAGCATTTACTTAGCGAATACACTGGCTTGATTTACATGGTAGACCCCTGGTTCTCTTTGCCACCACTGTGAAAAAGACTCAAAGCCAGCAGCAAGTCTTCTAGAACAAATGACTTCCTGTCAGTCTATTCTGAATTCTGACTTTATACGATCTGTGCACGGTTTCTTACAGCTGCTTTAGAATCTCAACAATAGAATTAGGCTGAAATCCCCTTAAAAAAAAATCATTTCGAAAAAAAGAAACACTTGGAAATCTATGGGCAGCGCAGCACTGGCTTGGTGCCCGTCCCGACAGTTTGCTCTAGAGAAGCTTAGCATTATTATCTGAGGACATTGAGGGGCTGATGTGTTTGAGAATGAGGAGGGCTATCGCTGAAAGGTCAGGGCCGAGGGCTGCCTGCGAACGAAACAGAAAAAAAGAAAAGCGGCCTTTAAATAGTCTTTGCAAGCTACTGTGTGTGAATAAGGGATTGTAACAAGATACGTACGGCCTAAGAGGTTGTAGCCTGGGAGGCGTTGCTTTGTCACTGTTTTTTATTTTTATTATTATCATCATTTACATGAAATTATTCCTGTATAATAATAATAATAGTATTAATGCGACCGTCATCATTGTAACGGCTACTGGTCTACTTGAGTAATCGAATTTAATTGAATTCAATTCACTCCACGAATTACACAGTGCCCTGTATCAGCATGGAGTCTTCAGTAGCATGTACCACACACCACAGGTCACTGCTGGGGGACAAGCAAAGTCTGTTTTGTCTGAAACCCAGATTGTTATGTCTCTGTATCAGGTGTTTGAGTTTACCCAGGGAGCCCAACTTGTTGGTTTCCAGGGTTTGTCCAGTTGGAATGATCTGCTCAATAGTCCGAAAGCTAAACTCACTGGATATTTTGGCTGGAAATTAATAATTTTGAAAAAAATGTTTAATGCATATCTTGCTATATTGTCCGGGTCAGTTTGTCTGCCCTCTTTTAGACTGACATTAACCACTCAGGGCCTTTATGCGTGATGCAAGCTCGACCCACTGTGTTGAATTTCTAACAGCAAGGGACTTGTTTCATTCTGTACTCTGATCCATTTGGTGGAAAAGGATATGTAGATGTTTATAATTTAGGTGCAGATCTCTCTATGAACTATTCTGACATATAAAATGTTATTTTCAAGGATTAATTTAAAAGTATGTTATTTAAAATATAGTGTATTTTTATAGAAAAAAAAGCAAGCCTTTCTTTGTTTGTGGTTGTGTATTCTTATGAGTATGATTTGAGATTTTAATACCATTTCTGTATTTATCACTGATCCTGTAGGAACTTGATTCTTCTTGGTGTTCTGCCATGGTAGTAGTAGTAGTTTTTTTTTTTTTGCTAGCAATTTCATCTTCATTGAGGAACTTACACTACACTGATAAATACTGCAGGCTAGTTCAGTAGTCGGAATTAAGGCCCACTGCTTTTCAGAGACTTTGTCACTCAGTACCGTTCGGAATCTCACACTGTAACTTCTGAAATAAATAACTCTGTTTATGAGTAGTGTCTGTTCAAACGAGTGTTTTGTTTTTATGATGTCCAGCTCTGAACAAACTCTGACTTTGAGAACTGTTTTTGAGGCCTGTTACTGGAATATAACAAGAAATATTTTAAAATAAGCTCACTGAAAAAAAAAAAAGAAAAGAGCCACCTTGTGTGTTTACAGTGGTAGTAACCTGAGGCTCCTGCAGATGGCGCTGCACAAGGATAATGGGGCTATAAATTTCCTTCGGGATCAATAAAGTGAAATCTATCTATCTATCTATCTATCTATCTATCTATCTAAATCCGTGTGGGGTGTGAGTGACGGGATCCATAGATTGAGAAGAGGTGCTACAGTGCAGGGAATGTCTCGTTCCATGTGTGGAAAATGGCTCCAGAGCAGATGTTAATGATTGGCTAAAAGGAGTGACTGAGCATTTGGGCGTGGCCAAAGACCATAGTGTGAAGGAAGTAGCTGAATCTGCAGGTGTATGGAAGCAGCGTACGGTCATACGGGTCTACCAGCGGTGGATAAAATCCCAGTCTACAGGGAATTCTCCTCGGGATTGTGACAGGGAAGGCATCCACCAAATCTGGACCAACTGACCAGTGTTCGACACTCTGCCTCAAAGGACTGATGTGGCTACATCCAGAAACCTGATGCTGAAATCCAATCACAGCTGCTGTTGGTCCTCGTGGAGGTGTTACATGGTATTAACTATGCTTCAGACTCAGGGGACTCATTTTTTGGGCAGGTAAGCTGCATTTTTATGATTGGAGGATTTCCATGCATTTCTCTTCTGACATATTTCCGAGAAAAACACTATAGTAGGGAATATTTGAGAGAGTGGAAGTGTGAAGTTGTGGGCAAAGACTTAGAAAGTATTTCTGGTTCACATCGTCTTTGTACCATCGTTGAGAATTCTCATATGCTATATTGGCCAAAAGTGTGTGGACACCTGTCCTGATCCAAGTGTTTCAGGCACACCCAGGTATATACATATCTATAAAGCAGATAATCATACACCTGCAGTAGCTTAGTGACTTGTCAAGGCACGGCCATGGGCTTCCATCTCTGTGAGGTGTCTGCCCTGCTAGATCCGAATCTACAGATACAGAATCATAAGTGCCACTACTGCAAAATGTAAGTGTATAAGAACCCAAGGAGTTCTGAACTCCCTCTGAAAGAAACATCAGGACTGGGAGCTTCTTAAAATGGCTTTCCATTCCCGGCCAACTGCACATAAGCTAAAGATCACTACGTGCAATATCAAGCGTCATCGGAAGAGGTATAAGCCAGGTCACCCCTGGAGCAGTGGAAAAGTGTTCTCGAGTGAGACGAATCACACTTCACTACCTGGTAGTCTGCTGAATGAATCTGGGTTCGGAGGATGCCAGGAGAATCTTACCTACCGGAACACAAAGTGCCAACATTGAAGTCAGGGTGGATAAGGGGTCTGGGGCTTTGACACAGCGAAACAAGCAAGGGGTTCAAGTTTCACACGCGGTCCTGCATGGGATGTAAGCAAGGACGGCCCTTATCGCTGTACCTGACTGACCCAACAGAAAGACTGCGGACGTTCAGCGAGCAGCGATGCCTTCATGAGTCGTACTGTTAGTGGCAGCACCATTTCCAGACCGCTGCACAATGCAGGGCTACATGAACGCAGATCGCTACAACAGCTGTCCTTAACACCAGGTCACCGTCGCCAAAGACTGCAATGGTGCCGTACCAGACTGTCATGGAGTGACTCAGAATGGCAGCGGGTCATCTTCAGTGAGGAGTCCCTTGTGAAGGCACCGTGGTCAGCGGCAGGATGAATAATTTGTTATCCTGCAGGCATGCCCAATAGGCCTGGTGTCCCTCCACCTCCACCCCTACCGCACCATCTGCAGGAACTGTGTTCAAGCTGCATGGGATGGATTATCACAGGACACCATTAGGAACCTCTACGACTCCATACCGAGACGTCTGGCACGTTGGGTTAGCAAACACGGCGGCCCGACGCCATACTGAGAGACAGACTTCTGTATGAGAAGCTCAGTAAATATTGATCATATCAGTCTAAATGTATCATCAGTTATTGATCCTGATCACCTTAATCTTCCTTCCCAACAGCACCGCAATCCGGTCCGATATTTGTGTTTACCTAGATAACGCCGTTGCACAGTGCTCACTTCAAGTACATGACAGCTAAACATCAATCCAGCCTGAGTGCTTGACAATTGAATAGCTCTGGAGTGCATAAATATATCATGGCTCCAGACTCACTGTATTTCGATGAGAGGTTGTTCTTTAGGTGCCGTAAGGAACGGGTAGCATCGAACTCCGTTCGCACTGCAGACATTAGACACAGCTGTTGGGCTGGTTTTGTTCTCCGGATTAACTCACGTCGTTCCACAACCTGTCCTCTCTCTTATGACACCCATATGACCCATATGATGGCTTAGGGTCATGTTCAATAAAGCCGATACCGATCAACTTAAAAATGACTTCATCTGTCCTAATATTGATCTTTGAGAGTGCAACAGGACATCCCTACTTTCAGTTACAACGATCTTAGAGCTAGGAATGTTTTTTGGGGAAACTGGGCCCAGATTAAACAGGCTTCTAGTGACATGCCAAAAAAAATTTATTTAATTAAATTTGCTTAAAAAAGGTAATAATCTGAAGGTTTTTCTAGGTAAGTCAATAATGGGGTCTGTAAAACTCAATTACCAGCTTACAGCTGGACCATTTAGTACCTTTGAGTATACATGACTGACTGTGCTTAGATAGGACCAGGGACACAGAGTAAGAAGGTACAGCCTACCAGTCCCGTGTGTCGGTTTATGTCGCCACCTGGTGGACATAGGAACTAACTGCCTGCATAAGCCATCGATGCATCCTACCAAAACATGGAATGTAAAAGAACTTAAATCCAAAGAAGACAAAGAAAATAACAGTCCCATTAGGAATTCCCAAACTGTCAAACCGATTTTCACGATGGTAGTGCTACTGTCAACTCTAGGAGCTTTCATTGATGTACTCCATCTTTCATTTTCAGTATTACATTAAAGGCCAAACGATGATCATGTGACAAGAAACTGTGTTACCACACTCTGCTTTATTGCTCACGGCATTCATACGCATTCAAACCTTTTCCCAAATGGAACGCAGCCCTCCAACAAGTAGCACAGGGATCTTCAAATTAAACGAGGCATTTTTTTTTACCCCCACCAACTGGAAAAGTAACACTCATACACCACATGACCAGAAGGCCGTTTCACCTCACTGTATCTTCTGCTTCCTGTAAGGAGTAATTGTAAACCAACGCTGAAAAAAAAAAACAAAAAAAAAAAAACCAACAACCGAACCATAAAGTTCTGTTTTCAAGTATTGATCGATTTCAATAACACTAAGGTCGGCTGAAAGTATTCGAGAACAACGCAATCAACTCAGGAAGTTATGGTGTATGTAAATAAATAAAAGCAACGTAACAATGAAATGCTGAAACTTAGAATTTCCCCCCGGTTATAAGGCCTATTTTTCGGAAACAACAACATCAGCATCATCATCGTCAGGGCAACAGAGCACAAGCAGGTGATCTAACCGAGGTGATGTCAAAGTTTCACGTCTCACGTGGCCCCAGGGGCTGATGGACATTGTTGGCGACTCAGCCGCACGCTCTTTGAGAACGAGCGTAGCTGTTTGGAAAGGTCTAGTAAGAACACGAGCTTGTTGGTTGGCAACCACACGCATGCAAGAAAGCATACTGTTCGTTCAGTGTCTCATTGAGGTCGTTCCCGAGGAGAAGACAGACATATGGAACTATATCATGGGAACGGTCTGTCTTCAGACTGACCTTCATCTCTCTAGGCTTCTCCCTCTCCTGATGATCCTTCCTGACCACTGCAGCCTGGACTAACGAAGGCTTTCCCTCAGCTGGTGTAATGTCTACCCTGCCCGAAGCCTGCCTGGGTGTACTGGTGTCCACCTTGCTGGAAGTACTGCTCAAACTGCCCCCCCTGGTTAAAATTCTGCCCTCCTCTGCCACCCCATCCTCCACTTTGACCCCCTCCTCCTCTACCTCCTCTACCTCTCCCTCCACGGCCACCCCTGCCTCCTCTATCCTGCTGCCGGCCACCATCTTGATAGTGGCCGTCGTGTTGGTAGCCGCCACCTCTGCCCTGATGTCCGCCACCACCCTGGTAGCCTCCTCCTGAGTATCCTGGGCCTTGTTGACCACCCTGATAGCTTCCCCCTTGGTACCCTTGCTGGCCTCCCTGGTAGTATCCCGGCCCCTGCTGGTATCCCCCTCCTCCATAGCCGCCTCCTCCTCCTCCTCCTCTTCCACCACCTCCCTGATATCCTCCTCCATCTTGGTATTGACCGTGATACCCACTGCCGCCGCCTCCACCAGAGCTATCTGACCAGCCTCCCTGTATCTTTCCCCCTCTGTCCCCTCTGCCGCCACCTCCCCTGCCCCCCTGGTGCTGCTCGTATCCGCCTCTGCCACCGCCTCCTCTTCCTCCGCCGCCATAATGCTGTCCTCCACCGCCCCCTTGTGGTCCATCTTGACGTTTCTGCCAAGTAGGCATCTCTGGGGGTGGGGGCTCAATCTCATTGGGCCGGCCTCCTCGGTCAGGAACGCGACCCATCAGAACCTGCAGGAAATTCACTTTCGTTAGCCAACACCAACACCAACACCAGTTTCTTTTGATATTCAAATATCACATTTTCAATATTCAAAATTTTAAAAAAGGTGCTTTATAGCCTAAAACTATAATTTTATACAGTTTGATTTAATAATTTAATAATTTTCCACAGAACACACACACATTTGGGTAACTAAGGCCATTTAGCTCAAATGCTAATATTAGCTTCCCAGTGTTTTACACCAGTCTGGACAATAATGACGGACAAGTACATTAGGGTGGATGTCAACAAACTGGGGAGGGGCAACAGAACACCAAGTTTTTGGCCATTTGAGTAATCAGTTCTCTATCCGGTAACGATCTGTGGGTTACACGGCTGTAATTAGATATTTGGTTCCCTTAGCGAGAACATTAGCCATGTGGCTTCTTTCTGCATTCAAGAGCTAACTTTGGTTGACGTGATTCAGCGGATAAGACCACTACCCACCAGGGAGCTACCACACCATCTGGGAGATGGGGGGTTCGATTCCCGGTCTGGGTCACTATGCTGTGCTACACCAATAAGACTCCTATGACTACTGGATAAGAGCGCCAGCTAAGTGCCGTAAATGGAACTAGTTTTGTTACAGAGGCCTTAATCAAACACCTGGTTAGGTAAAGAGATGCCACCAGTACTCACTGATATGACAAAGAGTGGATCATTGCGTAATGCCAGATGAAATCTGCTGCCGTGGTGGTTTACCTTGTTAATGGCACAGGCGGTCTTTTCCCTGATGTGGCCGCTGCTTGTGCGCAGGATCTTCGACAAGTCCTCTCTGGCAGCCAGCAGGTGGGCCACGGACACTTTACTCTTAAAGCCAAGCGATGAACGAAGGGGCTGGTACACCTTGGCCAGCTTTTCAGCGCGAGTCTGTCGAAATGGGGTGAAAAGCGCTGGATTAAACTGGGCACATGCACAATCTGGTTAAACTCTGGCTGAAGAAAGCCGAGGTAACATGTCAAAAGACCAGATGGAAGCAGACCTGCATCACGACACTCTCTTACTCGCTCATCATATCATCCACATCGGCCCTTCCCTACCGTGCTTGGCCTTGGAGGCCCCGTGTCAAGACAGCCTTGAAGGTAAACACTTTTAGTGCTGTTACTCCAGTGGAGGTCTAAAGGGAGAATTGTCTATGGACACTGGAGGAGGACTTTACCTGGGGAATCTCTACTCTAAACTCAGGTACATGGTTTGGGCACTTCGTTCACCACTGATATTAATCAGGCTTTTAAGCTATAGGTGGAATATTAACCTACAGAGCCATAATAAGGTAGACCACTCAAAGGAAACCAACTAATCAGTAAACTGGTACTACGTTACTATGGTACCAGAACCATGGTACTATGTACCACGTCAGTGCCCCTAAATAAACGACCAGTATAAGCAGATATGGCCAAAAATGGTGCGTCATTTACTAACCATATGCAGTTTTAAACATACACCCATAAACAAATACTGATGTGTCTAGCAAATGTAGAATGATACATGATATATAATAATAATAAACCACCATAATCACAATAATAATAATAATAATAATCACCATCATCACAATAATAATGATAATAATAATAACAACCATCATCACAATAATGATAATAATAAAATAATAATAACCATCACAATAATAATGATAATAATAATAATCACAATCACCATTATCACAATAATAATAATAATAGTAGTAGTAGTAGTAGTAGTAGTAGTAATAATAATAATAATAATAATAATATTATTATTATTATTATTATTATTATTATTATTAATAGCCTTTTGAAAGATCATGTGAGACAATATCAAATTATAATTATCCATTAGCTCCTCAATTCTTATTGACGTATTGACACTTATTGAGGACAGCTCCAACATAGACCTATTCAGGTGCTTTGCTGTCAGTGTTTGTATACTTCTATATACCTGTATACACACAGACACCTAGCTACATACACACAAACCTCTTTTACTAGTCCCTGCTTTTCTTATGGAAGCAACAACAACAACAACAACAACAACATAAAATCAATTCCTTAATTTCTACAATCACAAGTTTGGTCCCAGTATTGGTCTGAAATATCGCAATTCAATATACTGTCCTACAGTCGGCACAACAATCTGAGTGGACATTTAAAGGAGATCCAGCAGAAAGTCTAACTAAATGAAGTCACTGGATGACCAACCGTTATCTGAGCCTGTTACGCTGGACTTTACAGGTACACAGTGCAGCCCCCATCAGATATTAGTTTATGTAATGCCAGACGTGCATGTTTAATGTTGACTTGTTTAGTTTTTGACCCAGTGTGTCCTCCATTCCAGCCTCAGTTTCAGACAGGAATCTTAGGGCACCACTGTCTTGCTCATTTTATCTTAGAACAATGTCTCTGCTTCCATCCATATAAAACAATAACAGAAAAAAAAAAAAAAAAACAGGAATCACTGTAAATTCGGCAGAGCCCGTGCAATTCTGAAATTATTAACCCAGACACAAAGAAGAACACACACCTTCGCTCGGTCTGACCAGCCAAAGGACTGAACCGTCACATCGAGACGTTTTAACAACATTTTCCGCCTCACTTCATACTCGTTCACAAGTGCTTGGTTGATCGCTTCGATTTTCTCCTGAAAGAGTGTAAAACAGGACAGGATGGTCGTTTAACATAAGAGCACAAACAATACATTCAATAAAAAAAATGTATATATGAAATTTCTGCATGTCAGGAAAAAAAAACAGACTTATTATATAATTTAAATAAAAAAACAGACTTATTACATAATCTAAATAAAAAAATAGATTTATTTTATAATTTAAATAAAAAAAAGACTTATTATATAATTTAAATTTAAAAAACAGACTTATTATATAATTTAAATTTAAAAAACAGACTTATTATATAATTTAAATAAACAAAAAACCCTTATTATAAAATTTAAATAAAAACCCAGACTTATTTTATAATTTAAATAAAAAAACAAACTTATTATATAATTTAAATAAAAAAAACAGACTTATATAATTTAAATAAAAAAAAAACAGACTTATTATATAATTTAAATTAAAAAACAGAATTATTATATAATTTAAATAAAAAAAAACAGACTTATTATATAATTTAAATAAAAAAAACAGACTTATTATATAATTTAAATAAAAAAAACAGACTTATTATATAATTTAAATAAAAAAAACAGACTTATTATATAATTTAAATAAAAAAACAGACTGATTATAATTTAAATAAAAAAACAGACTTATATAATTTAAATAAAAAAAACCCTTATTATATAATTTAAATAAAAAAAACAGACTGATTATATAATTTAAATACAATAAACAGACTTATTTTATAATTTAAATACAATAAACAGACTTATTATATAATTTAAATAAAAAAACAGACTTATTATATAATTTAAATAAAAAAACAGACTTATTATATAATTTAAATAAAAAAACAGACTTATTATATAATTTAAATAAAAAAAACAGACTTATTATATAATTTAAATAAAAAAAACAGACTTATTATATAATTTAAATACAATAAACAGACTTACTATATAACTTAAATTTAAAAAACAGACTTATTATATAATTTAAATAAAATAAACTTTATATGCTGTTAATGAGGTACAACCCACAATGATGACCAGACAGGTTTCTGATATGCCTTTAAAACTCACCCAGTGCATTGGACCAAGTGGTTTTTTCAGAAGAGGTCCCCCAACATGAGAGGGAGGGACTTTGGATAAAGCCTCCTTCAGCTGAACAGAGAAAGTATAAAACCACAAATGCTCAACAGAACATCAGGCCACCGGTACACTGTCACTTCAAAGCTGATCTGCATACATGCCTTTTTCTCAATACCACTGAAAAACTGGAACATGGTGATGTTAGCTGGAGGTTTAGACATGCCCAGAGCCACACAAATCCCCTTGAGCTCCAGGAAAAGTTCACTGGCCCCTGCATTGCCCCCAGCGTCCTGCGCCTTCTTCTGGGGGTGGTTCACCAGCACCATCCTGGAAGCCTCCAGCTCAGAGATCAGAAATGCTACAGTGGGAAGAAAATGAAAGTCAGGTTCTTTCAGTCAGAAGCTTTTCTGATTCTGAACTCATATCAGTTCGCCAGTCAAGACAAGAATGGGAACGCGCTGGAATGGGATGCATCGGATTACACCCACTACAGCTTCAGCCAAAATGGCATTTTTGCTTATGGTTATTTGGTAACTCCAAAAAAATCGAGAACAGTGAAGAACGGTGATGTGTTCAATCTGTTTGAATGGGAGCAGATACACAGTAGAGGTTCTACGTTACAGTGTTGGTACCTCCACCCCACTGGAACACTTTAAATGTGCCTTTTTAAAAGAACATCCTGAAGTACAACTGAAAGTCCCTCAACACATTTAGCCAGCTGTTTAATTAGTCCTCGTCAGTTTCCCTCTCTAATTCTCTCGTTAGTTTTCAAACGATGCACCGATCCAGCAGGGACAGCTCCGATGCCAGAACCGATACTTTGCATATCTGTTGATACCCGATATCGATCCGATTCCATTATATACTTCGTGTTGGAGCGACGAAGGGGACCAGGACCGACAAACGCTACTTCACTAAGCTCACTCCTACAGCTCGCTCCCTGGCTCGCTACATGTTGCTGCTCCTGTTCGTAAATCAAGTCCATTATAAGGTCTCAGGTTCCTGCAGATCCATCTCCGGCCACTCGGGGGAGACAAAGGGCAGCCAAAGAGCGGAGAATCAAGCGGCGAGCGCTAACACCTGTAGCTCACGCTACTGAAGCGTGGGAGTGTCGGCCCTTGGTTGCTCAGCCTTGAATTCACCTTGCCACGTGCACCAGTGTCTTGTGGATAGAAGGTTGGGCCTCTCTGCTTCTCCCCCTCTTCAGAGTGCACTCGTACCGCTGACATAGCCAGGAATAATTAATTTTTTTACATTTATTATTTATGTATTGGAGTCTGGCGCCAGAAGGGTTTCATTGTGGGGTTCCTTTTGGTTTGAGGAAATCGCTTTGTCAGTTTTTCTTCCTGCCAGTCTTCGTTTGTTCGCCGTCTGTAGGTTTTTCCCCTTGCACTTTGCGAGTCCACTCTGCTGGGGCCCTGGTAGCTCACCTCGTTGAGCGCTGGTCTGTGATCACCACGATGATAGGACCCTCGCTGAGGTGCAACCGTTCATCTACTGGCACCCCACAAACGTGCTACTGACGGCAAACCACACATCGCAAACCGATTAAAGTGAGGGATCGGCCTAATTATCCAGCTAATCGTCCCGACTCCGCTAATTTAAGTAATATCGGAGCTGATATCTGATCCTAATATCGGATCGGTGCATCCCCAATTCCAACTGATAAAGAGTATACAATCCACTGCCTTGGATGCAAACAGTTCTCTGTTGTCAATGACGTTGAACTTCATGAGCACATACTGCAGCCTATATACCGTCATATAAAGAAAATCTATTTTTAGTAGATAACCTATTTCAGATCAGCTTTGTCCTACAGAAAGCAGTGGCAAACAAGACAGAACAAACCTCTTTTGTTGTCGTTTGTTTTGCAAGGCACATCTTTGGTTTCGGCCACATAGTTTCATTTCAGTGCAGCAGCTATTTTTCCAAAAGTGCAAAAGTGCAGGTAAAGGAAGGTTACAGCCGCCAAGACAGCCCCATGCAAGCTGCAACTCTAAATAATCACTTGTAGTCATCTCAAACAGACTTCTGACACAGCATGACGCACTGCTATCTACATAAGAACTCAACACAACTGGCTGAGGACGGAGA
>JAMWET010000434.1:285000-302500 GCA_024036415.1 Prochilodus magdalenae
ACAATTTAAGGTGGAAATGCAAATTCATATAACAACGCGAATTCAGTCCTAAACTATCGAGGGTGGCGTTTGTAAAATATCAATATAGTAGGATTACTAAGCCTTAAAATAGAGAGCGGGGTGTCTGGTGAGGTTTAACAAGACACCGGCCCCCAAATTAATGGCTTTCAGCGCAGAAAATGAAGTTGGTGAAGTTAGCAAGCGTGTCGGCTAAAAGGGGCCGTTACGCTAAATCTGTGACGTGCAGACACTGACAGGCACTCCTGAAGGAAAACTTGGGGCAAGTGCAAAACAGGTCGCCAAACGATGCTTCTCACTCACCCGAGGTCCTCTAGAGAGTCAAGAATATCGACTTCCATTCAGACGAATCAGCCGTAATCTTGCGAAATAACCCAAATCAGCACTTGAGCTAACAGTGACAGAAATGGAGCAGCTCTCCGCCTGCTGGGTTGGCACAACCGGGTCCTAACGGCCCTTTACAGGGGCTGACCGGCGAGATGCCGGTTTTTACCGCCTGCAGGAAATGAAAACCAGGATAAGATATAATTTCGAAAAGGTTTATAAAGTAGTGATGTTTCCAGATTTCACTCCCAAAACTCTTTAAGAAGGCAGGTAGTAAATCAGCAGCGGTCGAAATGAATGCGACTTGACAGGCAGTATTAGGGCTCGGTTGCCTGGCTAGCGTTTTACACTCCCAGACAGCAGGGGGCGATGAGGAGTGATCCAATCCTAAAGTGCTCCCTACCAAATTTCTAGTGCACTATTTTGGTGGGCTTCCGACGTTGTTCACGCCCTATCTAGGGCACTATGTAGTGTGTAGGACTGTATTTGGGAGTCGTGCTTAACACGGTTTAGCTTCTACATATCTGCAAACACACGCGACCTACAGAACTACAGCTTTGTGTCGGTTTTGGAGCCAAATGGCTGCTCGTACCTCGAATGTAACAGTCTAAAGCTGATGTAGGATGTGACACGGAACACTCAGCCCCCGCGTATATTAGTGAGCAATGGTTTTGTGGTTGTTGTTAACTTGCTAGCTAGCGAGCTAACTCTCACAGAAAGGAAGGCGAAGGGAAGCGGCTAGGGTAGCCGAAATGTATCGAGGACCGTCGAACTACCACCGGCCTCATCCACACCAGAACCCGTATGGACCTCCACCCAGTAGCGGTGGACCTCCTTCTTTTTCGGACCCTTTTAACAGACCCCCTTTCCACCCGCCGTACCGCGGAACTCATGGCCCAGTTTCATACCCAAGCCCAGTGGGCGAGCATCCACCTGGGCATCCAACTTACCGAGGCCCCGGTGCAGAAAGCTTCAGGGGGGCAGCCAACAGGGAACCGTTTTACGAGGTAGGAGACCCCCAACAGCTTAACTCCATATCTTATCTCCCGGTTCGAGTCATGACGGTTCTCATGACTGATAAGGCTTTATTCGATCTCATCATATTTCCATAATGGGACAGTATCTGGGTGTTGGGTCATAGGTTAGGTCACTCAGGGTCTTAGGCTAGGATCAATAAAGTATCTATCTATCTATCTATCTATCTAGGTAGGCTTGTTCTGTCACGGTTAATAGACCCTGAGTGCAGATGCTACATGCTTACAGGTGTCTTACTTGCTGTATTGTACTGACTAAAGTATGACTGATCACCCAACTGTAATGTAAACAGCCTGTATTTTGATTGCCAGCCCTGTATTCTGAGTCATTCTGAGAAATCTGGGCTGAAATGCTCATTATGCATAGTCAAGTCACATTATTATGACCACTTCCTACTTTGGATGGCAGCAGAATGGAGCATGTAGCACCCTGACTGATTTGGAAGTCCATTACTGCAGACCATTTAGTGGGCTTTTCTGATTGTCTTCCCTGGGGCGGATGGGATTTTCCAGGAAGACATGTCTGACGCTGGTTGGAAGAGCGTGATCAAGACTTCCAGGTACTACCCTGGGCCCCTAATTCCCCACACTTCCAATCCAGTTGAGCATCTGTAGGACCACCTCAATCGTCATGGATCCTCCCGCATGTTCCCTCCAGCAGCTGTGAGATCCACTGCAGTCAGCATGGCTCCAGGTACCTGTGACAACCTACCAGCACCTTACTGAGTCACTCCCAGCCTGTCTAGCTGCTGTCTGTGCTGCACACGGGGGTTGCCCTAGGTATTAGATGGTGGTCATAATGATGTGACTCGACTGTGTAACTGCACCCAGAAGGAATCAACCAACAAGCCATGACTGACTGACCCAACAGCCATGATTCCAGACATTCAGCGAGCAGTGATGCCCTCCATGCCATCTTGTTAGTGGCAGCACCGTTGGCAGACGGCTGCACGAGGCAAGACTACAGGACACCCTGTGGACCTGTAGTGAGACCTAGTGGGCAGTATCGCAGCAGTGGCCATAGGTCATTTCAGACCTCATGTATGCATCGCCTGCTGACCCCAGTGTGTCTGTTATGTTGTTTTCACAGGTTGCACCCAGTAAGCAGTTTCAGCACAGCCAGCCACCCCAGGGATGGGCTGTTCAGGAGACAGACCCACAGAGTCTGGAAGTGAGGCAAGTACACTTCTCCTGTATTCACACTAGCAGGGAATAGAGCAACCAGTGGCCAGTCGTTTTCTAGGGGAGTACACGATTTGTAGTCACAACATAGCAAAAACCAGCGAGTGACATGGCGAACAGCGACTTTCTTAACTTTATGCAAATGAATTATGACACTGTGAAATGACATTGTAAACAATTTGCTCCTTCAGATTCTTCAGAACCGATTGTAGACATGGGAGTCTGAGGTCCCCAGCTTCTGTTCTCCTAACTTTTACCAACATTCGGTTCCATGGAGAAGCTCATAACCGTTGTTTCTTCTCTCCTCAGTTTATACGATGCGCCTTTGTACACGTACAGTTGATGAAAGTAGCTGATATCATTTGTGTCTCTGTGGAGTTCAGTCACTTGATAAGCTAGCTAGGCCAGCTAGCATGCTAACCGGCCAATAAAGCAAAAGAATTGGCCATTTGATCAGATTGAGGCAGGTATTTTATTTTCACAGTTGTGTATCCAGACTGGGATTCAAATGATCAGACCTTCTCTCACCAGAGTTTGGTGAAGAAGCAGTGTGATTTTTCCCTTCCCTTGTCCTTCTCTTCCATTCCTAACCCAAAGTAAATGAAACCTAGACTTACCTGGCTGAAAATGCTTACCTGGCTGAAAATGAATGGACCCTAGTACATTTACATTACCATTTATGGCATGTAGCTGATGCTCTTATCCAGAGAGACTTACAAGGTTAGTCATATTACAGGTAGGCCAATGTAGTGTTAGGAGTCTTGCCCAAGGACTCTTATTGGTGTAGCACAGCATAGTCACCCAGACCAGGAATCGAACCCCCATCTCCCAGATGGTGTGGTAGCTCCCTGGTGGGTAGAGGGCTTATCCACTGAGCCACACCAACCACCACCAGGATGACTCCAAGGTGTGTTGAGCCCATGCTTGGGTCTAACAAAGCTTCGTTGCTTGTTGGTGCCCCTTTTGGTGAAGTGTTGTTGTCTGGAGAGAGCTTACCTCGGTAACGGTGGTCAACAGTAACAGGCTCATAGCACTGGGTTACCATTGAGCCCCTACACCCCGAAATATCTGTGCACAGGCTGACTGCTTGTCTCTCTGAGGTCATTCCACGTATCTCTTTATCCAGTTTAAGCCCCTAAGCAGTTAGGGCAGCATCCACTAACAAAACTCCCCTTTTCCTTCCAGGAAAAAAGCCGAAGAGTTCCTCCGAATCCTGGAAGCGAAAGACAGGCTGGAGCTGTCTGGTCAGTCTGGAGAAAAGGCCACCAGAAAGCAGAGCCAAGACGATGAGACTGGGAGCCACAGCTCCGAGAAACACTCCAGCACACGGAGCAAGAGCAGAGCCAGGAGCCGTGCCCGCAGTAAGAGCCGGCACCGAAGCCGCAGTCGCAGCAGGGGAAAGAGTCGTGCGAGGAGCCGCAGCCGTGGAAGAAGCCGGGCGAAGAGCAGGGCAAAGAGTCGGCCTAGGAGCAAAAGCCGGAGCCGCAGCCGGAGTCGTGGAAAAAGCCGCACCAGGGCGAAGAGCCGTGCCCGCAGCCGGAGCCGCAGCCATGGGAAAAATGTGACGAGGAGCAAGAGCCAGCCGCGGCTAGAGTCCAGTAAAGACTTACAGTGGAACGCGAAGGAGCACAGTGGCACCAGCAGCATCACCAAAGTGAATCTGCTTGACGGCGCAGTGCCAGATTTGTTCCAAGGCCTGAAGCAGGTTCTACAGAGCAAGGAGTTGGAAAAGCATCTGTCTGTGGTGAAAGGCGCCCTCCTGAGGAACCAGGTACAACATTACAACATGGACAAGTCCTGTATATCGTAACAGCCGTACGACTTTGCAGCATGCTTCCAAATCAGTCAATTATTGCTGAAGGAAAATGAACTTGCTCTGTGAAATGAAATCATTTTAAGATTTAAGATTCAGATTCAAGCGGTCATCGTCATATGCACAGAGAAACAAACAGTTACACTGTACAATGAAATTCTTACTCTGCACTCGCTCCCGGACTACAAGTACTGACAATTACAGTATAAAGTACTAAATCAGGAAGAAAAGACTAGAGGGAAGAAAAGTAGATACGTATATAAATTCAGAAAATATATATTATGTGCTATAAAAGTCTGAAGTCTCTGTGTGTGTCTGTCTGTGTGTGTGTTAGACAGACAGACACAGAGAGACGGCCAGACAGACAGACACAGAGAGACGGCCGGCCAGACAGACACAGAGAGACGGCCGGCCAGACAGACACAGAGAGACGGCCGGCCAGACAGACACAGAGAGACGGCCGGCCAGACAGACACAGAGAGACGGACGGCCAGACAGAGAGAGACGGCCAGACACACACAGAGAGACGGCCAGACACACACAGAGAGACGGCCAGAGAGACGGCCAGACACACACAGAGAGACGGCCAGAGAGACGGCCAGACAGACACACACACACAGACGGCCACACACACAGACACACACACAGACAGACAGACACACACACAGACAGACAGACACACACACAGACAGACGGCCAGACAGACAGACACACACACACACACAGAGACGGCCAGACACACACACAGAGACGGCCAGACACACACACACACACACACAGACAGACAGACAGACAGACACACACAGAGACGGCCAGACAGACACACACAGAGACAGACAGTGTGCCTCTCTGTCTGTCTGTCTCTGTGTCTGTCTGCCTGCCTGTACTTTGTAGTATAAAGGTTAAAGCACAGGGCTGCTTTTGCAGTTATGGCCCCTAAACCTTGGAACGAGCTGCCTTTTTAAAAAAAAATATTAAATATATTTATGTATATTTTGTGTATAACACTTTTTAGCAGATCCCAGATGATGTCAGACTAATGCAGGAGAGCAGCCAGCCTGTGATGGAAACCTTCCAGAAGCTTCCAGAACAGCCACAGCACCGGTATAACCCTGAAATGCTTGTCGGCTTTAACCAGAGCGGCCTGCTTCCTCATGAGCGGGTCGGAGGTTATGCCACCTCCTTCCCCCGGATCTTATCCTGGGATGACCCCAGCCTGCAGCCGCCAGTCAAGCCCCTGTTCCCAAGCGTCGAGGATGAGGAGGAGTTTCTTTATGGAGATGAAGAAGGGAGGACCAAACCTCAGGCTGTCACCGTCCCTCTAGCCCAGAGCAGACCAGTGCAGTCCCCAGTGGAGATGATGACTTCTTCAGCGGTGTCTCCGTATCTCACCAAGACGCTCCACAGCCAGAACTCTAATCTTCCGGAGCCTAAACCCCACGCCGTGCCCAGCAAACTACCCCTGCCTACTACTGATACAGCAGCTAAGGTCACCCCTGAGGACTGTGAGAAGGTGAAAAACCTGCTGAAGACCATCGGTTTGAACCTCAGCATGACCGATATCAGCAAGATGGCGGCCAGGCTGAAGCAGAAGCAGGTGGAGCAGAGAGGGACCTCTCCGGCTTCAGGGCTAGTGTTGCTCAAACCAGCCCTGGAAGCTCTGCAGGCTTTGTCTAAAGGTACCGTACAGTACTGGACTTAATCGTGATGCTAATTTCACAGTGAGCATCTCAGTAGGTGTTCTGATTGCCTTGCCTGTCACAAGTTTGGGGACACAGTGGTTTGACTGTGAAAGCTTAAACTTTCTATAGCAGTCTGTAGCGGAGTAGTCGTGTTCTGGTAGCAGTCTGTAGTGGGGTAGTCGTGTTCTGGGAGCAGTCTGTAGAGGGGTAGATTGTAACACTACAAACATTGTAGTGTTTCAATCACGACTACTGAAAATAATAATTTTTATTTTATATTTGTTTAATATTTCCTGTGTCGTCAGTGGTCAGTAGTATAAAGCAGTAGCACAGTGTAACATGTTTCTGAATGGAGCATGGAACAGTTGCAGTGTTTATACCACTGTACATGTAAAATAAGTACTTCTCCTTTTGTATTGGATTGTCATGGTACATACATGGTCTAGTCACATTATTATGACCACCAGCTAAGTAACTGCAGCACAGACAGCTAGAGGGGCTGGGAGGGACTCGGTTAGGTCCTGCTAGGTTGTCACAGGTATCTGGAGCCATGCTGACTCCGGTGCATCCCACAGCTGCTGGAGGGGGTAGTGGGAGAGAATCCGTAGAGCAAACAGACAATCAAGGAGGTCCCATAGATGCTCTGCTGGGTTCAGGTCTAGTGAATTAGGAGACCTAGGTAGGACTGGGAAGTCTTGGTCATGCTTTTCCAACCAGTGTCGAGGCCAGTGCTGCCCCAGGGCAGATGGTCATCAGTATGTATGGATGCTGCATCCTTGTGCTGCTGCCACTGTCCAAAGTAGGAAGTGGTCATAATAATGTGACATGACTGTGTATTACCGTCATTTTCTATTTGTGTTCAGTTATTGATATTACATTTGATAGTTTTGGTTAATTATCTGCAGATCAATCTTTATTTTTTTTTATTTCGGCTGTCCCCTTTTTACGCTCACATTCACACATACGTGAGTTTAATTTACAGTAACAGGTTCGCCTGCTGCTGAATAACAAAACCGCCAGTGAAACTTGCATGCCCACATTTTACGATCAGGTTTGATTGTATGCAACTTCGATGAATAATGAAGCATGAGGCAGGGTGTCCCCCAAACCTTCGAATGTAATGGCAGTAGGTTTAATTACTCCTGCACAAAGCTTTCTTAGGGAACTCTAGATTTCTAGAACTGTTCTAGATCCTCACATGGGCACAATTTTCTGTTTCCAGCACCCAAGTCCGACGACGGTAGGAGCAATCGTTCTGGAAGCAGCCATTCTCACAGGGAGTCCGACTGCAAAGAGAAGGTAAGAGGAGCCGCTCGTAGCGTGTCCTTCCACCACCTGGACGTGCCACAGTACCACATAGAAATGAAGGAAAAGCCAAATGATTGAGTGGAAATGAGAGTAGAATGAATCCAGGTACCTCCAGGCAGGAGCACGGTATGCAGATTAGCATTCTGCCATGCTCTGTGGGCTGCATAAAATGCTGAGCAGGCCCAGTGGGGTCAAGGAGGCAACAGAAATGGTGATTTCTGATAACATGCTCGTGGTCATGGGTATGGAGCTTCAGTGTCAAAGGCTGCCATCCACATTAGATCTATGAGAAGAGCTTCAGGAAACAGGGCTGGACTGAAAGGCACGGATGCAGTGACTAAGAACGTCAACACAGGACACGATTGGACTGCTATCCAGAACGGCTCACCTGCAACGGAACTTCGAGAGCTCGGTGGTGCAGAAATGACCCCTACTGGACCACTGTTATGGTCAGCTGAGTCATTCAGATGCTAGAGGTGCCCATGTATCCTATACCACAGGCCTGAATACTTAACCTCTGTGTCGGCTCTGTTATAGACTCGGGATATTTTGTGGGCGTGGTTTGGGTCCAGTTGTCATGTTCTAAATTCAAACCGGGCACTTGTGGGAACGTTTGGATCCTGGCGCTCTCTGCCACCATCATCGAAACACCAACTGAGTGACTGTAGTTTAGACGAATTGCGTTCTATCCCTCCAGTGTTGTTCCTGATGCAGGAATCTGTGCTCCCTTGAAGCCGTTCCGGTGGCAGTTCAGTGTTCTCTGTGTCACATGTCAAACCATCTAGTTTGTCTGAACCCGGCTGTACTTTTTTGGTAATGTATAAGTGACTGTATCCTGACGCTAATCTGATTTGTATGCAACTGTAGCGGAGTGACGAGAAGGAGAGGAGGGAGAAACAGATCCAGATGAAGAGAAAGGAGTATCTGGTGAAGGAACTGGAGGGGCTGCTGAAGCAGGAGGGTGAGTTCTCACTTGTACTGAGATGGTGACAGTGGAGCTTTCCTGTATCTGCACTGTGAAAGCTTAGATATGACTGCCAACCAAGTCAGACAGGAGTACATGGATATGGGGTCTTGTGTTCATTTCCTCTTTCACAGATGCGTGTTGGTGACTGTATTTTGGTGGGACTTAATGATGTTGGTGTTTTTTATTTATTTATTTTTTATTTTTTCCCCTCTTCCTCTTTCTTTCATTTAGCAAACTTGGATACAGATCTTTGTGGTACATCTCATACAGAGGGGGAAAGTTTTGATTGCTGCTGTTCACCATGTTTAGTCTCGTAGTGCTCATCTACATCACTTCCTAAATCATGATTTAATGGATTCTTTGGGAGGGTCTCTCTGGGTTACCATCAATACTGATACCAGCATACAGGGCTGGCGAAATGACCCGCAAAATGTTGTCACTTGCTCCCAAAGTTCATATATACCAACTTAATTCAGTGTGATGCAATAAAATTGCAGAGTGCATGTAGAGCATTTGTATAACAGGCTGTAAAAGGCGGGAGCCATGTTCATCATCACTTGCCTTTAGTTTCGGTGCAGCGTGTGGTACAAGTAACAGGCTTCCAGCAGGTCATCGAATTTTTGTAACGTCAAAGATATAAACAACAATTACAGACATGGACAGTCATTGGTTTGGACCTTTATGGCCAGTTTTTGGGATATCTATGTTTGGTGAGAGGTGTCCTGTGTACTTACCCATTTTTCCTTTTTCCACTCGTCCATAACTGGCACAGTCAAGATATGGCGCCTCCTGTAGCTGATAACGAGGGCAAACATGTCGATTAGAACTGTGCACCATGGTTTATTTATTTATTTTAATATAAGATCACTAATTAAGGGGTTTAAATGGGTGTGGATGGGTTCTGGGGTCTTCTTGCCCATTCCTGTTTTTTTTTTATATGGAAATTCAACTTTTTAGTTAGCAAGCTGTCAGAGAGAAGTCAGGAAATTTGATATTTGACTGGGAGCCCTTAAGCAAAGCTGCTCATTTTTGCTCAGTACTTGGTGTGCAGTGTCAGATTTGGAATGAAACAGCATCATTGATATTTGTTCACTGATGTTTTTGTTTTTGAATATATATCGATCACAGGCTTCATCTGTACAGTATAGTGTTAGAGGACCTTTAACTTTGGCTCTGCCAAACAGCCAGAAGACTCCAAAGAGGCGAAGAATTAAAACAAATATAAAATATTATATATAATAATTATGAGCTGTTGTCACTAAATTACAGAGACTGTTGCTGGAAAAGAAAGATGAGGATCAAAACTATGAAATGTACATTAATCACAGCTGTACCTGAAGTGTTAATCTGAATGCTGGGACCGCGTTAGCAGGTGGAGAAAAGAAAATGGTCAATAAAAAAAAAAAACACATTAAAAGGAATGACGCTTGACGGGTATAAGGGCATTCATTTCTGATCACGGTGTTGTTGTTTTCTACATGCGAGTACCAGTAGAACCCAGTACAAACTAGCTGGACAACCTTATTGCCCTTCAGAAATGAGAGAAATGGCTAGAAACATGTACCCTGTGCAAAGAACTCACCACTTATAGTTTAAAACAGGCCACAGTCCTTGATGTAGTACTAGTGGTCTATGACTGCTTCATTCGTGAGTGATTCTAAGGTGTGTGGATCTTTATGCAATCTGTTTGCAGGGTCAGGAGATCTGATCCCAGTGATAGGGTTCTTTTGCCAGCGATGTGAGGTGTTCTTCGGGGATCTGAGTAGCGCAGAGGGCCACAGCGCCTGCCACAAACACAACAACTCACAGAAGGTAACACCTCAGAGCAGTCCACTATAGTCACTTCTTTCTTGATACGGCAAAACATGTTAGACGGTTTCCCTGAAGTGTCTCAGATCGGTTTGGTCGCTGCTGTCTCTTTGGTTTAACCCTGGATCTCGGGGTGGGGTGAGGGGGATTGTGCTGTAGTGAAAGTATGTTGTCCATTCTCTGCAGAAGGCGATGGCGGATCATCACGACCGGCATAAGGACACCAGACGGCATGGAGAGCACCACCGGAGATCGCCCTCGTCTGAACACAGAGAGAGAGAGAGACCACCGGTCCAAGACAAGCGGTCAGCAGCATCACGCATCTACCAAGACTTCCGTGAGCGCAGCCCGGAGAGGAAGCGAGCGAGGGAGGAAACGAGCCCCCACTCGTCTTCCTCTCACGGGATGGATCATGACAACACCAAAGCTGAACCCGACAAGAAGAGCAAAGAGGAGGGCAAGGACAAATCTGAGGATGCTGGGTCACCCAAGAGCGAGAAGAAGAAGAAAAAGAAAGAGAAGAAAATGAAGAAAAAGGAGAAAAAGAAGAAGAAGAAAAAAGGGAAGGCTGAGAAGGACGCAAAGGACGAGTAACCAGAATGGCGTCTCGGCTGGGATGGGACGCTCACGTTTTGGTAATGTACATTTGTAACGGACCTCTGCGTTTACCTGGGATCAGCAGACGGAACTTTTTCCTGTTCCAGGTGCAGACAGGTTCCAGGCTGACCGTACGGTACGGTTCTGTCTAAACGCGTTACACTGAGAGGAAAACGGATCCACCGTCAACCAGTGTGAACAGTTGATACAGTTTTGGTTTCTGTTTCACCGTCCGGTGTTTGCGGATGCTTCAGAGCAGTCCGCCTTGGTCCTGTTCTTAAAGAACCTGAGCTGCTTTTGGCAAAATAAATATTTCAGATTAATACAATTACTGTGCAGTGTTGTATTCATGTCAGCACAATCGCAAGACCATTCCAGAATAAAAAAAAAAATAATAATAAAAAAAAACGCAAACAACCCAAATCCCAAAATATGCACCTCCTGCCGCATGCTCATGTTCTCTTGTGGCTCTCTTTCCTCTGCTGTTCAGACCTTAAAGAACCGGCAGCTCAGGGCTGTCATGATTTATCAATTTAAACCCCATTTAAAACATTCAGTCCACAGTCTCAATAAGAACCAGCTCATCTGTAGGCCATTGTAAAGCATGTAGCATGCTAGCTCTAGGATCAGTTTTGCTGTGGTACTAGTTTGGTTGTGTGGTTTAAGATCACCAGTAAGCAGTAAGAACCAATGGGGTACATGCACACAGGGGTGGTGACGTATTTCCGCTAAAATCTCAGCCACTTCCGCTATCCACACTGTTGTGTTGAGTTTAGGGAAATCGCGATAATGTCTCAAGCAAAGAAGTTTAAGTTTTTTAGCGAACTGATAGCGCTACAGCTGAACACTGCTGTGTACCTTTATGTCAGGCCTCCAGTAAGTACAACAAAGTACTTAGTTTTCATACGTCTCCCTCCGATGCGGAAAACCGGCATAAATGGTCCGCATACCCGCGTGTGTAGCCGGCATTACAAGAAAGTCAGGACGGCGACTGTTAAAGAAGGGAGCGGTGCCGATGTTGTTTGAGGGGAACAATTTCCCCGTTCCACTTTCAAGACCGGGGGTTTGGGAGAGGAGAGAGCGACCGACGGAGGATGACACACCTGTCAAGGAGGCTGATCCACTCCCCGGGGACCACGACTACGCTTCGGCTCCGGATCCCGCTGCTGTCGACTTGGTTCTCGAAGAAAATACGCTTCTTAGAGAGGAGAGCCTCCAGCTGAAGCAACAAATTGAGAAGATTACTCTAATTATTAAAGCTTACTTTAATTATTAAAAGTGAACTTTTTTTCCATGATACTCGAATTTTTTAACGTGGTACTGTATGTATCACTACGTTAGCATTGGTTAGTAAACAAACAGTTTAGCCAAGGGCTAACATTACAAGACCGGATCTTACCTTCATAATTGCGGACGTAGCTTGAAATGTAGAGTTTGAAGCCCTTCTCTTTCATTGTTGCTGACGTCTGACACGATGTCTGAATAATACGAGTGACGTCGTTGACCGTAATCCTGGGCAAATCCTGAAGCGAGCGAGTGAAAAACGCCATAGCTGCGCTGTTTACTAGCAAAACAGGAAGTGATGAAGCTGGCTGACAGCGGAATGCGGAAGAGAGTGTGCATATAGGCTACTGAAGGGCTTCAGTGACCTGTTACTTGCCAAATAGTGAACCCTCATTCAACTACACTGGTAATTCAAGATCTTGTAGGTTACTGATCTTCATGTGGGCTTCATCAGATATTCCTACTCATCAGATAAAAAAATAAAAATAATTCACAAAGCACTTTTCATGTTTATGACCAACTGAAAAGCATTAAACTCATTTTAAACCATTTATTAACCCTTTATAAAGGACTCCGATCAACAAAACACAGTTCTGTTATCTGGACCCGATGTCTGCCCACAGTGTTCAGTCTTTGTTGAGGCTTTGTACAGTGTTTATTTTGGACATGGTGGAATAATGCCCAAGTGCGGTTTTACACTCCGTTTACACCCGTTTGTTGAGCTAATGAATAGTTAAATGAGCTCTGCTCTGATTGGCTGGTTCACACCGAGACCTAGCAATGATGACACAGAAGCAACATGTGGAAACAGGCTAAATAAAATAAGCTCCACCCTCATACTATTTAGTTAGCAATGCTAATGCTAGTCGCTAACATAACCTCTGCTAGCTACTGGCTTTCCATCTGGACACCAACTCACAGTGCATTAACGCTGTTCCTCACTACGGAACTCCCAGTTTGACGTGATCTGTGTCAAACGGCAAATGCAGACGGCATGGCTCCTACAACTACTTTCAGTTGTGGTGCTAATGAAGGTGGAGCTGCTCGTCTCTTCAGTCTCTCCAGGGTCAAACCCTAAATGAAGCTCCCTCAGATTGTCCAAGATTGTCTCTGTTTCCAAGCTTGTGTTGTGATTTTCGGTTCCACCTTAAATGGTGCCGCAGTTGTATTCTAGCACTGTACAAGCTGTAGCTTTTAAGGTGGAACGGGAGATTCCGGTAAGAAGCTGGCGAATAGGAAGCAACTTCAGTCTTGTATAAAGATGAACATCCATCATAGCACTTGGTTTGAAAGAGGCGACACCACCTTTACAGCCTGGAACACAATGTAGCCCGCCATTTTGGTTGCTGTAGCTCCGTTGCGTTTGTAAATATTAACGAGTACGAATTACGGTACGTCAGTTCGGTTTTCACTACGACAATGTAGGTACAGTTTTTCTAATTTAAATGTTATTATATTATATTTATATTATATTTAATTCTAAATATTATTTAACTGCATAGTTATGTTTGCCACACCTGTTTGTTTTTTTTTACTTGACTTTAAAAGAGAAAAACAAGTTCAATTAATCTGTCAAATTAAATGTTCAATTATTTAATTACTAATATAATAACAGCCTTGCTAGTTTTATTCTGTATTCCAAATTAATGGAATTAATTGATTTGTGTAATGACTGACTAAATGGCCGTCCGTATTCCAGGGTTTATTTTAAAAATGGCTTTATTGCTTAATAAATGTCTTAATCAAGAAAACACACACATGACGCGAGTCTCTGTACTCAGATATATTTACACATCTACAGGCTACCGGCCCCATACCAGAGAGGAAATCAATTCACAGTTTCTATACATCACTGACTAGGTGTAAGAAAACTGTACAGTAGTGGGTCTGGGTTAAAAAAGAAAAGCACACTGACAGATTTCTTACGAAATAAAAAAAGGTAAATTATACAACCTCAAATAAGCATCAGACGGGACACTTCATTGTCCGACACCATGGGAGACCATGGCCTTTAGTGAACTGTGTAAGTGTGAACAGAAATGGCAAATGGGTCACTGTGTTAGGCTGGCGCTAACGTGGCCACTTTCATAACCCCCTTTAAAAGACGGGCATCATAAAGGGGGCGGTGATGGGCACAGAATTGGTCACTTAATTGGGTGGAATTGTTGACATTCGTTTGACAGACAGGCGCTTACTAACTGACTAACTGGTACTGAAAGGCGAGTCACGACGTCACATGACCTTGTTAAACCAATGAAATGCAAGGCGTGTCTTGACACGGACGTGAACCAATGACACACATGATATTGTTGGGGGGAGTGAACACTTTAGACGGGTTATTCCAAAAAGAGGAGTAATATGCGTCTGTCCTGGTACTGCGCCGGACAGAGGACTGGGAGTCCTCAAGACGATCCGGCCTAAACCTGGGTGTGTGGTCACCCTAGCTGATGCTGTTACTTAGCAAGGATTCGCTAGAGGACAGTCCAGTCCAAAACATGAGGCCTATTTCTAACAAGCAGATAGACGTGTTAGCGTGTTAGCCGGTTTAGAGATGCTCTGCCAGAAAAATAAAGTCCAATTTTACACAAATTTCCCCTCAGCACAAAAGTAATCAGTCAAGACCTGATTACAGTCCAGTCAGAGTTTGCTTCAACGGTTTTATGCTAAAGCTAAGAGGCTAATGTAGCTAGGAGGCCTTACTGTTTACACCTAAATCTCCAGACTTGCCTTAAACCGTGTCAGGTGAAGTAAACCTCAGACTTGGTCTACAGTTTCTACACCGTACTATGTAGTATTAACCAGAAAACATGACGATAATTTCCTCATTATAGCTCAAACTGTAGCAGCCTGTAGCTTATTAGCTCAAGAGCTAACTCCAGACATGTCTTAGCTAACACCCTTAAACCTAAATCCTGGATTAAACCTCGTCAAGTGAAGTAAGCTTAAATGGTCAGGTGTTTCTACACTACACTGCTCTCAGTCTTATTTAGTAATGAAGAAAAGTACCTCAGTATAGCTAACACATTAGCCTGTAGCTAAAAAAGCCTCCTCAGACTTCATGTACGTCTCGGGCTGAGTGTGTTTGTGCTGTGTAGGACTTTTTACCAAACTGTTCACTTAGGGTCTCACTGATGGGCAGTTCAGCTATGAGCTCGGGTCCAACCGTTATGAAGACAGTGTGTCCGAAACTGTTTATCAGGCGCTAAGAATTTCGCTAACTGTCAACAAAGTTTTAGATTTTTGAATTTTAGCTTTAAACTACAGCAGATTTTGTGGACGTATGATGTAAGTATTGATGAACTGTGATGGATTCTTTGTGGTTCTGGTTTCTGTAAATTACCTACATATTTTGAAAATGAATTCTCTTCTTAAAACAAAGTTAGGTTTGTGTTTTAAGACATTATCCTCAAGCTAAGGTGGGATATGGATACGTTTGATATGCTATTGTACGTTTAACCATGGTAGTGTTTTAAATTCATGAGGTCAGAAAATTTTATGAAGAGAATTACTAAAAATGTCTGTAAAAAAAAAAAAAAAAAGCAAAAAATAAAACAAGGAGTGGCTCTCCGTTCTCAGTGACAAATGCTCAGTCATCGGGAGATCATGAATATTACAGGTCATGAATACGCAGATCTGCCAGTAAGATGACCAAAAATCACTATCAGGCTGATATTTTAAAATTTAAAATTTAGATTTTACATTCATACTAAATGTAATGTACTAACCGCCCACCCAGGACCACCACAGAGCAGGTGGGTGGTGGATTATTCTCAGCACTGCAGTCACACTGACAAGCTGGTGGTGTGTGGATGCTGCTGGACATCTCAGTGTCAGTGCTGGACTAAGAATTATCCACCAACCAAAACTATCCAGCCAACAGCGTCCTGTGGGGCAGTGTCCTGTGACCACTGATGAAGGACTAGGGGATGACCAACACTGCACTGTGCAGCAGCAGATGAGCTATCGTCTCTGACTGTCCATGTACAAGGTGGACCAGCAAGGTAGGAGTGTCTAATAGAGTGGACAGTGAGTGGACACAGTGTCTAAACACTCCAGCAGCACTGCTGTGGCTGATCCACTCACACCAGCACCACACACACTAACACACAACCACCACGTCAGTGTCACTGCAGTGCTGAGAATGATCTACCACCCACACACTACCTCTGGGGTGGTCCTGTTGGGGTTCTGACCACTGAAGAACAAGGCATTCAGTGACCACATGTATGCATGGACATATTTGGTATGAGCTGGTGAAAAGCTAAGGTAGGCTTCAAGAGGGTGCAGGTACAGTACTGTGCAAAAGACAAAGAGACCACCGTTCCAGTCAAAATGACCATTAAATGGTATTCTTTTTTTTTTCCCCCCGGGGGACCTTTGAGGCGATCACCACCTGCATGAGGAACGTCATCGGCAAAGGAAGCGGGACAAACCCTGGTCGTGGAGGCACCCTGTTCTGCTCGTTTCAGGGGATCCCCTGGTTTAACACGCCCCCTTCAATCCTGGAAGGGCTGGTTACTGAGCTGATGAGTTGAATCAGGTGGACTGGGAGCAGCAGGCCAAGCACTGAAATGTGAAGGGCCGGGTGTCTCCAGGGCCAGGGTTGAGAAACACTGATCTAGAGGATGGGACCGTATAGGACCTGGGAGGCCACTTACAGGTACGCAAGAGAGGATGAAAATCGAGCTCCGCTCTCCAACTGGCTTTAAAAAAGATCCACAGATATTTCAGTCCATCCTTCCACTGTGAGAAGACCTCCAAAGCTAGGTGCTATGGGTCTGAAAGGACGGGCAGCTGTCCAAAAAATAAAAAATAATCTGCGAAATCAAACAAGAAAATAAGCTCCTCAGAAACGATGGGTTTGGGACCACTAGAGACCGTGATAAGCAGACACTCCAGTACAACCAACTTCCAAGACTGAACTTTATGGAACAACTTGCCTGCGGTTTAAAAAACTGAAAATAAGGGCCGAGATATACTTGCTGTTAACTACGCGCTCACGTACGCATGATGGCTGCCTCGCGCCTCCTGCGTCTGCCCGGAGCGTCAGTTGTGCTCATTCTCTGAAATGAACGCTGATGGTGCAGTACATGCAAAAACGGCAGGGGGCAGTGTAGGCACTTAGGGGCATCAACCCGGCAGAAAGCGTTGAAGAAAGGCTACTACATGTGTCCTTGTTGCTGCACAGTGACGGATGTGCTCGTCCGAACAGCTGGAGAAGTCTGTGATACTACATACACACACCGACATGGCCACGAATATGAGATGCTGGACAAACGGAGTGGTCTGCCCTCTAGAGGAAGCCTCCAGCAACACACGTAGCACATAGGTAAGTATGTGAAGAGTTACGTTCATGATGCAGACGGTTGTCTATGACCAAACAGCAAGTATATCTCTACCCTAAGAAGAACACATGCTAGAATGAACATATATGTTATTGTCATTATTAATCAATCAATCAATCAACTAATCAGTTTTCAGT
>JAMWET010000434.1:305000-325000 GCA_024036415.1 Prochilodus magdalenae
TGCCTGGTGAAAATGTCATTTAAGGTGACTCTGGATGCTGAAGACTTATTATGGTCTAAGAGAAAAATACAATTTCTTTGTTGAAGAGTTCCTTCACAGCTATAAGGGTAAGAAAACGCCAGCTAACGTTAGCTTTGTTTACATCTGTGCTAGCTAGCTAACTAGCATTTAATGAATATGCATCATATACTAGCGTTTAATGTTAAATATGTCTCGTTTAAGCAAATAGTAAATATTATGAATGATACTGACTGCTTTAGTTAACGTGATGTACGAGGCTTAAGTTAGCTCCTTATTCGCAGCTCCCGATTAGGTTAGCTAGCAAACCAAGTAACGTCAGCTAACGTAAGCTTTGTTTACATCTATGCCTGCTAACACGCTAGCACAACAAGTTAATCCTCGTCACGGGAATGATAGGCTAAGGGTTATTGTTTATTCAGTGTCCAGTGTAGTCGACAACAAGGTGATAGTCAGAGCTAGATGCTACCGGTCGATGAGGAAGAACGAGGAGCCACACAAACTTGGTTATACATGGTCTGCCGGTTGGCTTCTACTCCCGTCTACTCCCCGGCGAGAGCTTACTCTTTGAAACGCTGACAGCTTATGAGGGGGGCGTGAAAATTGTTCCACTGAAACCGAGTGGGAACAGCACGCGGTTTCAGCCGCGAGCTTCCCTCTATGTAGTCCACAGCAGTGAAGTGCCGGCTCCACACAAAGGTACTCCCGCGCCGGATCACAGAGTTTACCCCTTCATCTCTCCTTATCGCACGCACCCGTTTTTTCTTTTGCTCGCCGTCATCCGGAAAGCCATGAAAACTGAGATACGGCTGCTTTTGTTTTGAGTTCACCTTGGCACACTGCAAAATCTCTTGTTCTTGGACTCTGTTTACTGTTTAGCGGAACTAGCGTTACCCATCGGCGCGTGTTTCCGGAACAAAGAATGCGGAAGTGTGAAACGGGCCTATGGCCGATGAAACGCAGCATGTGCAACATCGCTCACATTTTGGCTGACGTCCCGTCCAGGTTAGTGCTTTGCATGCTGCGCAAACCGCCAGCACAAACAGCCAACGCTTTTGCATGTGTGGTCCGCACGGTCGCGCGGTCCTACTGCGCATGTGCTGATTGCCTGAAACTGCTGACGTAAATCTGCGGCAGTGCAGACAAACATGCCTGGCTTGACACGCACCCCTGTTATGTGATGATCACCAGTACCTGCCTCATCCTTAAGGGGTCATAACGTGCTTATACAGGAAGTGTATTTGGTATAAAGGAAGTGGACACGTTCCAACACCACTACACCACTCAGAATTCGCTTGTGATGACATGAATGTTGCGTGTGCTGGTACCTGGTTCCACCTCCGGTTGTTGCTGAGCATGTGTGTGTTGGCGATGCAGTTGAAGAGTGTGTGCGCTGGAGTGTTTTCCGGGAGCCGGGACAGGAACTGCGCGGTGTGTATAAAGTCCATCTGCAGGAGCACGTCCTGATACAGGCGAAGGATTCCCAATCCGGTTCGGAATAACGCCTCCTCTCCGTCCCGGCAGAACAGGTCCCATACGCGACAAGCCACGTCCAACGGCAACGACTTGCTGTACAGCGTGAAGATCCTGTGGCACACAAACAGAGTTTAGTTTGAAAGAGAGAGTTTTATCGCTCGTTATTTGAACTGAGGTTCACGTAACGTTCGTCTGGGTTTATATACCAAGTAATTTCTCCAACCTTCCTTTAAACCGTCAAATCAAAACAGTCCGTTTTATGACTGATGTATGCAAATTACTTCCACTCTGATTGGCTGCACGGCATAGTATCTCTATGTGCAGATGTAGACAAACAGAAATACTGAACAAATAAATTTTATTTTATTATTTTTCTTTCTTTCAATTTTTTTTTTTAGGTCAAAGGCTGCTTGTAAGATCTTTAGAGAAGCTGACACTGAAACTCAAGACGCAAAAAAATAAAAAAAATAAAAAAAATTGCCTTTGTTATTAGAAATATAAAAACTACAAAATACTTTTTAAAAAAAATCCAAATTTTTATTTTTGGTAAAATCTGCTAAATAGAGCTGTAAATAAAAACTGTATCTGGGCTTAGAGTTGACTAAATAACAAGTAATACATTAACAATGGTAACAGTGCTCAGCTAATGTTAAGTACAAGTATGTTAAGTACGTTACAGTGAAGCGTTACTGCATTACTTCAGGTTAACTAATGTTTTGAGCCGCCAACTGTATGAAAGTTGCTCTATAATGAATAATTATTATTGTTATTATAATTATTATTACTATTATTATCACCTCATGTTAGTTAGTCAACACTTCTGTTACATAACCTCTTATTTTTTTACAGTATATGGGCTACAGCATGTGCCACGAAATCCAACATATATAATATATGACACTGTGCCAGATTATAGTTCTGTGTGGAGTGTGCTGGCGCTCTGGGCGGAACTCTGCTTCTTATTTCTGGTCTGCATATTGAGTATGTGTCGGAGTTGATACCTTATTGTTACCATGACGTTTTTTTTCCTGATACATGATCCTAATGTCCTTTTAAGAAACTGTGAAACTCATTTATATACCATGATGGTTTATTCCTACACTTTCGCCTGAAATGGTTCAGTGCCAGGACCAGTTCCAGAGGTGGACTGCCACAGACCTGCTCGGGGGTCTCCGTCCACTTATTTGGGGCACATCCTTGAGTTCTCGCAAACAAACTCCACGAACAAAGCAATCGCACCAGGGTGGGCCCAACTGCTCCACCCATAACATGGACAAGACTTACATTTCCCTAGTATAGCCTCTGTCCACCAGGGGGCACTGTGAAACCACCTTACCTCGTGACTTCTCATTTCTCCTTTGGACAGCACTCATCCCACACACAACACAGCAAGTCTGTAATTAAGCAGAGCAGTCTGCCACCTCACACGTGAAAGGTCTGGCCTGGACTCACCAGTCGATGAGGTAAAAGTCTGGAGTCAGACTGTTGTTCTGGAAGTGCTGGAACAATTTGGGCAGGTTCTCCTCAAAGAACACCTCAAACGCTGCAAAGTACTTCAGCATCTGAAAACGGGGACAAACACAAAGCAGCAATAAACCCTCGACTTCTGGGCAAAGTAAACACTGTAGAGGTCAAAGTGATAACACTCAGATTCAAATTCAGAAGCACAGACCTTTATAACTACGTAATAACGATTCCATTGTGTAATTACCAATATATTACATACGCCCCGGAATATAAACCAAACGCATAGCATACAGAAAGTACAGCCCATGTAGGAGTTCAGAGAAATTTGTCACGCGCAGTAACTTTCACATAACTGGGTCACAGATGGCCATAAATAAATAAATACATAAATAAATAAATAAATGGCCGACTGACTGACTCTACATTAAGTGGTATGCTGAATTTGGCAAGTGCAAACTTCTGACCATCACTCATAAACATACACAAATAACATTCTGGCAAAATCATGTGGCATAAGCCTAATAGACGTTGCCACGCTACTGTACAAACAACGCAGGGTGGTGGTAAAGTTGGGACTGCTCGCACTGATCATGGTAAGGCAGTCGGATACAAGGTCACTTTTATTTACGGCATGAAGCTGGCGCTCTTATCCAGAACAACTTAAAGTGTTAATGATATTACAGGTGGGCCAGAGTAGTGTTAGGAGTCTTGCCCAGGGACTCTTATTGGTGTAGCACAGCCTAGTCACCCAGACCGGGATTCGAACCCCAGTCTCCCACATGTGTCGGGTAGCGGTGTTATCAGCGGAGCTACACCATCCACAGGTAACTTTACATAATCTACCTCAGAATATGCTGTTCCTCAAAGTGGGATACGCTGTGTGGGGCAAGGGGGGCTGTGCCTTACCAGATCGTGGTCCACCCTGAAGAAGGCCAATTGGCAGGGTTTGTTGAGGAGGTTGGCAAAGGCAATAAAGGCGTCCGCCTCCTCAAGGTTCAGAATAAGGACAGCAGCAATGAAGGACATTCCCTGTACCTGAAAACACACACACACACACACACACACACACACACACACACACACACACACACACACACACACACACACAGACTCTCTTAGCAGGTCTAACACAGAGGTGCAGCTTCACTGACACACTGATCCACTGACCTATACCAGTGTTTCCCAACACCAGCTCTGGAGACACCCTGCCCTGCCCATTTTGGTGGATTCCCTGCTTTACCACACCCCCCTGCAACTCTGAAAGGCCTTGCTAATAGGTCGATGAGTTGAGGCAGGTGTGTTGGGAGAAGGACAGCACTAAAATGGGCTCGGCAGGGTCCCTCCAGGACCAGGGCAGCAGTCTACATCAGAGATGCTCTGAAACTAAACGCTGAAACCTACACTGAGACTCAATGGATACACCAAGACCAATCTAACAGTTAATAACAATCACAAGATGCAAATATATAAGGGTGGATATGTAAACGACTACAGGTGTGGTCTGGTTACGTCAGGGCACACGGTAAACAGGCTCTGGACGCCCCAGCCAGACCTCCGGTAGGGTGGATCGTTTGATCTGGCTACAAGCAGGAGCAGCTCCCACAGATCCTTGTCCACCATCCGGACACAGGTGCCACCTTGTGTACACAGGCCTGTTTCTGCCCGGACCATTTCCAGGAGCTCGGCGGAAGTTACAGCTAGTATTTAAAGACTAATATGATCAACAGTCAATATATAGTATACTTACATAGCCTACATCTGGTCTATAACACGTGTACGCTCCCAAAACACTGTGCAACAAGTCGTGGTAGGGTCCACCCTTCAGAGAAAGAAAGAAAACAAGAAGTTATACAATAACTAACTCCACGTTCATAATTACTGCAGGGCACATTCTGTAAATATTAACAAAAATAAATAAATAAATAAAGTCCAGCACTGACAGAGCAATTACTTCTGTTTAATCTCCCAGCACTGAGCAAAGACAGGCAAAGGGAAGTTCAGCCAACACAAAGAAGGGGTTGGCTCTGAGGGGGCTGCCCAATACATCATTTGTTCATCGCCACCATCATCATCATCGCCACCACCGTGACTTTGTGGAAGCAAACAGCCCTCTAATCGCTCAGTGAAGGTTTCACCATCCAAACGAGTCGCACAAAAAACACGTTTCCATCCACCACAGTCATGCGAGGACACTAAGATGGCATAGGCTACCATCGACACGAGCGAGACGGAAGGATTCATCTTTACATCCATGTGCCAGCCTTTTACGGCCCTGCTGTTGGGAGCGCAGATATACCCTCGGCAGGAGCGGTAGTGGTTGGTGTAGCTCAGCGGATAACACCACTACCCACCAAGGAGCCTCCACCACATGTGAGAGACTGGGGTTCGAATCCCGGTCTGGGTTACTATGCTGTGCTACACCAATAAGAGTCCTTGGGCAGACTCCTAACACTACCCCGGCCTACCTGTCATTTGACTAACCTTGGAAGTTGCTCTGGATAAGAGCGACTAAACGCCGTAAATGTATATGGGGGCCTGAGTCAGGAAACCAGATCTGGTTTCTAATTTGTCTTTTCTCTTCCACCTTAAATGGCGCCAGAACGCAACTCTCCCACCATTTAAGGTGGAATGGGAAATACACACAAGAAGCCAACGTTAACCTTGTTTAACCATCCGGGAGCACAAATGATCATGATGACGGCATGGTAGAAGCGAATAGTCCTCCATCCACTCATCCAATGTTTCACTAGCCATGGTTCCGTCCAAATGTTTCGCAACTGTTCTGCGCATTTACCATAGTTCAGCTGAAACCAACGGGAATCATGTTTCCATCCACTACAGCCACGTGAAGAAACTTTGGATGCTTTGGCAACCATGATTAAGGGCTGCCATCTTTTAATGGCTCTGTTATTTGGAGCGCAGACACACCCCTGGCAGGATGAGCCCCCCTAACTAGGCCTAAAGTCTTGGAGCCATCCTGATGACGTTCACCTTCAGGTAGCTGGAGTTAGCTTCTTATTCAAGTTTCCTGTTCCGCCTTAAATGGCACCAGAATACAACGGTCACCAGCTGCCCGTGTCAACTGACAAGAGAACCACTGTTGCGTTATACAAGACGACCCAACTAGCCACAGGGTCATGGCGGTAAGCATAACAATAGTTCACCATTGTGTACGTGCTGTCAGGTGGAACGGGGTCATGTGACTTGTGGCCTGGAACATAGTTATTGGTTATTCGAAACTCCCTTTTTCGGCTGATTGGTTTTGGCATTTTGGTGAGGTTGCCAGTCTTATGCCAGTGTGGAAGAGTTGGCTTGTATGGGGGGCAGGCAAGACCAGTTGGACTGGACACTGCTATTGGATTAACTGATGATCTGGTAGATTTGCTGTGCCTTTATTGGTTGATGATCTGATTACCATGATTAGATCACAGTGATCAGATGTTACTGTTAAATGTAAACAGGGCCTGTGAGTGTTTCTAAATACACTGGAATATACATATACACTTATGGCATTTAGCTGACGCTCTTATCCAGAGTGGCTTACAACGTTAATCACATAGCAGGTGGGCAACTGTAGGGTTAGGAGTCTAGCCCAAGGACTCTTATTGGTGTAGCACAGCCTAGTCACCCAGACTGGGATTCAAACCCCAGTCTCCCACATGTGATGGAAGCTCCTTGACGGGTAGTGGTGTTATCCGCTGAGCTACACCAACCAACGGTTAGTTATATGGAGTTTATATTGTAACCACATGTAGCAGTGTTCCATTTCGTCTGAATTGAGCAGCCCTAACTAGGATACTGGGCTACTGTTTTAACATACGGTTTAACTGCTGGAGTGACGATTGGCAGGGTCAGTTTGTTTGACCTATGCTGTGGCAAAACAACATCCATACTGGACTTCTCAATTCTGCACCCCTATTGCCTACTAAGCTCAAATTCATGCGGAAGGCTTGTGTCTCCATCTCACCTTCTGGAATATGTAGAGGGAGGGGAAGGTCCTGAAGATGTCCAGCTTGATCAGGTCTAAACTGGACTCCCTGTCTGCCAGCGACGCACCACAATCTAAATTAGCCAAAGATACGGAAATAAAGAACATGTGAGCTTTAGTGAAAACAACTCATGCCGTGTGACGATACACGTGAAACACAAATGCACAACATCTGGTGCAAAGTTTCCATTTATTTCCTAAATTTAACCGGCTATAAAAATAAAAACCTAAACTATAAAACGTACTCTGCATGAAGCTTCCAAGCCGTCGTATATAAACAAACATTAAATAAACAAACATTTGCAAAGTAAATACACTGAACGTCAAACAACCAGTTGCACAAATAGCTGCACCCAGAAGGAATCAACCCACAGGAATGAAACTTGGTGGGTAGGTTTGGCATTGTGAGACAGACTAATGATTTAAGGTTCACACTCCGCCGTGCATGTGACATAAGCAAGGACAGGCCTCATCACTCATCATTCATGGATCATCCTGTTAGTGTCAGCACCATCCGCAGATGGCTGTACGATGCAGGACTACATGCACACAGGGCGCTACAATGTCTGCCCTTAACACCACGTCACCGTCACCAAAGACTGCAATGGTGTCGTGTCAGACTGAGTAACCCCGAAAGAGAATGGCAGCGAGTGATGAGTCCCGCTTTCGTCTTGGTGGAGACGACCAACCAATCCGTGTGTGGAGTTGTTTACTGTCATGCCCTACATCCCCAGAAGGCCTAGTGTCACCCCACCTCCACCCCTACCGCACCATCTGCAGGAACTGTGTGAGGATGTTCAAGCTGCATGGGATGGATTATCACAGGACACCATTAGGAACCTCTACAGCTCCATATCGAGACGTCTGGCGTGTTGGGTTAGCAAACACGGCGGCCCGATGCCATACTGAGAGACAGACTTCTGTATGTGTAGCTCAATAAATATTGATCATATCAGTCTAAATTCATCATCAGTTATTGATCCTGGTCCCCTTTATCTTCCTTCCCAACAGCACCGCACTCCCACACCTCCTTCTGGGTGCAGCTGTTCTTTTGATGTTGAGTGTATAAAACAACGCTGTCGATTCTGTATCAGTTTCAGATCGATTCCAAACAAGAAAAACCAGCTGGACAAACTGGTAGGTCCACCTTCACAGGCTAGACTGGTGTAGGACGTTTCAGAGTAGTACATTCATATTTCTGTGGACTGTGTGGGGGCGGGCCAAACTAAGGACTGGTTTATGTGGGAGAGAATCTCTCAATCTCTCTCTCTCTCTCTGTCGCTCTCTCTCTCTCTCTCTGTGTGTGTCTCTCTCTCTGTCTCTCTCTGCCTCTCTCTCTCTGTCTCTCTCTGCCTCTCTCTCTCTCTCTCTCTGTGTCTCTCTCTCTCTCTGTGTCTCTCTCTCTGTGTCTCTCTCTCTCTCTCTCTCTCTCTCTCTGTGTCTCTCTCTCTCTCTCTCTCTGTGTCTCTCTCTCTCTCTCTCTCTCTCTGGGCTTTTCGACGTTGGAGGTGCTCATCATGCGCAAAAAGCTCCAACACTAAAGGAAATAGAAGAGAAGGAAGCGTTTTCTTCATCGTGTAAATACTAACATGCACTCTAATATCTTCCTCAGTTTCCCCTTTATAGAACAGCCTTCCCTCCGTTTAGTCAGGTCAGGTCTAAACTCACTCTTTCTCAGTTCCCTTTTGCACTCTGCAGCTGGCCACCAAAGTAACACTTCACTGTTCCAGTGCTGACAAGGTCATGTTTACCACGCTACAGTTACCCTTCGCCTGCTGGCTGGGTTTTACTAGCGGACTCATTCTTACTTGTTGAGTTCAGCAGTTTCGTGGAATCTGTTTGATCAAGCCTCACCTCTCACTTAAAGCCATAGCTGCTCTCGTTTTGGACTCTTGGTGAGGAGAAGCCAATCAAAGGGAAAGACCACTGGGCTCAAAACAGGTGAAGACAAAGTTAGAGGATAACCAGCTGCAAGGCAGATGGACACATTCGGAGGAACCATGACACAGCCATTCAGAAACCTAAAGAAGATATTCTGGAGGAAGGCATTCGGCGCCGCCGGGAAAGCTTTGTTGGCGTCCGCACGTGTGTCAAATATTCAGCCTTAACACCACCACAGTCCTTAACACAGCCAGTACAGCAACATCCAAACATCTCAAACTAGTATTTTTAATGCTGGTGAGATTACCACACGCGCGCCACACAGGCATATTACTGTACTGATTCCACTCGCGGTTCCTCACGGCTGCACAGCATGTGCAACATCAAGTAAGACCAATAAACCGAAACGTGTCATGCTACAACTTCCCTACAGCTTGATACAGAGATGACCCTGCATGGCTTTTGGGTACACAGAGAAGAGCAGTCATGGTGCTCACCTGCTGTTGTGTTATGTGGACTGAAACTGATTATAGAGCATTGAAGTTCCCGAAATCATGGTCCACACATACATGGTTAAAAATCTGTTTCAGGTCAATCAGGTTTAACTTATTATTTTTTTCACCCTCCAGTAAGTCATAATCATGAATTATGAGAAAGTAAGCCATAAGTATGAGATAGTAAGTCATAACATATTATGAGCTAGTAAGTCATAATAATGAATTATGAGAAAGTAAGTCATAACATATTATGAGATAGTAAGTCATAATAATGAATTATGAGAAAGTAAGTCATAACATATTATGAGATAGTTAGTCATAATAATGAATTATGAGAAAGTAAGCCACAAGTATGAGATAGTAAGTCATAAATATGAATTATGAGAAAGTAACCATAATTATGAGATAGTAAGTCATAATATGTTATGAGACAGTAAGTCATAATATATTATGAGACAGTAAGTCATAATATATTATGAGATAGTAAGTCATAATAATGAATTATGAGAATGTAAGCCATAAGTATGAGATAGTAAGTCATAATATATTATGAGATAGTAAGTCATAATATATTATGAGATAGTAAGTCATAATAATATAGTATGAGATAGTAAGTCATAATAATGAATTCTGAGAAAGTAAGCCATAAGTATAAGATAGTAAGTCATAATTATGAATTATGAGAAAGTAACCATAATTATGAGATAGTAAGTCATAATTATGAATTATGAGAAAGTAACCAAAATTATGAGATAGTAAGTCATAATATATTATGAGATAGTAAGTCATAATAATATATTATGAGATAGTAAGTCATAACATATTATGAGATAGTAAGTCATAATAATGAATTATGAGAAAGTAAGCCATAAGTATGAGATAGTAAGTCATAATTATGAATTATGTGAAAGTAAGCCAATCATAATTACGAGAAAGTCATAATTATGAGATTGTAAGTCAGATTTATGAGGTAGTAAGTCATAATTATATATTATAAAGTTTTTTTTTTACTATTAAAAGTACATATCTGCAGTCATAATGATATGCTCTACACCGCCGTCAGCATCAAATAACCACGGTATTGCCATAATAAGGCCCTACGCCCAATCCTAACGCATATACACAAACAGAATCATGCGCCTCCTGGACCAGTTCACAACACTGAAAAGGAAGGTCTGTAAAGGTCAGCAAAGTAAAGGTCAAGCCAGACAAGGAAACGAATACATACCCTCATTCTCACTGACAGAGCTGGTCTCATTAAAACTCCGCCACTTCTCTTTGGCTCTAGACAGGAAGATCTCATATAGCTCTGGAAACATACACACACACACACACACACTAGAGGTCACCTCTATTGTTACGACTCAGCGGAGCAACATTCACAATGGCTGAGAAAACGGCTGTATTGGAAACGGCACACTACATACTAAACCTGCCTAAACACAATAAGGAACATGTAGTATGTGACCAAACTGAAGACCGGTAGTGCACTGACGATACCTGGAGGGTGTACTGCATCCCATCAGGCACCGCGGCCGCCCCAGCTTCAGTACACGATCCGCATTTATCTAATTATATTTAGTGTTTATAACACTAATTATGCTCTTGTTTAAGTTGTAATCTATTTATCGTTAAATGTTTACATGCTGCACCTCTGGTCGGAGAGTAACGCAATTTCAATCCTCTGTATGTCCTGTACATGTTGAAGTACTGACAATAAACTACTTGACTAGACTTCAGCCAGAGAAAATGGCGGCGGGTAACACTGGGAAGAAAAACTGTGGGTGTAGTGATTGTAGTGGGAGATGTTTTCATCAGAATGAGCCTCAGAAAGATAAACATACAGGTCTGAAGATTAATAAAAGATTAGAGGATCAGTTTTAGAGTGAAATAGCCGAGGGGAGCTAACAGCTAGGCTAACCGTATCTCAGGGGAACTGAGCAGCGTTAGCAGCAGCTAGCTCTAAACAGTGGATACAGTAATAACAGCTCTGAGGTAAATGTGGGTGTAGTGATTGTAGAGAGGTGTGGGTTTTATCAGAATGAGCCTCAGAAAGTTAAATATACAGGTCTGAAGATTAATAAAAGATGAACTCGCTTTAGAGGATCAGTTTTAGAGTAAAATAGCCGAGGGCAGCTAACAGCTAGGCTAACCGTATCTCAGGGGAACTGAGCAGCGTTAGCAGCAGCTAGCTCTAAACAGTGGATACAGTAATAACAGCTCTGAGGTAAATGTGAGGTAACTGGTCATGTGACTGTATTAGTATACTACAGTGTAGGTCAGAACTTGTTACTGTACTGTATACCACACACAGGGGGGCTATACAGTGTACAGTATGTACTACTGTAGTATACAGTGTGCGGTATAGTAGTGTACCATTTCGAAAACAGCCCATGTATTCAAGTTTGCCTAGAGGCCAAGAGGTCATGGCCTGTGTTGCCAAGGTTACCAGGGGTGATGTTGAGCTCGTTGCCGATGGCGAGACTCCAGACTTTTCCACGGACACTGGGGGGCAGACCCTGCCACCAGAGTTCACGAACTCGCCGAGTGTTCTTCCTGCAAAGGCAAGCATCCAATCAATCAACTGACCCATTAATCGACCAATCGAACAGTGACCTTCAAACCCCGCAGCGGCACACGGTGGCACATTTGCTACTCTTACTGAATGCTGTTCTCACTGGATGCCGGTGAAGGAAACAGGGAAATTCATTCACCTTACTTTACCATGCAGGCTCCTGAGAACCCAGCATTCACACAATAAAAAATAAAAATAAAAATAAATAAATAAATAAAAAGGTTACTGATTATCAATCTTATGAAGTTTATTCTATAACCAGTGCTTGCTCTTTCTTTAATGATTAATTTGGTCATATAGGACATTAAATAATCCCATTAAAGGAGCAGTATGTAATATTTAGGGGGTGGGGGGGGGGTGGGGGGTTCTATTATGAGAAACAGAATATACAAAACTATGTTTTCATTCATATAATCACCTGTAACTACAAATATCTGGGTTGTCATTAGCTTACTTACATATTCATATATGTATTTATATATGCCACTGTGTTTCTACAGTAACCCTGAACTGACAAGCATAGGGCTGGCAGGTCCATCCAGGTGGGATTCCTACTCCTTATCTTTGCTGGAACTACAAGGCTGAAATCGGGTTCCCGTTCATAATTTCCCGTTCTACCTTAAGCCCGGCACGCACTGGGATTTTAGCCTGATTTGGTCGGAGTCAAAAGAATTTCCCGATTAGGCCGAATTTCAGCTTCATCAGTCGTTGTTTGCCGTGGAGTGTGAGAAGTGGAGCGTCGTCTGATTAACTCCCCAAAAACCGAGCTCCGTTTGACGATCAGATGTAATATTTAAAAAACTCTAGTGAAGCTGTTCTAGCACAGCTGGTTTGCCAGTGGCTGAATCCCAAGCACCCCCCTCCTTACAATGCAGCTCTCTGTTCTGGCCAGAGTTCTGGCTTCTACACCACAAAACATCAGTCCAATATGGAACTGTGTACTCGTGGCTGTATCCATATATTAAACATATGATTCGTACAGTGGTAATATATAAATTGTGCAGCAGTACCATCCTGACGCTGTCATTCAGCTTCTTATTCACCAGCTCTTACAGTGCAAATTTCCCAGATCCACCTTAAATACCGCAGCAGTTATAAATATGCCTCAGCTGCCGGAAGGTAAGAGCAACACAGTGAGATGGAAATGGAAAATCCTGACCTCAGTTGGCGAATGTCCTTAGCTAAAAGATTAATTAGCAGGTTCTGATTAATTAGCATCCCTCTGGTCAGAAGCTGACCAATGACTAATGGAGTACCGGGAGTGCCTAGAAACATGATCACTGTATAGCGACAGGTGAGGTATACAGTCTGTAACTGTACACATATCAAAGTGGCCACTGAGCGGAGGTGGAAAAATAGGGGGATACTAACGAAGTGGCCAGCAAGTGAGTAAATACATAGAAAGGAGGGCTGGATGGACAGAGTGTGGTTTCCACAGATCAGCTGTCAGTAGATTAGATGGAGGAACTCTCACAGGCTTTCCCAGTTGGGCAGAATCTCAGTGTTCCAGATGACCATGGCATGGGCGATGTTCTCCTCCTGCCTGTACCTCTCCTTCATCTGCTTCTTTTTACGCTGGGCCTCCTTCATCTCTGATAGGGGAGGAAAGAAAGAATGAATGATCCACAGGCCCAACTGATGTCCAAGCTTTGTTACAGGTCACTTGGAGGGCAAGATGTGTGGTTCTCTCAGGCCTTTCTAGCCTGATCAAGTTATGGGGTCAATTCTGAGTGGGTGTGAGACAAATGGGCCAATGGGACAAGTGGGCCACTTTAAGTGAATGGGACAAGTGGGCCAATGGGACAAGTGGGACAAGATGCTACTTTTTACTTACTTTTTTTAACAACACGTGCCACAAACAAATTTAATTGAATGGTTTGGCCTAATGAATCGGCCTAATTCTCCGATTCCCGATCCAGCTCTGATAATATCAGGTCTGATATCCAATCCTAATCCCGAGTGGTGATAATGTTTTGGTTCACTGGTGTTGGTAAGACACTCACCCCTCCTCTTAGCTCCGGCCACCATCTCATTGTACTCCTGTCTGTGTCTCTGTGCCTCTTCCTCAGACTTAGCTGGTAGATTCCTGATAGACAACCGAACAAACACGCAATCAGGGCCAATACAACACACGTCAGGAAAAGCAACACAGAATTCTGACCATTAATTTCAATACTACCAGTCGTGTTCAGTAACTCAGTAAGTGTAATGTGTTAGTGTACTGTAAGTAGTGTGTTGGTGTGCAGTAACTCAGTAAGTGTAATGTGTTAGTGTACTGTAAGTAGTGTGTTGGTGTACAGTAACTCAGTAAGTGTAATGTGTTAGTGTACTGTAAGTAGTGTGTTGGTGTACAGTAGCTCAGTAAGTGTAATGTGTTAGTGTGCTGTAAGTAGTGTGTTGGTGTACAGTAACTCAGTAAGTGTAATGTGTTAGTGTACTGTAAGTAGTGTGTTGGTGTGCAGTAACTCAGTAAGTGTAATGTGTTAGTGTACTGTAAGTAGTGTGTTGGTGTACAGTAACTCAGTAAGTGTAATGTGTTAGTGTACTGTAAGTAGTGTGTTGGTGTACAGTAGCTCAGTAAGTGTAATGTGTTAGTGTGCTGTAAGTAGTGTGTTGGTGTACAGTAACTCAGTAAGTGTAATGTGTTAGTGTACTGTAAGTAGTGTGTTGGTGTGCAGTAACTCAGTAAGTGTAATGTGTTAGTGTACTGTAAGTAGTGTGTTGGTGTACAGTAACTCAGTAAGTGTAATGTTAGTGTACTGTAAGTAGTGTGTTGGTGTACAGTAAAACTCAGTAAGTGTATTGTGTTTGTGTTCTGTATGTAGTGTTTTGGTGTACTGTACCTCAGTAGTGTAATGTGTTAGTGTGCTGGTAGTAGTGTGTTGGTGTACAGTACCTCAGTAAGTGTAATGTGTTAGTGTGCTGTAAGTAGCGTGTTGGTGTACAGGTAAAACTCAGTAAGTGTAATGTGTTAGTGTGCTGTAAGTAGCGTGTTGGTGTAGGCAGTACCTAAGTAAGTGTAATGTGTTTAGTGTGCTGTAAAGTAGCGTGTTGGTGTACAGTAACTCAGTAAAGTGTAATGTGTTAGTGTGCTGTAAGTAGCGTGTTGGTGTACAGTACCTCAGTAAGTGTAATGTGTTAGTGTGCTGTAAGTAGTGTGTTGGTGTACAGTTACCTCAGTAAGTGTAATGGGTTAGATGTGCTGTAAGTAGTGTTGTTGGTGTACAGTAACTCAGTAAAGTGTAATGTGTTAGTGTGCTGTAAGTAGTGTGTTGGTGTACAGTACCTCAGTAAGTAATGTGTTAGTGGCTGTAAGTAGTGTCGGTGTTGGTGTGTACAGTGTAACTCAGTGTAAGTGTAATGTGTATTGGTGTACTGTCAGTAGTGTAATGTGTTGGTACTGTGTAGTGTGTGGAGTAAACTCAGTCAGTAATTAATGTTTTAGTGTGTTTAAGTGTGTGCTGGTGACAGTAACCAGTAAGTGGTTTGTTGGTACTGTACAGTAACTCAGTACAGTGTAATGTAAGTAAGTGTTAGTGAGCTGATGAAGAGTCCTTTTACCCAGTAACTCAGTGATAATGGGTTAGGTTACGAGATTAGAAGCCGTAAATAAATCATAGGACTAAGAGCCGTAATTACTCATGCCACAAACTTCAGTACACTGTTACTACTGTTACTCCAGTGGAGGTCTAACGGGAGGGACTTCTACTGACACTGGAGGAGTACTGTACCCTGGGGATCTCTACTTGAACATGTCCAGAACATGGAGTTTGAGTATCACTAGCCTGTCGGTATAGAGCTCATATATATCTCTCCACAAAAGAGCTACACTGTGATAACCGAACCTCGTGAATGCAGCATGGGAGGAATCAGCAGTTATGTGGACACAAGGAGCACATTCTTTAATGTGGAGAGAAGCCAAAGCCTCTTCAGAGTGAGAGACAGCAAGTCTGTGTGAGTGTGAGTGAGAGTGAATAAACAAATCATAGTGCGGTATTATATTACAGCATGGCCTGAGAGGAGGCTCGCTGAAACATGGGACCATCCAGCAGAATTCTGGAGCTGCCACAGTAGTTTTCTTTGGACTACAGTACATGACATACAGACTACAGCACCACCCACACCCACATCAGCTTCAGAGGCTGACGTTCCTCTCTTTCTCATGAACCAAAATCTCTAAATCTCCAAACCTGAGCCTCCCAAAGTACGTCTGACAGGCCTTTCGTGCCCTACCAGTAATACATAGTTAGGTAAATGTTTGGCTATGTGGCACTATGCAGTCGTGTCAGTTTACTACGTGGCAGCAGAGGCTCATGGGAGATGTAGTTCCTGCCAGGAGACACTTACGCAGGCCTGTCCTCCAGAATGAGCGCGGTAGTAGACAACGGCTCGAACTCCAGATTCTTCCGCCTCATTGGCTGCCGGGGGTGTGGCCCGGTCCCTGGTCCTGGTCCCGCCCCCGCCTCGTACTCCTTCGGAGAGAAAGGAGGAAGCTTTAAAAAGGAAGGGGGGGGAAAAAAGGAGAAGAAAAGAAAGCCAAAACAATGGAACAGCTGGTTTCGGGCCACGGAAGATCCACGTCTGCAAATGCCACAGCACAGCATGTGCTCGTCTGAGGCAGGAGGAGGAAAGAGAGGGAGGGAACAAAAAAGGAGGGGGAGAGGGACATATAAACGAGGAAATGACAACAAGACAGGCTTGTGTGGAGATGCTATCAAATCGGATTCTTATGTACAGCAAGCCAAGGTGCCAGGCGTGGTTGGACACACCTGCCGACTGTTTTAACCTGTTTCCAGATTTCAGAGCAGGAGTGAAATAACACCTGGCTGCAAACATAAATGCTGGCGTTCTGCCAAGTCCGTATACACCAGTCCAGTCCATAAACAGCCGTGTCTGAAAGTCGTCTGTAAAAATCACTGGTCAATCGACATGTTGCTGATTTGCTCATAGCGTAATGGGCAGCACGGTCACTTCACAGCAGCAAGGGCCTGGGTTCGATTCCCCGGCCAGGTAACTGGGGGTCCTTCCTGTGGGGAGTCTGCCTGTTCTCCCTGTGCCTGTGTGGGTTCCCCTCCAGGTGCTCTGGTTTCCTCTCCAGGTGAACTGGAGATACTAAACCACCCCTTGTGAGTGGGTGAGTGAGTGAGTCCTGTGATGGACTGACGTCCAGTCCAGGGTGTTTCCTGCCAGTGTTCAGACTCTCTGCATTAAAAAATTGCACAGTTGGTTCCAGATTTGCTAGACGCCTTCCCTGGCACAGTTCCCAAGGAGAATTCCCTGTGGACTGGGATTTTAGCCACTGCTGGTAGACCCGTATGACCGTACGCTTCCATACACCTGCAGATTCAGCTACTTCCTTCACACTATGGTCTTTGGCCACGCCCACATGGAGTGCCTCCCTTTAGCCAATCATTAACATCTGCTCTGGAGCCATTTCCACACATGGAACGAGACATTCCCTGCACCGTAGCACCTCTTCCCAATCTATGGATCCCGTCACTCACACCCCGCAGGCATTTATAGCCCCATCATCCTCATGCAGCGCCATCTGCAGGAGCCTGAAGTCTCTACCACGCAGGTAGTATCCAGGTTCGGGGGGCATCTTTAGGAAAGCTCTAAAGTCTGAGGTTAGCAGTGGAAATACGTGATGTAACTGGAAATGAAAGCTGATTTTCTCGAATCTACACAACAAACAAGCCAAACAGCCCCTTGTGTGAATGATCACAGGCTGACTACTCCGAAACACCACAATGCAAAAATGAATGCAAATCTGACTGAAGTGAATCATCACACTGGCGAAACACACGGGCCGGCTACGAGTGGGTGATGGAGCACACAGCGACAGCCCTTTCAAAACAACTCAACTAAAATGATAGAAACGCTTGTAGCCAAAATTACAGCACAATTATTCAATCTGGCTACAGCATTAAAGATAAAGACCCTAACAGGAATCATAGTCCCACAACCTGGGAAATTAATTACACAGAGGAGGAATAAGGAAAGCACATGAGAGAGAGAGAGAGAGCAAGAGTGAGAGTGAGAGAGAGAGCGAGGGCAAGAGAGAGAGCAAGGGCAAGAGAGAGAGAGAGGGCAAGAGAGAGAGAGCGAGCGAGGGCAAGAGAGAAAAAGAGAATGAGAGCGAGAGAGAGAAAGAGAGAGAGAGCGAGGGCAAGAGAGAGAGAGAGCGAGGGCAAGAGAGAGAGAGAGCGAGGGCAAGAGAGAAAAAGAGAATGAGAGCGAGGGCAAGAGAGAAAAAGAGAATGAGAGCGAGAGAGAGAAAGAGAGTGCGAGAGAGAGAGAGAGCGAGAGAAAGAGAGAGAGAGAGAAAGAGCGAGGGCAAGAGAGAGAGAGCGAGGGCGAGAGAGAGAGAGGGCAAGAGAGCGAGGGCAACAGAGAGAGAGCAAGGGCAAGAGAGAAAAAGAGAGAATGAGAGCGAGAGAGAGTGTGAGAGAGAAAGAGAGAGAAAGAGAGAGAGAGCGAGGGTGAGACAGAGCGAGAGAGAGAGAGGGCAAGAGAGGGAGAGAGCGAGGGCAAGAGAGAAAAAGAGAGAATGAGAGCAAGAGAGAGGGCAAGACAGAAAAAGAGTGCAAGAGAGAGAGAGACAGAGAGAGAAAGGAGAGAGAGAGCGAGGGCAAGAGAAAGAGAGAGAGAGAGCGAGCGAGGGCAAGCGAGAGAGAGAAAGAGAGAGAGAGCGAGGGCAAGAGAGAGAGAGAGAGCGAGGGCAAGAGAGAGAGAGAAAGCGAGGGCAAGAGAGAGAGAGAGCGAGGGCAAGAGAGAGAGAGAAAGCGAGGGCAAGAGAGAGAGAGAGAGCGAGGGCAAGAGAGAGAGAGAAAGCGAGGGCAAGAGAGAGAGAGAGAGAGAAAGAGAGAGAGAGAGAGAGAGAGAGAGAGAGAGAGAGAGAGAGAGAGAGAGAGAGAAAGAGAGAGAGAGAGCGAGCGAGGGCAAGGGAAAGAGAGAAAGAGAGAGAGAGAGAGAGAGAGAGAGAGAGAGAGCGAGGCAAGAGACAGAGAGCGAGAGAGAGAATGAGAGCGAGAGAGAAAGAGAGAGAAAGAGAGAAAGAGTGAGAGAGAGAGAGCGAGAGCACAAGAGAAAGAAAGAGAGCGTGAAGGAGAGAGATGGGCACGAGGAGCTGTTACTACTTTCTAGTACGCGTCCCGGATGCCTTTCCCAGCCATGTTTGGACTCATCCGAGTTCAGTGAGAAGTGCTGATGCTGCTGAATGGAAGTGAATTAACAGACATAAATCACACGGCGTCAGACGGGCCCAGCTTCCCACAGCGCCTACAGCCCTATTCAGACCGGATCAGTGTTACATGGGGAGGTGGGCTCATGTACCTGGAAACCGGTGTTCCAGAGCGCAGCCGTGATGTCGAGAGGCATGTCTGTTTTCAGTGATTTGCAGCCTGATGGATTCATTTCTCTCCTGCCTAGAGGAAGTCGTGGACGGTTAGGGGACCAGCCTTGTGACTGGAGGGTCGCCGGTTCCATTTCCTGAACCAACAGTAACGGCTGAAGCGCCCTTGTGCAAGGCACCTAAGCCCCCAGTGGACAGGGCTGCCCAGGGCCTCAGGCAAGTGTGCTCACTGCCCTAGTGTGTATGTGTGCCTCAATGACTCCTGTTAGAGCCAGCACCACTGGCAGACGGCTGCACGATGCACGACTACATGTGCACAGGCCGCTACAACAACTGTCCTTAACACCACGTCACCGTCACCAAAGACTGCAGTGGTGTCGTACCAGACTGTCATGGAGTGACTCAGAATAGCAGCGGGTCATCGTCAGTGACGAGTCCCGCTGTTGCCTTGGTGGAGACGCCCAACGAATCCATTTTCACCAACATTTAGCAACAATGCTAACGTGTCCAACTGCACTGCTCACTCTCCAGTCCACACGTAGGGATTCACTGATCTGATATTAGGATCTGATATCGGTCTCCGCTATTAACAAAATGATCAGGATCGAGTATCCAACAATTAGACCCATCCATTTACTTCCATTGGTTGGCGACACGAGCGATGACCTACGTCTACATCAGCAGCATGTGTGCAGCCTGCCCAAATGATGGGTAGAGACTTGGTTTGGTAATTCAGCGATGACA
>JAMWET010000434.1:330000-347500 GCA_024036415.1 Prochilodus magdalenae
GTCCAGGTGCTTGACTGGCCCCGCTTTAAAAACGTGGCACGTTATGAAGTGCAATACACGGTTATGCAACCGAATGCCTTACATTTCGATTTCATAACAGGATTGATGGGTCTTCAATCCTCAGCCGATTAAGAGCAGCTAAAAAAAAAAGTGATGCAACACAGTGGTAAACATGCTCCAGTCCCAAGTTTGCTGGAGGCATCAAATATGGAATCAGCACGTATTTCCTAAAAGTACACAGCTGAGTCACATTATTATGACCACTTTCTACCTTCTACTGAAACTCACGTTCTGTGGCATTCTCTGGACACACTCATCCATGTGGAAGGCACACTCAACCCATCTGGGTATGAATCCGTCCGTGCAGATCACGTACATCCATACATGCTGATTGTCCTCTCTGGGGCGGATGGGATCTTCCAGTAAGACCGCGGGCAGCTAGACATATCCGACACTGGTTGGATAAGCATGACCAAGTCTTCCACGTACAACCCTGGCCCCCTTAACAGCCCAGACCTGATCCCAATTGAGCATCTGTGGGACCACCTCGCTCGTCGTGTTCGCTCTACGGATCCTCACCCACACCTCCTCCAGCAGCTGTGGGATGCACAGCAGTCAGCATGGCTCCAGATACCTGTGACAACCTACCAGGTCCTTACTGAGTCACTCCCAGACCATCTAGCTGCTGTCCGAGCTGCACACGGCGGTTACTCTGGATGTTAGCTGGTGGTCATAATAATGTGACTCTACTGTATATATAACCTCAGTTAGCACCATATACGTTTTGCTTTGCATTGTTTTTTTTTATTGGCATGTCACATCCCACCTCAACTTTTATTTTTTTTTTGGAACTGAGGTTTTCATATTGTGACATATTCTATATTGCATATCGGGGTTTCTGGGCCAGATAGCAGAACACCCCGTCATACAGCTCTACCCTACATATCGCCGAGTCCCAGAACATCCATCCTGTTCCTGCAGGACGGGCTCCGGAGCCGAGACTTGGTGGAACTGAGGTGAGCCCTGCTGCTATGGCAACCGCAGGTTGCCGACAGGCTCCAGATATAGTGATTCCTGAGGGTAAACAACAGCAGGGCTGTTCAACGCCTGTCATCACTCCTAGCCTCAAACGACTCGTCTTCCTTCGGGCCGCTCAGCACAACAAGCTAAGGTAATGAGCTCTTCCGAGGAGCACACTGATTACAGTAACAACTAAACTGGGGACGGTTCGGCCCACACGGCCCCACAAAGTGCCTCACAGTCCTGGCACTGCCTCTCGGACCTTTCCCTGACCTCTCCCAGCTCAGGAATGGCTTGCTAATGTTCCTGGATCATGTGTGTAGGAGCAGGGAAAACCCGTACACAGCCTAGCTAGCAACATGCTGCCCAACTGAAAGAGCAAACAGGCCAGGAGACGAACCTTTTCATCCTTCCGGAGAGTAACGCACCTGCCTGCACCGCCGAGTTCAGTGCGTTCCCCACCCAAGCTCACCTGCCGTGGTGCACAAAGGACTAAATAATTAATCGGCACAGACAATCCGATCCGGTAGCGCAGGGAAAACATGAAACTGGAGACTGGAAGACGACACTGGCACATGAACCGAGTCAGGGGGAACCTTGTGTGGTTGGCTTAGCTCAGCTGATAACACCACTACCTGTCAGGGAGCCGCCACCACAATCAAATCCCGGTCTGGGTGACTGTGCGGTGCTACACCAATAAGAGTCCTTGGGCAAGACTCCTAACTCCACACTGGTCTACCTGTAATATGATTAACCTTGGAAGTCGCTCTGGATAGGCGTGTCCGTTAAATGTTATGTACTGAACTTGCATTAGAGGAAATTCTCAACTGAAATACACGAGGGCCATCAAAAACAATCAGTTACAAGCAGCAGCAGATGAGCCATCGTCTCTGTCTGACATCTACAAGGTGGACCAGCAAGGTAGGAGCGTCTGATAGAGTGGACAGTGAGTGGACACAGTGTCTAAACACTCCAGCAGCACTGCTGTGTCTGATCCACTCACACCAGCACCCCACACACTAACACACCACCACCACGTCAGTGCTGAGAATGATCCACCACTCACATAACACTTGCTCTGTGGTGGTCCTGTGGGGGTCCTGACCATTGAAGAACAGGGTAATACAGTATACAGAGACACAGATGGACTACAGTCTGGACCTGTAGAACTACAGTGTGTCCTATATGGTCAGTGGAGCTAGTAGCAAGTAACAAATAGCCAGATGGAGAGGAACAAGAAGCTGTACTGTAGGGTAACAGTGGACGGTCAGTGTACATACATACATACATACATACATATATATATATATATACACACACACACACACACACACACACACACACACACACACACACACATACAATATATATATTATTTACATACTTATATATATATATATATATATATATATATTAAATACTTGTCTGAGATCATCTTGACAGGTTCTTGCCCCTAGCACTAAGACACCAAAGCTTTCTCTTTCTGTAATCTATTCTTTATATGTGTGTGTGTGTGTGTGTGTGTGTGTGTGTGTGTGTGTGTGTGTGTGTGTGTCTCTGTGTGTGTGTGTGTGTGTGTGTGTGTGTAGGCATGCCTGCAGGAATACAGAGGGACACCTGTGGATCGCGTGGAGTGAATCCCAAGCAGAGCGGAGCGAGTGCAGAAGCAGAGAGCTGCCTATAACAGCCTCTCAGTCAACAGCGCCTTACAGAGAGGAAGGGGGGGGGTGGGTGGGCAGACAGCTGGTTACACAGCAGCTGCAGGGCGTGCACACACACACACACACACACACACACACACACACACACACACACACACACACACACACACACACACACACACACACACACAACGCCCCCACACATCCCACATTTCTCTCTGTCTACCCAGTGACACACTCTTTCCAGGGCTCCGGATTCCTTGCTCTTTCTCTCTGCAGACCCTTCAGCTCTGAGCAGCTCTGAAGCTCGGGAGCAGTGCATGCTGGTCAGGGTAATACTGGTCCAGCGTTTGCTGGGCGGTCAGGCCTTCAGGACGGTTCTGACCTGCTCTTTAGTTCTCAAGCCTACGTAACTTGGTTCAGGAGTCTATAACGGGTTCTGACCTCCTGCATGGGTTTGGCGTCTGTAAGTCAGAAACTTTATGTGTGGTTCTAAAGCCTTTTAGAGGGTTCTGACCTGCTGTAGGGTTCTATGAGATGGTTCTGGTAAGGCTTGTCTGTGAGAGTGTTGACCGACTGTAAGGTTCTGTATCTTTGAGAGGTTCTGACCTGCCAGGTTCTAGTATCTTTGAGAGGGTTTTTCTGTGTGTAAGGTACTAGTATCTTTGAGAGGGTTCTGACTTGCTGTGTAGGTTCTTCTTGTTCTAGTGTCAGGAGGGTTCTACTGGTAGGGGTTCTGATGTGCTGTATGTCTGGCTGCTGTACTGGTTCTGCTGTAACTTCTTTTGAGAGTGTCTGAGAGGGGACATACTGTATGGTACTGGTGTCTTTGAGAGGGTTCTGACCTGATGTGTGGTTCTAGTGTCACCCTCTGGTGTCTTTGAGAGGGTTCTGACCTGCTGTAAGGTTCTGGTATCAAACTATGAGAGGGTTCTGACCTGCTGTGTGGTACTGGTGTCTGTGAGAGGGTTCTGACCTGCTGTATGGTTCTAGTGTCTTTGAGAGGGTTCTGACCTGCTGTGTGGTACTGGTGTCTGTGAGAGGGTTCTGACCTGCTGTAAGGTTCTAGTGTCTTTGAGAGGGTTCTGACCTGCTGTATGGTTCTGGTATTAAACTACGAGAGGGTTCTGACCTGCTGTATGGTACTGGTGTCTTTGAGAGGGTTCTGACCTGCTGTACGGTACTGGTGTCTTTGAGAGGGTTCTGACCTGCTGTAAGGTTCTGGTATTAAACTACGAGAGGGTTCTGGCCTGCTGTATGGTACTGGTGTCTTTGAGAGGGTTCTGACCTGCTGTAAGGTTCTAGTGTCTTTGAGAGGGTTCTGACCTGCTGTAAGGTTCTAGTGTCTTTGAGAGGGTTCTGGCCTGCTGTATGGTACTGGTGTCTCTGAGAGGGTTCTGACCTGCTGTATGGTTCTAGTGTCTTTGAGAGGGTTCTGACCTGCTGTATGGTTCTAGTGTCTTTGAGAGGGTTCTGACCTGCTGTATGGTTCTAGTGTCTTTGAGAAGGTTCTGACCTGCTGTAGGGTTCTAGTATCTTTGAGGGGGTTCTGACCTGCTGTATGGTTCTAGTGTCTTTGAGAGGGTTCTGACCTGCTGTATGGTTCTAGTGTCTTTGAGAGGGTTCTGACCTGCTGTAGGGTTCTGGTGTCTTTGAGAGGGTTCTGACCTGCTGTATGGTTCTAGTGTCTTTGAGAAGGTTCTGACTAGTGTCTGTGACCTACTTTAACGGTAATGGTTCTGAGAGGGTTGCTGTATCTTCTGTCAGGGGTTCTGACCTGCTGTATGGTTCTAATGTCTTTGAGAGGGTTCTGACCTGCTGTATGGTTCTAGTGTCTTTGAGAGGGTTCTGACCTGCTGTACGGTACTGGTGTCTTTGAGAGGGTTCTGACCTGCTGTATGGTTCTAGTGTCTTTGAGAGGGTTCTGACCTGCTGTATGGTTCTAGTGTCTTTGAGAGGGTTCTGACCTGCTGTATGGTTCTAGTGTCTTTGAGAGGGTTCTGACCTGCTGTATGGTACTTGTGTCTGAGAGGGTTCTGACCTGCTGTAAGGTTCTGTAGGTCTTTGAGAGAGGGTTCTGACTGCTGTAAGGGTACTGACCTGCTGTAGGGTCTAGTGTTTGAGAGGGTTCTGACCTGCTGTATGGTTTCTGGTGTCTTTGAGAGGGTTCTGACCTGCTGTATAGGTACCTCTCTAGGGTCGGTTGTAATTAAACTAGAGAGGGTTCTGACCTGCTGTAAGGGTTCTAGTGTCTTTGAGAGGGTTTGACCTGCTGTACGGTACTGGTGTCTTTGAGAGGGTTCTGACCTGCTGTATGGTTCTAGTGTCTTTGAGAGGGTTCTGGCCTGCTGTAAGGTTCTAGTGTCTTTGAGAGGGTTCTGACCTGCTGTAAGGTTCTAGTGTCTTTGAGAGGGTTCTAGTTATCTTTGAGAGGGTTCTGACCTGCTGTATGGTTCTAGTGTCCTTTGAGAGGGTTCTTTTTGTCGGGTTTTCTGGTTTCTAGGGGTCTTTGAGAGGGTTTCTGACCTGCTGTATGGTACTGTGTCTGTGACTTGTGTCTGCTGTGAGGAGGGTTCTGACCTGACCTGTATGGGTTTCTAGTGTGTTTGAGTGGGTTCTGACCTGCTGTAAGGTTCTAGTGTCTTTGAGAGGGTTCTGACCTGCTGTATGGTTCTAGTGTCTTTGAGGGGGTTAGGGTGTATGACCTGAGAGGGTTCTGTACGGTTCTAGTATCTTTGAGGGGGTTCTGACCTCTGTATGCGTTCCTGTCTTTGTAGGGGTTCTGACCTGCTGTGTGGTACATCTGGCGTCTTTGAGAGGGTTCTGACCTGCTGTATGGGTGTCCTTTGAGAGGGTGTCTGTTGGTTCTAGAGGGTTCTGACCTGCTGTATGGTTCTAGTATCTTTGAGAGGTTTCTGACCTGCTGGTATGGCGTCTTTGAGAGGTTTCTAGCTGTATGATTCTTGTCTTTGAGAGGGTTCTGACTGCTGCTGTTCTAGTATCTTTGAGGGGGTTCTGACCTGCTGTACGGTACTGGTGTCTTTTGAGAGGGTTCTGACCTGCTGTAAGGTTCTAGTATCTTTGAGGGGGTTCTGACCTGCCTGTACGGCTTCTAGTATCTTTGAGAGGGTTCTGACTGCTGTATGGTTTCTAGTGTCTTTGAGAGGGTTCTGACCTGCTGTATGGTTCTAGTGTCTTTGAGAGGGTTCTGACTGCTGTGTGTACTGTCTTTACGGTTTGAACCCGCAGTGTCGTCGGTTCTTAGGGCTTGTCCTACGGTCAGTGCGAGGGGCTTTCCTTCGGAGGGGCTTTCCCAAACAATCGCCAGCCTGGTGCGCTCTGAGCAGCTGCAGCCTTGGGCTCTTTGGTCTTCCAGGAAAACAGACTTCTAAAGTGATCAAGGAGCGGAGGAGAGAGAACGAGAGAGGGAGAGAGAGAGAACAGAATGAGGAACCGAGACTACTGAAACAGCTTCCAGTCTGCTTACATCAGGCGGCTTACGACAGTCTCCGACTTGGGACCCCGAGCCACAACCAGGCGGGCTATTCGTGTCGCTACGGGTGACAAACATCTGGCAGCATCCGAGACAGATGCCGCCTGCTCATGAATTAACCAGCTAATAGTTCTGTTTAATAGAGACAGCTGTTCACCCGCAGAAACCCTCTCCAGAACCCGAGCGGCATCTGGCGCACTTTCGATTCTATTACATCTCCGAGCTTGTAACTCCTCAGCCAATCACCTCTGCCTTAATAAACTCATGCACTGATTGACGGGATGGAGCTAGAAGGGCGACAGGAGAACCAAGCAGGGGGGAGAAAATACAGGAAGCTGAGGAAAGTGAAACTCAGACTTGAGCAACACAAAAAGCCCAGAGCAGCAGGACACCGCGACGCCCAGCTCATAAAAGCCAACATTAAAATTCCTTGGGCCGTGTGCTACCGTGGCCGGCGGCGAGCAGAGCCGACGACTTCAAAAGGAACCGCTTGGGTCTTATCATCGTTCCTGTCACACATTAACTCCCAAACTAAGCACGGCTTTGTCCACTCCACTGTGCTTTAACTCTTGGTCCCCTGTGAGCGAACGTACCCAGTAGCATGCAACACCTCCACCAGCACCAACACCAGCTGGGATTGGATGTGGCATGCACCGGACAAGGATCTGGATGTAGGCCACATCAATGTTCAAGACTTGCTCAGTTGGTCCAGATGTGGTGGATGCTTCCCTGACCCAATCCCGAGGAGAATTCCCTGTAGACTGGGATTGTATCCACTGCTGGTTGACCCGTATGACCGTACCGTTCCATACACCTGCAGATACTTCCTTCACACTATGGTCTTTGGCCACGCCCACATGCTCAGTCCCTCCTTTTAGCCAATCATTAACATCTGCTCTGGAGCCGTTTTCCACACATGGAACGAGACATTCCCTGCACTGTAGCACCTCTTCCCAATCTATGGATCCCGTCACTCACCCCCGCGGATGCTTATAGCCCCAGCATCCTCATGCAGCGCCATCTGGGGGAGCCTGAAATGACTACCGCCTTAGCATCTACTGATCTGAAATCTGCCAGGAGTGACTACCCACACGGCCAGATGGACAGCAGCAGCAAAGCGGTTTGGCTAAAAGACGCATGCAAGACTACTGTGTCAACTACGCAACAACTGGCAACCCAAACCCAGGCAGATCGAGCTGCCACAACGCTGGACAAATAGGGAAACCACTGGAGGTTTCGCTCACAAACTGCACAGGAAGTGATGAGTGTTGCAATCCGGTCTTCTGCTTGCTTAAGACAACCGCATATCTATGGCATGGTCTGCGGAAAAAGCTGGAAAACTAATCAGGGCCATAACTCCGAGGCCCCTGAGGAGCACGGTAAATCAGAAACCCAGAGGCTGGAGAAGGAGAGCGAGCGCTTGGCAGCACAGCTGCAGAACAAAACAATCGACCCTGCCACAGACCTGCTCTGCCGTCTCTCAGTGTACACACACCCGCGGTATCTGTGCTCACCACAGAGCCTCCAGGTAACACCAGCGGACTGAGGCATGTACGGGAGCCACGCGCCACTCACTCAACCAGCTTGTGCCTTGGCACTCATTAGCAGATCATGTGAGGCACAATGTCAGAGGGCTATTCACTTCGTACATCCTCCTCAGCGGTCGGAGCGTGAGCTGGAGCGGAGGAGAAACCGTCCAGTTCACTGACCTCCCGCAAGATCACACCACGAAAACTGCTGACATCAGCGATCACACCTAAAACCCACCTACAACTATTATTCTATATTACAGTTTATTTCTATTCCCCTCCACCTTTAGCACGCGCATTTCTATTCTCCTCCACCTTTAGCACGCGTATTACTATTCTCCTCCACCTTTAGCACGTGTATTTCTATTCTCCTCCACCTTTACCCAGCGCATTTCTATTCTCCTCCACCTTTAGCATGCGTATTTCTCTTCTCCTCCACCTTTACCCAGCGCATTTCTATTCTCCTCCACCTTTAGCATGCGTATTTCTCTTCTCCTCCACCTTTACCCAGCGCATTTCTATTCTCCTCTACCTTTAGCATGCGTATTTCTATTCTCCTCCACCTTTAGCACGCGTATTTCTATTCACCTCCACTCTTAGCATGTGTATTTCTATTCTCCTCCACCTTTAGCATGCGTATTTCTATTCTCCTCCACCTTTAGCATGCGTATTTCTATTCACCTCCACCTTTAGCACGCATATTTCTATTCTCCTCCACCTTTAGCACGCATATTTCTATTCTCCTCCACCTTTAACATGTTTATTTCTATTCTCCTACACCTTTAACATGTTCATTTTTATTCTCCTACACCTTTAACATGCGTATTTCTATTCTCCTCCACCTTTAACATGCGTATTTCTATTCTCCTCCACCTTTAGCACGCGCGTTTCTATTCTCCTCCACCTTTAGCACGCGCGTTTCTATTCTCCTCCACCTTTAGCACGCGCGTTTCTATTCTCCTCCACCTTTAGCACGCGCGTTTCTATTTTCCTCCACTTTTAGCACGCGCGTTTCTATTTTCCTCCACCTTTAGCACGCGCGTTTCTATTCTCCTCCACCTTTAGCACGCGCGTTTCTATTCTCCTCCACCTTTAGCATGTTTATTTCTATTCCTCTATATGTTTTTATATATATTTCATTTTTACTTTTCAGTATCTTTTGGCCAATCAGGGCCAGACTGCTGAGGGTTGAACATATAGAACAGCATGTTACAAGATAATATGATAAAGCTTCAGACCACCAGGCAAAGCACAAACTTGGACTGCGTCCGTTACGTTACAGTACATTACACTGAGCAGTGCTGCAGCGGGGTGTTTCCCCAAAAAGCTACTCAAGCCCAAAGATGACAACTGTCCAATAGGAATGTCCCTCAGCTACTGGCTTATTGGACGGTCTCGTTACGAGGCTAACTGAGAAACCTTTGTGACAGTCTGCTCTCTAGTTTTTTCTCTACTAGCTGTGTCCGAGTTTCATTAAAGGGCCCGTATTCCACTGTCGTATGAATCTGTATGGAGTTATGTATCTAAAAAGTCTTAACTGAATTTTATACGACCTTTTCCCCCCTTAGAATTAAACCAACACATGTAAATGTGCTTCGTCCTGATTGGCTGTCTATATTTCAATTTGGTGGTGTTAAAAAAAAAAAAAATCTGAACTGCTGCAAATAATTTCAGTTTAAAGCCACACACACACACACACACACACACACACATACATACATACATACATACATACATACACACACACACTCAGATACATTCATACACATACAAACATACACACACAAACACACACACTCATAGATACACACACACATACACTCATACACACACACACACACACTCAGATACATTCATACACATACACAAACAAACATACATACACACACAAACACACACACTCATAGATACACACACACATACAATCATACACATACACAAACATACACACACAAACATACATACACACACACACACACACACACACTCAGATACATTCATACACATACACAAACATACACACACACACACACACACACACACTCATACATACACTCACTCACACACACACACATACATACACTCACACAAACACACATACACACACACTCATACATACACTCACTCACACACACACACATACATACACTCACACAAACACACATACACACACACTCATACATACACACACACACACACACACACACACAAACACACACTCAGATACATTCACACACATACACAAACATACACACACAAACATACATACACACACTCATATACACACACACAGACTCACATACACTCATATACACACACACACACACACACATAAACACACACTCAGATACATTCATACACATAAACACACACAAACTCATACATACACTCAGATACATTCATACACATAAACACACACAAACTCATACATACACACACACACACACACACACACACACACTTTGTTACACACTCCTACTGCTATTCTCATACTGATGGTCAACACAATCAGTAAACTGTCAGTGGCACTGTAGTGGCCTGAAGCCGTGCTCTGCGGTGAACTCAGGCCTACCTAGTCAGGAACTCAGCAATACCATGCTTCTTGGTCACCTTCTGGTCAGCTGAAGGCTCAGGATCAACACACATGCCCTCCGGCAACTTATCAGGAGCGCTCTGCCGACGGGCAGCGTTCACAGAGCTCAGGCAACCGTCCATGCCACCCTCGTCCCCAAAGAATCCAACATCATCTTCAGGGCTAAGAGGGGTGGCATCGCAGCTGAGCGACACCGTGTACCCGGGGTTGGTCCTGAGGGTCTGCGGCCTGGCCGTAAAGCCGGCATCTCTAAAATCCTCTGTGCAGTCGCTGGCGTTTTCAGCCGAGGGGGATATGGACAGCTTTCCACTGAGTTCAGATAGGGTGTCCAGTCCAGGGTCAGGCTCACAGCTGGCAGCCTGCCGTGGCTGGGTGGAATCAGAAGCCTCCAGGCTGGCATGCCCGCTCTCCTGGTCCGGGCTGTCATAAGATCCGGGTGAGGAGCGGGCGTTTTCAGCCGGGCTACCTAAATAAGGAAGATCCCCAGAGGGCGCGTCCCACAGCGACCTAGTGTTCACGACCAGGAACCCGCAGTTGCCCACCCTCACCCCTTTTCCTAGAGCAGCATTCCGTGGTAGAAATCCTTCTAGGCGTTCCTGGTCAATGTCCGTGGCCACGTTTCGGCACCACCTGCAGAGTGTCCGTGCAAACGTCCCCGTTGGGCACTTTCTTGGGCATCTCCAAGCAAGTCATTGGTGAGTCTTTGTGATGCTTACAGGAGCATGCCAAGGCTGGGGGGAGCTGCTCATGGTGTAGCTGGGGGTCAATCTCCCGCCTGGTCTCCATGACCTTTGCACCATCCCCCACCTTGGAAGTTCCTAGATCCTGCTCTGGAGGTGCCATTCCATCCATGTTCCCAGCTGGGGCTGGGCTCAAACGCCCACCCTCCTGACCTCCACCCAGCTCGGCCACAAAGGATGGAGACGATGGTTCAGGAAATCCGTTCACCATCTCCTCTCCACAATGCCCCTCACCCCCCATACACAGTCCAGCGCCGCTGTCTTCTCTCCCCACGCCGGCCTTCGCACCAGCGCCCGGGGAAACCGAGTTCTGGCCATTAGCAGCACAGTGAGCACGTCCTGGTCCAGCCTCGGCAGGCTGACCGCCCTCCACCGTCGTGGTGGTGGTGGCGGTGGTAGTGGAGCAGGGAGACCACCGGCCGGCGTCGTTCAACAGGCGGCTCTTCGGAGGCTCTCGCTCCGGCGCAAACGACATCAACGGACGGAACGGAGAGCGTGACTCGCCATTGTCCTCCCACTCCCATCTCCCTCGCGGAAGCGAAAGGCGAATGAAAGCCCGCGGCCGTAGCCCGCTGACCCCGACGCTCCACTGCACTCTTCCGTTGTGTGCGGAGCGCGATCTCATCTTACGAGCAAACGCCGCACGCACGCGACGCCGGACGCGGTTTGGTAACGCACGCGCTCGGACGCTCCCTTCTCACGGCGATACGACGGACAGCCGACGGGCAGAGGAGCCATCGCTCGCGGTTACGGGGTTCTTTCTCTTCAGCTCGGTCCGCCGCAGAAACACACAGAGGCCATTTTGAACCGAATGACGTCGCGTCTTTCCAGAGGCTTTTCCTCAAAAGTGGATTTGGCAGGAGTTAAAGCGACACCGTGCGGTCAGAAGGAGTAACTGCACCCACCAGAGACGTGGACACATTATTAATGTCCTCATTAGCGCTAATATCTGTGTAATTAAACGACTTTGATGTAAACAGAGTAACTATTTCCGGGAAACCTACACAGTCAGACCTGTTCGCAGTGGCGGTGATGAGGTTGATGCCGCGTGAAGCTTCACTATGACCGGAAGTTGGTACATGAAATGGGGTCAAATGTCTCAGTTTTCCAGTAAACTTTTAGGGCGGCGACAAATGACTATTTTGATAGTCGAATAATCCGGCAGTTATTGAAACGAATAATCGTTCATTTGCGCGACTACCAATAGCTCTTATGTAGCTATCAGTTTTTTTTTAAATTAGCTTAGCATCGACTTTGCTAACTAACAATGCGGACTGTAACTTCACATATAGATTGACAGTTTCAATGAATTTCACTGCTAGAAAATTTAAAAATCTAAAATAAACAAATAGAAAATGAAATAAAATTAAATTAAATAAAATTTAAATTAATTAATTAATTAAAATAAATTGAATATATTGTCCTTTACCGAAATCACCAACAATACACTAAACTATAACAAAACTGAAGCAGTTTTTTTCTTAATCATGTAAACAAAAAAAACCTTACATTAAACCTGTTGGATGTATAACTTATATTTTTGAACAGTGCATTAATCTGAGCTTTGTACATCCAGCTGTCTGTTTTTTTTATACTCTGTAGCAACTAAATTCTACAGTCAGAGGTCTTTACTGAAATTAAGAACTGACTGACTAGCCACTAGCAAACCACTTGACTATTAAATCAGTTGGCAACTAAACTGGTAGTCTTATTAATAGCATCTCATTGTTTCTGCACTCTGAGTGTGTATGTTATCAGCTCCACTCACCATACAGGACACTCTGTAGTTCTACAGTTCCAGACTGTAGTCCATCTGTTTCTCTGTATACTGTATTACCCTGTTCTTCAATGGTCAGGGCCCCCACAGGACCACCACAGTGTGGTGTATGTATTTGTATATGTGTATGTATGTGTGTATGTGTATATATGAATAAAATATTCTAACTTAAATCTGCTGTTTTTGTGATGTCACAAACAACTACTAATTTAAACATATCTTCCTCCTCAGGCTTCAGCCAATTAGCTTTATTCCCAGTTCAGTCAGAACAGAGATCATTTACATATACAAGCCTTAAAGGCGCAGTAACACAAACAGTTTCATTCTAAAGGGGCAAAGAGAGTTTGGAAAAGGATCAGGTTTTCATACATAAACTCATAACTAGACATCAACGGAAAGGAAAGGTAAAGAAAGGAAAGAAAAGGAAAGGAAAGGAAAGGTAAAGAAAGGAAAGAAAAGGAAAGGAAAGGAAAGGAAAGGTAAAGAAAGGAAAGGAAATGTAAAGAAAGGAAAGGAAAGGTAAAGAAAGGAAAGAAAAGGAAAGGAAAGGAAAGGTAAAGAAAGGAAAGGAAAGGAAATGTAAAGAAAGGAAAGGAAAGGTAAAGAAAGGAAAGGAAAGGAAAGGTAAAGAAAGGAAAGGTAAAGAAAGGAAAGGAAAGGAAAGGTAAAGAAAGAAAAGGAAAGGAAAGGTAAAGAAAGGAAAGGAAAGGAAAGGAAAGGTAAAGAAAGGAAAGGAAAGGTAAAGAAAGGAAGGGAAAGAAAAGGAAAGGTAAGGATAGGAAAGGAAAGGTAAAGAAAGGAAAGGAGAGAAAAGGAAAGGAAAGGCAAGGAAACTAAAGGAGAGGAAATGGAGAAAATGGTAAAGTAAAGGAAAGAAAGGAAAGGAAACAAAAGGAAAGGAAAAGATAAGGATAAGAAAATGAAGTAAAATGAAAGGAAAAGGATAAGAAAAGAAGGAAGGAGGGGAAAAGGGAAGGACTAGTATGGTATTTGTTCTAAGGCCCTGTAATGAAATATGTCTCTGTATGTCTGGAGAATGAACATCCTCAGCATGTCCACTAGAGGACGCCCTGTGCCTGAGTCATGCGGACTGAGTCATGCGCCTCCACAGCCATTGATTTCCTCACTGAACAGATACAGAATGAAGGCTACCAGCTGCCCAGTAGCCACTTCTGCCCTTCACTCAGCCAGAACTAAAGAGGATGATCGAAACCTCTCTGTCAACCGGCTCCTCACACAAAGCACACAGGAGTTAAAGCCCCTTCTGCAGTACCGGCCTTATTACAGCTGAGTTTACCCACAGCTGATAAAGGTGCCAAGAAAGAACTTCACCGGCTCCAGGAAGTAATACATCAGGTGGGCCCTGAAGGAGGCGGTGTCAGGGAACAGTTCCACTCACCATGAGGGGTTTTCTTAACCTGAGAGTCAATGACACAATGTCCTCCCTTTATACACAGCCATTATCAAAAGAACAGCTCCACCCAGAAGGAGGTGTGGGACTGCAGGTATGTTGGGAAGGAGGATAAAGGTCACCAGGATCAATAACTAATGATACATTTAGACTGATATGATCAATATTTATTGAGCTACACATACAGAAGTCTGTCTCTCAGTATGGTGTCGGGTCACCATGTTTGCTAACCCAACACGCCAGACGTCTCGGTATGGAGCTGTAGAGGTTCCTAATGGTGTCCTGAGATAATCCATCCCATGCAGCTTGAACATCCTCACACAGCTCCTGCAGATGGTGTGGTAGGGGTGGCCTTCTGGACGTGTGACAACAAACATTCATCTTGGTGCTGACCACGGTGCCTCCACCCACCGACTCGCTGGTCGTCTCCACCAAGACTAAAGCTGGACTCGTCAATGAAGATGAACCGCAGCCATTCTGAGTCACTCCATGACAGTGTGGCACGACACCATTGCAGTCTTTGGTGACGGTGACGTGGTGTTAATGGTAGTCGTGGTAACGGTCTGTGTGCATGTAGTCCTGCGTGGTGCAGCCGTCTGCCAATGGTGCTGCACTAACAGGATGACTCATGGAGGACATCACTGCTCGCTGAATGTCGTCAGTCGTGGCTGTTGGGTCAGTCAGGTACAGTGATAAGGCCCGTCCTGGAGGTGTATACAAGTCATGAGAGCTATGGGGGCCCGGTAAATCCGTGTACTCCGGTACTCCTTCCAGGGAAGGGGTTGGTGGGGTCCTGAGAGACATTGCTGACGGACTTCCCATAGCCATCTCCGGTTGTATATGTCCTGTATGGGTGGGAGGTCAGCTGGGGTGATGTGCAGTGCAGTCTTTACCACCCTCTGCAGGGCCTTGCGTTACCACACAGTGATGCAGCTTGTTAGGATGCTCTCCACGGCCGAGCTACAGACGTTGCAGAGGAGCTGGTGTGGCAGGTCAGGCTCCGGCACTACTCAGAAGGATAGGCAGCTTAGAAGATGCATGACTCACGGCGGTGGTCTTAAAAGTCCTCGCCAATGTTGGCTGCACTGGGAGGGCTTCTATGTTTTTTAAACGCCGTGTGTGATGTCACAAAAACACATTCCTATACATCCTCCTATCCAGGGAAGGTATCAGCCAATCCGAGTACAGCTCGTTTACACGAACTCATATAGACTGGATCATAACTGGACAACAAAACATAGAATGAGAGACCTTTAAAGCCCCCTCACACACACGGAAACAAAGCTGGATTATTATTAGCCCCTGCATTAATAATAATGAGCACTATTTCCTCTGGTGTCTGGCTCATAACGAATGGTGCACATTTATGAAAAACACTAATACGTGGACGTCACACTCTGTAGTTACTGCCCTGTTGATCCAGTCCTCGGAAGGTGGGACGGAAGCGTTGAGAACGTTGCGTGTTTGTTCTGGAAAATCATTATATATTCATTATGCAAATTGGATTAGAAGTAAACATGAATATTCAGAAACCTGCCCGAGCGACAGCGCACACGCCAGGAAAGGCCTTAAGTGTGGGCCACCGGGCTCAGGTCCAGATTCATTCACTATTATCATAACCTGCTGCTCGGAGGAATCACGTGCCAGGCAAGCTTTACTTGGCCTAACTGTGAACACAGCACAGACACTCGGTGGAAAGCACAGCTCTGAGGCTAGCTCACTGTTAGCGTTCGTTTACCGCTAGGCTACTACACATGCATCAGTAACCAAGCCCCGCCCTTCAAAATAAAAGTTCCTAAGGAACAGAGGACTGACAGATATTTTAAAGGGGAGCCTGGTCACTTACCAGGTAGGTTGATAGGTTGGTAGTACTGCTACTGAGTGCTAATTGGTTGGTAGTACTGCTACTCAGTGCTAGTTGATTGGTAGTACTGCTACTGAGTGCTAATTGGTTGGTGGTACTGCTACTGAGTGCTAATTGGTTGGTAGTACTGCTACTGAGTACTAATTGGTTGGTAGTACTGTTACTGAGTGCTAATTGGTTGGTGGTACTGCTACCGAGTGCTAATTGGTTGGTAGTACTGTTACTGAGTGCTAATTGGTTGGTGGTACTGCTACCGAGTGCTAATTGGTTGGTAGTACTGCTACTGAGTGCTAATTGGTTGGTAGTACTGCTACTGAGTGCTAATTGGTTGGTGGTACTGCTACTAAGTGCTAATTGGTTGGTAGTACTGCTACTGAGTGCTAATTGGTCGGTAGTACTGCTACTGAGTGCTAATTGGTTGGTGGTACTGCTACTGAGTGCTAATTGTCTGGCATTACAGCTACTGTCTGTTAATTGGTTGGTATTACTGATACTGCATGCTGGTTGGTCACTAATACTGCTAAGGAGTGCTGATTGGTTGGTATCTAGCTACTGAGTACTGATTGGCTGGTATCTAGCTACTGAGTGCTGATTGGCTGGTATCTAGCTACTGAGTGCTGATTGGCTGGTATCTAGCTACTGAGTGCTGATTGGCTGGTATCTAGCTACTGAGTGCTGATTGGCTGGTATCTAGCTACTGAGTGCTGATTGGCTGGTATCTAACTACTGAGTGCTGATCGGTTGGCATTACAGCTATTCAGTGCTGATTGGTTGGAATTACTGCTATTGAGTTTTGCAGACTGATTTACTTAGTACTAGATAATGTACATGGAGAAAAACGTGAACGAATAGTCGAATTGTCGACCAGGACCAGCGAATCCGATTCGAATGACACAATTAGTATTTACCATCCTTTTCTTTTTTTTAATGGGATTATTTTACCTAATAAGCCACAACCTTCTCACAGCTACTGAACACCGTGTCCCTGGTACCAGGCAGTGTACTCATGACCATCTCACGTACTTAACCTTCTGTGAGGTAATGTTGGCTTTGAAAGGCCAGACGTCTGGTTACTATTACCAACATTCTGACTTGGCCAATGTTTCCTGGAACAGGTCAGTTCAAATTAAGCCACCCTAAATGACCTAAATGACCTTGTTTACATCCTAATTATTTAATTACACAGATATTCAAATTTCCTCTTTAACCTCCTCAGACGTCTGGTTCCTTTCACTTCCACTGTAAACAGAGGAAGGAGCCAGTTACTGAACTGTTGAATACCCCAAGCAAATCTTACCAGCCGAGCCGAGTTGAGAGGGCAGCAACCAATCAAAAAGAGGGCACGGGCCAACCCAACCAATCACGAAGCGCGAGGAGAGCGCCAGCGAGAGTTGGCGCGTCAGTTCAGCCTC
>JAMWET010000434.1:352500-355000 GCA_024036415.1 Prochilodus magdalenae
GCCAGAATTTGGTGGATGCACTTCCGCTGGCACATTTCCGAGAGAACGAATTCCCTGTAGACTGGGATTTTAGCCACTGCTGGTGGACCCGTATGACTGTACGCTTCCATACACCTGCAGATTCAGCTACTTCCTTCACACTATGGTCTTTGGCCACGCCCAAATGCTCAGTCCCTCCTTTTAGCCAATCATTAACATCTGCTTTGGAGCGTTTTCCAAACATGGAACGAGACTTTCACTGCACCGTACCACCTCTTCCCAATCTATGGATCCCGCCACTCACACCCCACAGGTCTTCATAGAGCTTTCTGCAGGAGCCGGAAGTAGGTCCATGAATGGCTTTGGGCCAAAATCCTCTTTTATCATAGCAGTCATAAAACGGGATGCCTGAAACATCAGACAGCATATTCATAACCATACACATTATGAGCATTTAGAGGTGGACACAAGTGTCTCTACACTAGAACACGTCACACCAGACCACTCTCAATGACTTGGTTAACATCTTAACCTTGGGATGAAGTTGGATCATCCGTTCTGATGGACAGGCTGATGCTGTAAGATGGTTATTGTGTCTGATATTGAGGATTTTCAAACATTCACCAAACAGAATCTGTATCTTAGACTCTAACTATGGTACCTGTAACAGCGTAGGCCATTGTCACCTCACTGTGTCCATTTTAATGACAGTATTGACAGTTTGAATGACAAGGTGGGCTTTAATAAAAAACATTGATAGCTCAAAACCAGTGTTGCTGTCCTGCATTCATTCTATTCCTACAGTGAAGCCATATATGACATGTGCATCAAAAGATCAGCTACACCCAGAAGGAGGTGTGGGATTGCGGTGCTGTTGGGAAGGAGGATAAAGGTGACCAGGATCAATAACTGATGATAAATTTAGACTGATATGATCAATATTTATTGAGCTACACATACAGAAGTCTGTCTCTCAGTATGGCGTCGGGCCGCCATGTTTGCTAACCCAACACGCCAGACGTCTCGGTATGGAGCTGTAGAGGTTCCTAATGGTGTCCTGTGATAATCCATCCCATGCAGCTTGCATATCCTCACACAGTTCCTGCAGATGGTGCGGTAGGGGTGGAGGTGGAGGGACACCAGGCCTTCTGGACTTGTGACAACAAACCGTTCATCTTGGTGCTGACCACGGTGCCTCCACACACGGATTCGTTGGTCCACCGAGACCAAAGCGGGATTCGTCACTGAAGATGACCCGCTGCCATTCTGAGTCACTCCAAGACAGTCTGGCAGTCATTGCAGTGATGTTGACGTGGTGTTAGGTCGTGTATCACACAGCCGTCTGCCAATAGTGCTGGCACTAACAGGATGACTCATGGAGGGCATCACTTCCACACCCCTGCCATGCAGTCTCCTTATGTCTATCTTAAAGCTTTACTCTAGAATAAAAGTGAGATTAAATAGCCCTCATAGAATTACCCAGTCCACCTTAAACACCTCCAGAGTGGAGCTGTACAGGAGGAGGAACCAGCTCTCTTAACCTGCAGTGGAGCTGATAGAACCAGGTTTATTACTAAGCAGGTTTGGAGCGATTCTATTGGTCGGTCCATCATGAATATTCACTAAGCTGAAAGGAGAGCTAGAGCTTTTACACTGTGCAGAAAAAGAGATCAAAGTTTCTACACCACTAAATACACACATATAAAAATAATAGCTGCTCCCCGAAAGCATCGACCCACCGGAGTAAAACCTGGTGGGTGGGTTTGACATGGAGAGACATGCTAATGAATCAAGTTCCATACTCAACCAGCCATGTGACATAAGCAAGGACGTCCCTGACTGACCCAACAGCCACAACAGTGGACATTCAGTGAGCAGTGGTGTCCTCCATGAGTCCTCATGTTAGTGCCAGCACTATTAGCAGACGGCAGCACCACACAGGACTACATGCACACACACCGTTACCACGACTGTCCTTAACACCACGTCACCGTCACCAAACACTGCAGTGGTGTCGTACCAGACTGTCATGGAGTGACTCAGAATGGCAGCGGGTCATCTTCAGTGACGAGTCCCACTTTAGTCTCGGTGGAGGCGACCAACGAATCCGTGTGTGGAGGCACCGTGGTCAGCACCAAGATGAACGGTTTGTTGTCACACGTCCAGAAGGCCTGGTGTCACTCCACCTCCACCCCTACCGCACCATCTGCAGGAACTGTGTGAGGATATTCAAGCTGCATGGGATGGATTATCACAGGACACCATTAGGAACCTCTACAGCTCCATACCGAGACATGCATCTGGCGTTACCTGTCCCAACGCCATACTGAGAGACACTACTTCTGTATGTGTAGCTGAATAGATAAAGGTCATGTAAAGGTCAGGTTTCAGATGCAACAAATAAGCAGCATCAGATGTGCAGACGTGTGTTCCCTGTACAGGAGGAAGTCATGTGACCAGGATGTTTATATTGCCTACCTTAGACTGATGGTTATCAGAGGTACTCAGAGGCTTGCTGAGC
>JAMWET010000434.1:360000-362707 GCA_024036415.1 Prochilodus magdalenae
CACCCCCATTCAAACCCCAGTGTTTCCATTAACGTACAGAGACCAAACTGCACGTACTTACTCAGGACGGACCCCCATAATCCACGGACATACCACCCGCACTCGCCTATGTGTTGTTTATTCATCCCTCAGTCCTCCCATAGACTCCCATTCATTTTCACCCCCATTCAAACCCCAGTGTTTCCTTTAACGTAAAGAGACCAAACTGCACGTACTCACTCAGGACGGACCCCACACTCTAATCCACGGACATACCACCCGCACTCCCCTATGTTTTATTTATTCATCCCTCAGTCCTCCCATAGACTCCCATTCATTTTCACCCACATTCAAACCCCAGTGTTTCCTTTAACATACAGAGACCTTACTCAGGACGGACCCCCATAATCCACGGACATACTACCCGCACTCGCCTATGTGTTGTTTATTCATCCCTCAGTCCTCCCATAGACTCCCATTCATTTTCACCCCCATTCAAACCCCAGTGTTTCCTTTAACGTAAAGAGACCAAACTGCACGTACTCACTCCAGGACGGACCCCACCCCCACTCTATATCCCACGGACATACCACCCGCACTCCCCTATGTGTTGTTATTCATCCTTCAGTCCTCCCATAGACTCCCATTCATTTTAGCTTACCAGCAGACTTTAGCTGGTGCAATCCCACTCTTAACCAGCTCACTATTACGGGCTGAGTGGTGGGTGAGGTTTGTCTTAACAGGGTTAAGCGTTCACATACAGAGAAACGGATGGACTACAGTCTGGTTGATTACTACTCATAATGGTAGCTGGGGCTGAGAAAATAGCCAGAGGTATTCTTAATAAATGATCGTGCATTCATAGGACCATAGACAGAATTCTCTGCACTCCCGTTGTCTCGAGAGTGAAAATAAAAAACATTCTTATCAAGACAAGGAAGGTAATGAAACAGCATCTCCTGTTTCACTAGTGCAGCCGCTGTAAATCAGTGACCATGGAATATCTAGCCTGGAATAATCCTTCACCTCACAAGTCAGTGCGGCATGAATCCGGAGAGCTTCTCCGCACCGCCTTTCTAGCTATCTACCTCACATCAAACACTGTCAATCACACAAAGCTTTAGGAGATGAACACGAGAGAAAAACGAGGACCATAAACCAACCAACCTATCTATCTATCTATCCATCTATCTATCTGTCTATCTATCTATCTATCTATCTATCTATCTATCTATCTATCTATCTATCTATCTATCTATGCCAATACCGTAGTGTAAAGGAAGTAGCTGAATTTACAGATGTGTAGAAGCCTCTAGGACTTCAAACAGTGTGCCAACCTTCCCCACAACAACCCAATGTCAGGGTGCGTGAGTGCATTAGCCATGAATGCACTTAAGGAACTATTTTCTGTGCCAACCCGCCCCTACTTCTGATTCAAGTTACGGTCGGTAGTGCCAACCCACCCCTCCTTCTGATTCAAGTTCCAGTCAGTAGTGCCAACCCACCCCTCCTTCTGATTCAAGTTATGGTCAGTAGTGCCAACCCACCCCTACTTCTGATTTAATTCACTGACAACAGTGCCAACCCGCCCCCACTTCTGATTCATTTCACTGTCAGTAGTGCCAACCCACCCTCACTTCTGATTCAAATCACTGACAACAGTGCCAACCCACCCCTACTTCTGATTCAGTTCACTGTCCATAGTGCCAACCCGCCCTGATTCATTTCACTTTCAAGAGTGCCAACCCACCCCCACTTCTGATTTAATTCACAGTCTGTAGTGCCAACTCGCCCTACTTCTGATTCAATTCACTGTCCATAGTGCCAACCCACCCCTACTTCTGATTCAGTTCACTGTCCATAGTGCCAACCCGCCCTGATTCATTTCACTGTCAAGAGTGCCAACCCACCCCCACTTCTGATTTAATTCACAGTCTGTAGTGCCAACCCACCCCCACTTCTGATTTAATTCACAGTCTGTAGTGCCAACTCGCCCTACTTCTGATTCAATTCACTGTCCATAGTGCCAACCCACCCCTACTTCTGATTCAATTCACGGTCAGTAGTGCCAACACACCCCTACTTCTGATTAAATTCATGGTCAGTAGTGCCAACCCACCCCTACTTCTGATTCAAGTTACGGTCAGTAGTGCCAACCCCCCCCTCCTTCTGATTCAAGTTACGGTCAGTAGTGCCAACCCGCCCCTACTTCTGATTCAATTCACAGTCAGTAGTGCCAACCCACCCTCACTTCTGATTCAAATCACTGACAACAGTGCCAACCCACCCCCACTTCTGATTCAAATCACTGACAACAGTGCCAACCCACCCCCACTTCTGATTAATTTCACTGACGATAGTGCCAACCCACCCTCACTTCTGATTCAAATCACTGACAACAGTGCCAACTCACCCCCACTTCTGATTCAAATCACTGACAACAGTGCCAACTCACCCCCACTTCTGATTTAATTCACAGTCTGTAGTGCCAACTCGCCCTACTTCTGATTGAATTCACTGTCCATAGTGCCAACCCACCCCTACTTCTGATTCATTTCACTGTCAGTAGTGCCAACCCACCCCCACTTCTGATTCAAATCACTGACAACAATGCCAACCCACCCCTATCTGATCAGTTCATGTTCCCATGTTGCCAAACCCGCCTGATTTTCACTTTCAAGAGTGCCAACACCAACCCCAGACTTCTGATTAATTCCACAGTTGTAGT
>JAMWET010000435.1:0-48475 GCA_024036415.1 Prochilodus magdalenae
AAAGTAAAAAAAAGGACGTTAAGTAGAGAGGGGTCCAGCTGTTTTAAACTCATAAAGTAAAACCCGGAAGAAGTAAATGAAGGGGGTTCATGGCTGGTGTTAATGCACTACATTGTAAAGCATACCACGTGTAGGAAGTATCGGTAGTACGACGGGGTGAGATGTGGTTTAACCCTAAATTCAGAACCCCGGAAGTTCGTAGAGACGGGATTCCGCTGGTTTAACCTCTTACAGGTACACACACCGGGCAGTTCGGAGGACGAGTCGTGGTTTAACCCTAACATTACAGTAACCCCGGGGCGTATAGGTAAGACGGGGGTTCGCTGGTTTACCCCTACATTACAGTACCACACCGGGGCCGTATCCTTAGAGACTGGTGTCGCTGGTTTAACCCTACACCTACATATACAGTAACACACGGGGGGGGCGTATCGGTACGAGACGGGAGGTCGCTGGTTAACCCTACATTACAGTAAAACACACCGGGCCGTATCGGTAAGAGACGGGGGTCCGCTGGTTTAACTACATTACATGTACACACCGGGGCCCGTATCGTTAAGACGGGGTTCGGTGGTTTAACCCTACATTACAATAACACACCGGGGGGGCCGTATAAGTAGAGACGGGGGTCGCGGTTTTAACCCTACGTACAGTAACACACCAGTCAGTATCAGTACAGACGGGTCCGCTGTTTAACCGTAATTACGGTAACAGAGACGGGGCCGTATCGGTAGAGACGGGGGTCGCTGGTTTAAACCTTACATGACCAGTAACACCGTACCAGGGCCGATATCGGTAGAGACGGGTGTCGCAGTTTAACCCACGGTTATAGTAAGAGAGACCGGGCCGTAGACGGGGGGGTGTTCGTCGCTGGTTTTAAACCTACATTACCGTAACACACCGGTGCCGTATACGGTACAGACGGGGGTCGCCGGTATCAAGGCTACTTAGCAGTAAGAGACCGGGGCCGTACGGTATGAGACTGGTCGCTGGTTTAAACCCCATACATTACAGTAACACACCGGGGGGGCCGTATCGGGTTTAGAGACGCGGGGTCGCTGGGTTTAACCCCTACAGTACAGTAACACACCAGTGGCGTATCGGTATCGGTAAGAGACTGGGGGGGGCGCTGGTTAACCCTACATGACAGTAGTACACCAGGGCCGTAACGGTACAGACGGGGGGGGTCGTTTAACCCTCCATTAGGGTAACCCAGAGACGGGCCGATTCGTTAGAACGGGGGTCCGCTGGTTTTAACCCCCTACCATTTACAGTCACACAACAGGGCCGTATCAGTAGAGACGGGGGTCGCTGGTTTAACCCTACATTACAGTAACACACCAATGCCGTTTCAGTAAAGATACTGGTTTAACCTCAGCTTTATTGTCTACTGGAATAATCCATCTGCCAAATGCAATAAATGGAAATGTAACTACCATTGAATGAAGTTTTCAATACTTCATGGCAACAGCAGCAGAAAGTGGATGAGCTTAAAACAAAAGCAGCTGAGAGAGGACAGGAACTGACCATATAAGCAATAGAAACAGCACGTCTAATGTTAACGTCTCAAAAACTGCTATAAGTTAATAGTAGAGAATGTGGCAAATAAAAAAAACTACAAAAAAAAAGATTACTAAAGTGAGTTATGGTGGTAAAACACATTTACCTTGTGTTTTTTTGAATTGATACGGCCCAGTTGTTCCCAGTTAAGATCTCTGTTTTTCTTGTTATTCAGATCTTTCAATCTCTGTTCTTGTACCTTTCAGTTTGTGCGTCTATTTCTGCGCAGCCACCTACAATACATGGCAGAGTAGTGGTGAATATGACTTCCATTGCGTACTCTTCTAGATTCGTTTTGCTGACACACTTGGATCAGCTGTGCCTGCCAGCTTGTTTCTGGACGGTTAATAAGATGTACTTTTCCATAAGTCTGCTGCCTGAACAGCCTCACATGACGGTTTTGTTAGAGAAGTGCTGAGTGAGTATCAGGAACAGAGTAGCCCTCTTTTCTTGTGATCCAAATATTCTTTCAAATCGTGCTCCTGGCTTCGCCTTTATCTTCAACTAGATGAGGGCGTCTTCCTTCAGGAACGACGAGCGGAGGGAAGAAGGAAAGCATGACCTCTCCAGGATACACAGAGAGAGACACAGCGGAGAGGAGACTCCCTGCATCACTTTTCATCGGCTCTGGACAAGCGGAGAGTTTGAGTTGTAGAGAGATGGGCAATCTCCACAGAGTGACCAGACGTCCCACACACTTCTCCCTCCCTCCTCACACACACTGAGCTGGACCCAGGACTGCGCTGGGCTCTCTCTCTCTGACATAGTTTGAGATCTGATGATGGAGGACTTCACTGCTCCATCCACTCCCACACAGAACCAGGTTTTCAGCCTCTCAGACCCACTGAAAGAGAAAACACACTGGCTCTGTGGTATCACATTCGGAGATTGGAAGATTCTTCCATTACACAGTTAAGTTAGTTTAAATCAAAAAACCAGATGGAAGGGTTTATTAATATGCAGTAAAAATTTATTTTGACACAATGTGGAATATTTAACATGTTCAGTAGATGTTCCATATACAGATTTGGTGTTAATATTATAGGTTTGAGAAAATGCCTGGGTATTACTTGTCATCTGAAATAGAAAAAAACAGAAATAGATATAAATATACCTATTTATTTTATAGGTCCACTCGCTCTTAGATTATCCTTGTCTATAAATGTACATATCAGAATTTCTACATATTGCTCCTGTCTGTGTATATTCTGTATTTTGTGTATATTTTGCTGATGTGTTGGTTTGGTTTGGTGGTTTTATCTTATTATTGAATATATACTCTTACTTATCTCTTTATTTTAAAGTTTAGTTTGTATGATAATGGTTGTCCTGCTGGGAGATTGTCTCCTGAGTCCTCAACCACAAAGCATTTCAATGCATAAATGTTCCTGCCCATTGTGTGTTGCAAATGACCAAATAAAACCTGAAACTAACTAACTAACTAACTATCTAACAAACTTACTGAACATTTACCACCAAGAGTAAAGCTCTTGAACCTCTAGATGGTCCTACTCTTTATGGAAAGTTTACATGAGTAATCAGAATCACTGTAGTCGGCTGACTGGCATTCTGAGTTTAACAAACAGAGACTGACAATGTGAAATTAAAATGGTCTAATTTAAGGTCCACTAAAATACTCTTACACTTTTCTTGGGTTTCTAATCCTTCCTTTAGTGGAGTGGTCTTCCTCAGTAATTGTTTAGGCTCGCTCTTTGTTGGTGTTTGTTTGGGCTGGTGCAGCTTTCTTTCTGGTTGTGCCTTCACATATTCCTCCCACTGAAGGTGACTCCCTCCATTCTCCACCACCATCTTCTCCATCATCTTCACAAGAGCAGAACGACTGCATCCACTGTTAAACTCAAAATGCCCTTTGCTGTATTCTCTTGTGATCTTCTGAGAGACTGTCTCTGTAGACGGATCTGCTCTGGAGCCGGACTGCAGCATGTGTGTTGTTATAGTCAGGGTGTATTTGTGGACGTCCTCAGACAGAGAGTGGAGGATGTGATTCAGTCTGTGTCTGTCTGTCTCAGTGAAGTCGTCTGGCTGTAGGATCAGGACTATGATATGAGGTCCAGGAGCACACAGAGACATGCTCTCCTTCACTCTTTTATCCAGCTGAGTCACTGAGAGGTGAGGATCAAACAGGTGAGGTGTGTTGATGAGGGTGATGTATCTTCTCTCCACCATTCCTATGGCTTTCTCACTGTGCTGCTCTACTGAAGTAGGAGGAGCTGCAGCAGTAAACACATCCTTGCCCAGGATGAAGTTTCCTACTCTGCTGACCTCTGAGCTGTTCTTCCCGAACAGGATGATTCTCAGTTCAGTCACTAAACAATTAAGGGAACATAATAAAAATGGGATCTCACACATGGTATAGCCTGTATAACACACTGAGAAATTTGAGTTACAGTGTAACATTTTACTTTAGAGTCCTCTATACATTTGAGGTATTAACCACAAAAGACTAAACTTACAAATTCCAAAGAACAGGTAACATTCAAGCAGTCTAGCAATATTACACCGGAAAACTGAAAGTGCTGTGTAATTACTTTACCCTGAAATACATGTTCTAAGCTTTAAACAGAAAAGGGTATAGCAAAATTCTGAAAATTATAAAAAACATAACTTACTTTACTAATTTGTTAGACTCCCTAATGCAACTCTACTAACACTATTTCTTGTGGGCTGTCTTGTTAGATGAATGTAGGTTAGATCATGTAGATAGGTGCTACATACTAACAATATTTAGCCACTGTTTGTGCAGCAACTTGTCCATTACTGTATGAAGCAGTATATTTAAACACTGACCCTTTTGTTTTGTGTTTGTTGCTATCCGGGGTGGACCTGAAGAGAACGGATTCCCAGTTTGAGTCTTGGTTCCTCTTGAGCTTTCTTCCTCTTCCTTGAGGGTGTTTTTCCTTTCCACTGTTGGCTTTGGTTTGATCAGAGGGAGCTTGAATGCGGATTCTCTGTAAGGCTGCTTTGTGACCACATCTGTTGTAAAAGGCTCTATATAAATAAATGTCTTCACTTGAATTATAAACAATTAAAAGAATTTCTCCTAACTGGGTTGATTCAACTACCTGTAACTTAATTATAATGATTTTTAGCTAACACAGGTTAAGAAGTGTAATTTTTGCACACTTAACTTGATTATAATGCCACATGTTTAGAAAGGAAAGTGAATCTGAAAAATAGTCAGGTGTGTGGTAGTTCATAGGGTAATAAAAACAGAAAAAACATTCGTGGAAGTTCTTTTTACTACTAATATTTACTTTCAGTGTTGTCTGAGGTACAGATCCACACCCTCAAAGTGTCATAAACCTTACCATTGTGTTACCCTCTAAAAATGTAACAATATTTTGATTTTGTACATCATACTTACATGGTGGATATCTGAAACTTTGGAGACTGTACAAGAAAAGATTCACAGATACAGATTTACCATCCTTTCATTCAAACTTTTCAACTGTAAAATGTTTTACCTTTTTCTTTAGCGTTTTCCTTCTCATTGGCCAGTCCTCCGCCTTTACCAATGTCTGTTTTTGCTTGGTCTCTTCCAGATGATCCAGAGTGCTTCTCTGCCATTAAATTCACTGGAAGTTCTCCGTTGATGTCACAAGTCAGATGCTTGCCTCCATTCTGCTTTACCACAGCATTAATTTTGTCCAACAGCTGAATTTGTTTTAAACTGGATATTTCTTTATAACTCAGGTATCTATCTCCACATTCTTTAATTAATAAGCGCAGAGATTCAGTGAAATGACGGGCTTCACCCATAGGTAACACTACTGAGTATTTCATAGACAGTGGGCTGTAAGTGTTCAGCACCCTCCTAATTCTGTCCAGGTCCTCCTTTCTGAAATCCTCTGACTGCAGGACCAGTAAAAACACATGAGGTCCAGGAGCACACAGATACACACTCTCTTTCACTCTCTGATCCAGTTCTACAAGAGAGAGCTGAAAATCAACCAGGCGAGGTGTATTGATGAGGGTGATATGTTTTCCCAACAACTTTCCTCTGGCTCTGTCACTGTGCTGTTGTACCGAAGGAGGAGGAGCTTCAGTATCAAACGCCTCCCTGCTCAGGATCAAGTTTCCCACTCTACTGATCTCTAAGTTGTTCTTCCCCAGCAGAACAATCCTCAGTTCAGACCCTAGAAAAGGAAGTAAAAAATGGATTATTGTATCAGGACTACTTCAACACACCAAAGCTCTTAAAATTTACAACACATAACATAACGGGGAGCGCATAAAGTGTGTGGTAGAATGAGTTGGTGTTGAGGAGTGAATGAAGAGTCCAAACCTATAGAAAACTCAGAAACATTACAGTGTCTGTAAGTGTGAACTGGGTTTAAACTTGATGTTTTCATGTAAATACAGAGCAGTGCTGGTTTGTAGCTCTGAGCAGAATTTCATTTAAACCAGAACTGAATATTACTCACCGTCAGAACCTTTACTGCCACGAATTAATCCCTGCATCGAACTGCTACGTCCCTTTCCAAAATATGAAACTATAATATGATGGACAAAAATGATAAACAAGACATTCTGAATATTAAAGACAGTGATAAAATGTAAAATTCTAACATCTTTGTTTTGCTTTTTATATTTAACTATAAATGAACAAAAAAAAAACATAATAACATCATAATTAATGTTTCATTTAAATGTACAAAACTATACTTACACGTCTCCTTGAATTTTAGCTGAGATTTTATTTTCTCTGTCACTGTTCCTTCACTCTCCTTGTGTGTTGTTGACTGTCCCTGTTGTTGCTGTCCTGCTGTAGGTGGAGCACTGAGGAATCCCCTCCATTCATGGTGACCTCCATTCTCTTTAACCATGTTCTCCATGACCTCTATGAGAGCAGAGCGACTGGGTTCAGTGCTGAACTCAAAGTGCCTGTTTCTGCATTCTGTGATGATCTTCTTGATGATGATCTCCTGAACTGGATCTGTTGTTAGTATCAGCATGTATTTATTAAGGTCCTTGGACAAAGAGAAGATGCTGTTCAGTCTGTCTCTGTCCTCCTCATTAAAGTCATCTGGCTGTAGAACCAGAACTAGAACATGAGGTCCAGGAGCACACAGAGACATGCTCTCTTTAACCTGCACCCTGAGCTGATCCAGTGAGAGTCTGGAATCAAACAGGTGGGGAGTGTTGATGAGGGTGATGTAGCTCCTCTCCACCTTTCCTCTGGCTCTCTCATTGTGCCACTCTGCTGAAGGAGGAAGAGCTTCAGTATCAAACGCCTCTCTGCCCAGGATGAAGTTTCCCACCCTGCTGATCTCTGAGCTGTTCTTCCCCAGCAGAACAATCCTCAGTTCAGACACTGTAAGATGGGACAGAAATATAGAAATTGTAACAGCAGTCCTGAAACAAAAACCACCACGATTACTGCATGTTCATGGTTCATGTTCTTCCTTTTTTAATGCTGCTTTCTAAATATTTACATCTTTAAAGAACAGTAAATACATTTTTACCTAAAGCATTTCAATTAAAACATTGCTTTTCTGCTGATACTGATACACCTTGTTCTCATTCAAACATCCAATTGGGCTTGTTTCCCTTAGGAATGCACACATGGAGCAACTTTCAAGTTAGAATTATGAATTATTGATGTATCTGGTGAATCAAACAATTAATAAAAATTATTAACACAGTAAAGAAAGTTTAAAAGACCTAAACCTGATTGTGGTAGCATCCAGGAATATTTCTTTTTTAAAATATACTGCTTTTTTTTTTTAAATAATGACATTTTGTGCAAGAGAAATGCTGATGTCAACAGGAAAAAATGCACCCTTGATGAAGAACTTAAAATGGTGGTTTATACCTAAAACCATGTCAGTAGAAGTTTGGAAATCATGGTGGGAAACTTTAGAGAAAGGTCGATGGAGATGACAAAGTGTCATATGCCTTCTCCCTGCCCCAGGGTGGTATAAAATACCATGCTTTTACCATGAGTTCGCTGCTGCTAATAGCACAAATTAAATTTTTTAACCTTTCCTCCAAATATATATATATATATTTATGTGTATATATATATATATATATATATATATATATATATATATATATATATATATACACATATATATATATATATTTATATATATATATATATATATATATATATATATATATATATATATATATATATTTACTTAAGAATTTAATTTAAGAACGGAAAATACAAACAAGCATGGTGACTTTAGCATGGTGACTAGATGCTGCCCCCTCAACCCCTCAACCCCTCAACCCACGCTTGATCCATTTTTTTTCTTTGTTCTTCTGATTTTCTTGTTACTCTGACATATTTCTTGGCTCTGCCTGTGGAGGTCAGAACCCCCAACCCCTCTATACTCTAAATCGTATACTCCACCTTTAGGTCTGGGCTTAGGTCAGGGCACACAACACAGCATTTCCCTTTTCAAATAACTTTCATTAAACTAATCTGTTATAGGCTTTATATAAGGGAACACAGTTACATGTCTTTAGAAATAGGCTTATAACAGACATGTTGATATCAATGCAGTATAACTTACTTTGGGAAGGAGGGGTAATACCTTTCGTCCTCTGAGAGTGTGATGGATCTGCATCACTAGCATTTTTTTCTACATTGCCAATGTTATGTAGAATACCATAAGGCATTGTGTACTTATAAGTTAGTTTTAATTCATTACAATATACTATAGATGAGCATTATGATAATATTCATTGATGTCATAATAAATTAAGTCAGACCATGCCAATGCTTTTTTAGAATGTGAAGCACCTTGGCAGTATTTAAAGAATACTGACCAACTTCACTTCTCATTACAGAGAGCATGATTAATGTTATATTTAATTAGATTAGTGCAATGCAGTGTGTGAGTCAGTGAATAAAATTAAAAATGTGAATATCAAACTAAAAAGCTAGTTTTATTTTAGTTAGTTTACATTTTTGCCACACAATTATCCGGTATGTACAGTATGAAGCAGTGACCCTACTTCACTGACATACTCAAAATCATGGGACAGCAGAAAGTAAACTGATTATAAAGTGGCGTTACCTCAGTGGATGGCTTAGGAATGCCCACACCTGTATGTGTGAGATGTTGTGTTTTGAGTAAGGTGGTACAGTGGTCAGCGTTGTGTGGCGTGAATTAAAATGAATGTGAATTATCAGAATTATCAGTTTAAATGAGGCATGATAGCAGGTGCCAGACTGATAGGACTGGAGATGGAAAGTCATTTAGCATTTCATCCACAGTGTCATATGTGTACCAGTGAACATGTCCACATTAACAGTACCACCCCCAGTGGACAGGGCAGTGGCACAGACCCCATTTAGCCATGCACCCAAAGCACTGTACAGGTTGGTGGTCCCCTGGTTTGGGTTGTGTTCTCATAGCATATGTTGGGTCCACCAGTTCACCTTAACACATCATTGACCGTGCAACCCAATAGGGTTTGCAGCTCTTTGAGAACTTCATGCTCTGTTCCATGGTTAACCCTGCAAAACCTTTCTGCAATGGGTGGCAAGTCCTTTAGTGTTGCTGCCCCCAAACTCTGGAACTCCTTACCTTCAACTATTCGCACTTCTCCCTTTCTTTCAATCTTTAAAGCCCACTTAAAAACATATCTTTTCTCAAAACATTTTCATTCTTCATGATTTTACATAGTAACAGTTTTACACAACACTCTGGTGTGTCTTCTTGTATTCCACTTTTTTATGTCTTAACTTAAACTGCCTCTACATCAGGACTGCTGCACTCAGCACTTTAATTTAGATATGCCAGTCACACTATTAATTAACTAAAATTCTGTTTTACCAATAGAACGCATGTAGCATGTCCACCAGGTGTTTATACACTACAATTGATTTTAGTCATCTTTTCTCACAGTAGTCCACATAACAAAACAAATATACAACCCCCCAATTCCCAACCTAAACAGCGACCAGCCCGACAACTGTTGACACTTCATATGAAATATGAGGTGTATGAGTGTGTACTACACAGCAACAGTACAGAAGCAGACTGCTCTCAGAAACAGAGTCAAAGGGCAAAGGTCAAACACAAGTAACAGTAAACATTTGATACAGACAAAAGCATAGTATCAAACGCTAGGAAGCACGGCGAACGCACAAAACATTGGAGGAGAGGACAGCTGCACACAGACTGGAACACAGAGCAAACTCTGAGCGGAGGAGCAAGCAGACTGGCTGGAGCAAACTGCACTGGAGCTGCATTGCCTGTATAAAAGAGGGGGGCAGAGAGAGAGAGGCATCGAGAGAGAGAAAAAGAGAGAGAGAGAAAGAGATGGAAAGAGAGAGAGAAAATTTTGAAAGATAACATTTCAACATTTGTTGATTCTGTACAACCCTAAATCAGAAAAAAGTGGAAGTTAAAAGCAGTGCTTCTTACATCTACAATCGTCCTTACAGGATATCTTGTGTTTTGTTCGGTCAACTTTAGTTACTTTGTAAATATACATCCATTCCAAGGTTCAGTTTTCCACAGTAAAGTTTTAAAGGCTTGGTGAATGTAACTCCATATTGTTTACTAATAATTCTTAAAGTAATCGGGAGCCCATGTGGTTATATCAGCTATTGTTGAAGTACAGTTCTTATTGCATGGCTATCTGAGAATCAGAGATCACACAAGTAGTATTACAATCCAGAAATGTCACAATGACTGATGACAGGTGGGGGTTGTGTATGTGTGTTTTCCCATGAAGTCACGTGAAAAAAGTGAAATTTTCCAGATGACATTATGTGTGAGAAAAAACTGAGATATATTCCCAGCCTGTCGATAAAAAAGAATATTTAGAGTTTGTTTGTGTTAGAAAACCTTCAGAGGATGTTTTTGTGAGCAAACTTTCCCCCAGTTGGACAAGGAAAAATAAGATATATAAATAATAAAGTATGTGTTACTTGTGAAAGAAAAAAAGTCTAAATTAAATAAAGGTCTCCCGGGAGAGTAGGATTACAGCATGTGAGGAAGGATGAATGTTATATCCAAGGTTTGGTGTGCATGGTTGTGTGAGAGAAAACTTTTTCTCATGGGCTTGGAGGGTTTGGAATTTTTGCATGATTCAAAGTATTGTTGAGCCGTTTGATTGACAGGTGACGAGTACCATTCAGTCGAAAACCGTAGCTATAAAACCGTTTAAAGAGCCAAGATATGTGTAAAATCCATGTGGACGAAATGTATAAGTTTGCAAATATTATCCCTATTGATGACTTGGAAACGTTAGACTCAGAGGTTTCACTGTACCATGGGGAATCAGAGAGCGACATTTCTGAAGAACCAACAGATGCTGAATCGATTATGAGCGTCTCAGGTGGCGAGTTGGAGACCCCCATGAGTCAAAACAGACCAGACCAGACTAATAGACACGTTGTTATCGATGGCGTATTGCATTAATTCCAATGCCTCCGTGTGCAATGCGGGTGGAGTAGGGGTTGGAACATCTTCACACCCTCCCACAGCCATGCCGGGACAGAGCAGAGCAAGTGTAAACGTCAGGAATCCCATAACCACTCAGACAAATATTACAGAACCGTCTGCAAATCGTTTGTCTGGATAATAATAATGACGGTAATTCACAGACGGATCAAATATAAACGGGCATTATAGAAGACAGCTCATCGAAAGAGGAAACATGCTGCTGGGCCATGCATAGTCCCATTTCGGATTTTTGAAGAAGGGACGGTTCCATCTCTAAGTCAACATGACTTTAGCGCTCCAGCAGAGAAGAACCTGGACTTTGGAGGCCTTGCTAGTGTGGGCTTTGACCAAGAAGAAGATCTGATCGAGCTGTTTGGATTACGCGAATTAATGACGAATCTGAGCCATTTCGTCGCATCAATGGAGTACGAGAGTGACTTTCCACTTTGCAATAACGGAATATTGACGGGCGGATTATTATCGCAAAATCACGATGGATTTTACAGGACTCTAAGTAGGAGACCCAGAGGGGCACGTGTCCTTTTTGCCGAGGGTGGGGTTCTCAGGGGACGCGGAGCATCTGCATCGTGCACCAGGAGTTCAGGATCCACTTTTGATTCAGAGAGACACAGACCCACGTTTGATCAAAGTGAATACAATTTTAAATCAATTTATCGGAAGTAGGGACGGGATTGAATTGATTGGTCGCTTTGCACCGCCAAGTAGATGATTTACTAAATAAAGCTAGATAAGTTTCCCAGGGTTCGAATATAGTCCAAATAAGTCTGAAAGGAGAATCTTTATTTTCACCGATAGTTTTCCAATCTAATGTTTTTTAATTGAACGGGCAAAACTGTGCAGAATCTGGGATACAGTGTAACGATAAATTGCTGGCAAATGGTTCACTCGTTTTGAATGTGCAAGATGTTAGACGTCTTTGCGGAGGCGGGGTTGTTTCTACCAGATCGATTCGTAGTATATTATTATTGGAAACTCTTAAAAAAAATTAAAAAAGCAAACAACTATCCTCTTTTCAACGCTTATAAAAAGTCCTGTTTGGCGTGTAGTTTGGTGGGAGTGATGAAACGGGTTTGACTGATCAAGAGAGTTAATGTCAGATTGAAGCTCTGAAAGTAGGTGTTTCACCCGAACATTTAGTATCATTTAACGACGTGGTTTTATTTGAAGATTTTTTTTAATGTTAAAATTGTGATTACATACAGGTTAATCAGCAGAGGTCCCTTTCAGAGTTTTTAAACGCACCCTTAGCCTTTGTGAAAGAATTTGTTTAAAAACAGATAAGGTGATACGTTGTTCAGATTGTCTACGGGTTTGTAGTTCCCAGGAATGTTTTATATGCGTTAAAGTGAAATACTGCGAAAACTGTAATAAGTCTTATATTTTATCAATGAAACCCCCACGTGTTTACAAGACGTGTATAAAATATGCAATGCCCCTTTTAGAAGTATCAAAGAAGGTACAGAGCAGAGCACCATTGTTTTATTAGACCTATTTTGCCAAAACCCCAAACTCAGAAATACATATTTTATGATATTGAGGCTTTTTTTTAGCAATATGAACACGTGCTCATTCATATACACGCAATTACCTATGAGAATCGTCAGTGAACCTAGGGGTGAGGGCTGCATCGAAAGTTTTTTAAACGTTTCAGAAAAAGCAAGTTTAAAAATATACTTGTATGCACACAACAGTAGGAGATATGATTCACATTTTTTGCTCAATTTTTAAAAATTTTGCCCCTTCTGATTACCCAAGGTAATACAATTGTGTATCACCAGGAGCATTTCAAACAACGTTACATAGACAGTCAGAGTTTCTTTTAATGTAAACTATCATAATTTAAACTATGTGGGCCCTTACCCCAAGCCTGAAACCTAAACTAGAGTGGAATATTTTATTTCGTTGAGAAATCTTTGGAAATATATATTTTTAAATATTTGGTTTTCTTCCGAGTTTTTGGGAGCACGAATTAAATAAATTAATCCAGGTGGAGGACGAGCTAAGAGATTTTTTGAAATAAAGAGAGTTTCTGCAAGAATGAACCCCAGGAATTTTGGGGGAAGAACAAACGCAATTCGATTACTGCATCAAGCCCGACCTGAAAAAATATTTTAATTGGACTTTACAAGCCTCTATCCATATTGCAAAAAACGAATGGAATACGGCATTGGGCATCCAACCTTGATCCTAAAAGATTTTAAAGACATTACAGAGTATTTTGGAATTGCCAGAGTGAAAGTTTATCCACCGAGAGGTGTTTTTCACCCCGTTTTGCCTTATCGTTGTGAAAAGCTGGATAAACTAGTTTTCACAATATGCAGAACATCCGCGGAAGAGGAGAATGCTGCCCCTTGCGAGCATTCGAACCAAGACAGAGCTATAACCCGCACATATTGCACAGAGGAGATTAAAAGGTGTTTACAACAGGGCTGTGTGTTTGGAAACATTTATGAAGTTTGGCACTCTAAAGACGTCTTTGCAGGGTATATTGATTTATTTTGTAAAAATTAACGCATTTCTTATTTCACTTTTATCAGCAAGGACGTTGCGTTGGCAATTCAAAAAAGATTATTTGCAAAAACGTTTCCAACGTTTTTATAGCCGTGTTTACGGCGGCTTATGGGAGATTAAAACTGTACGATTTGCGGATCGACTGCAGGAGCGGATACTGTATTTTAAAACGGACTCTGTGTTGTTTACGGAAATGGGTGAACACATTCCGCCAACAGGATTCTATCCCGGTGATTTTTAAAACGAGTTGGAAGAAGCAGAATTCATTACAGAATTTGTGGCGATGGGGTATCTTCCTAAATATAAAAATTAAAACTGTCTAAAGCGCTCCCTGTTCTGACCAGATTGATTAAGGCTAAAAAACGTAGAAGAAGATCTGGACGGAAAAGGAACTGTTTAAAGATTTTGGCAAACAAGGGGTGCCCTGTCGCTGGCAAGCATGAAATTGAGCAACGCGGCGGAATTATCCGAGCCCTTCTGAGCACCGCTCTGCCATTTGTTCTGCAACTGTTCAACAAGTAATCATGATGTATGCTCGCAAAATCTTTCTTTTTTCTTGGATAAATTATCATACGCGTCTAAAGCGGACATTCAGGAAAAAAAGTGAAAATGGATCAGGAATTTAAAAACGTCTGGGAAAGAAGGGACTTATCCACGGAGACAAAGTTGGATTTATATTCTCAACCCTTGCGGAAATATTTGACCTTGCTCATGCAGAAAGCTCTGGTAAAAATAAGATGACTTTAAACTTTTCAATCAGGGAGACTCAAGAAGATGCACCAACGGCAAAGAACTCATTCTATGACAAAGTTCTGGAGCAAATAAACCCCGATCCAGAAAAAAACACCCGTTTGATTATGGATTCGTTGAGTTTAGGGTGAGTTTATTTACAAAGGAGAACCCGTTAAAGGAAGTCACATTTTGGACTTGAGAAGAGCGGCGACTGAGTAGCAGAAGTTAAATTAAGCCGGCGGGTTGGAATAGTTTCCTAAGCAGTTTGGCTGAATTAAACGTTCCGAAATCCGCTTTATCACATCCTTTTTGTGAGATGCCAGTTGGAAAAATCCTCGGTTAAAAATAGCGGTATTAATCCTCTTCTTTCTTTTTTTTCTTTTTTTTTTGATGGGGAGAGCACTCATGTGGCTAGACCGGTTAAAAGGCAGAAGAAAAAACCCTTTGAAAGGTCTGGGTGAGTGACTTATTGAAATGGATGTTTTGTAAGGAGGGTTTATTACTTTGTGTCTAATAATTTTCTGTGTTCATTAAACAATATATACATAAAGTAAAACTTTTGTATTATTTGTTAAATTGAATAATTGTTTTTTTTATACAATGCGTTCATTAATCAGTTTATATGTATGTAGTCATTTTTTTATATGTATTTAGTAAATAAAACGTTACTTCTCCCTCTCTCACGCTCTCTCTCGCTCAGGGCGACCTTTTGGGAAAGGAACAGTCTTTCAGGGACGAATATTTCTTTGTGGATAAAATATTAAAAGAGATCCGCCTATGTATGAACTAAAGGACGTCAATGAGATGATAGAAGGTTATTGTAATCGAGAAGAAATGCAGAAAATATAGGTGCCTGAAAATAGAGTCTACCATATTTTTTTTAAAAATTGGTTAGGAAAAAAGTAAATCCTCATTAAAGTTTGTGGAAAGGTTGGGATCTAAAATATAATTCGTGGATTGATGAAAAGGCAGCTCATGACTTGACAGAACCCAGACAGTCTTAAACGCGCGCTGGAACGTGTCTGGATGTGCAGCTGTTTAGAATGGAAAGCCGGGGTTTCTAGATGACCCTACCTGGTAACGCCTGTGATCAGCTGTACACTTGAAATTATATTTCTAGTTACGCGTGAAGCTGGACAAAACTATTCACCTAAAAGGATACTGGGAAGTGGAAATAGCTGAAATTAATTTTCCATTGTCTTGGTACACCTTGACCAACGTCAGGAACAGGACGTCGAATTTTGGGTGTGTGAAGGTTCTGATTTCACACAGCAGGGCTCCTCCAAAATAAAATTTGGTTAGGACGCATACTTCAGCGACGTTCTGACTGAAATTACCAGGTATTTAGACCGGTGAAAACGCATGTAAAGTTATATCTGGATCGTGTCAATAGAAGAGTGAGGTACGGAGCTACACCGAAATAAATCAAACGTTTAACTTCGGTATACAAATGACCAATTATATTCGCGCGCAAGAACAGCTGGCTCACATTCTAGGCTTCAAAAACGACGTGTGGACTGACACCGATTAAGAGAACATACCGGGTCAGCATTAAAGGCGGGGATTATTATCTTTATGTATATACAGACATAGTTCCATATCAACTGGTCTGAGAAACCCAAGCTCCTCTTTTAAGAACCATTTAAATACCAAAGAACAATCTTGATTTTGTCACTCTAAAATTTGACAAGGTGCATTACTATACAATCAGCAGACACGTTTGATGAAGCTTTAATAGAGATAAAGACCGATCAACCGAAACGTCAGATTTGAGCTTGGCAAAGTGATTGTGAAGCTACATTTTAGACAGGTCTATTTTTTTTAATGGCTGTTTATTACACCTGCACTAACCAGCGTTTTTTATGCTGTTGTCATGCGGAGGCGCGCAACACCTCCCGTGCAAAGGGTTTATAAAAATAGAACCACCAGCTCAAAACCTCTCACTTTAGACGCAAGGTTGCAGCAGACGTTGGCACGGGCGCCTCTTTAAAATCATGTGAAGATACGGAACGACAAAGGCAACAAGAAGAAGAGGAAGAAGAAGACAAAGTAGGTCAAAGCAAGCCCTGACATATTTTTAAACAGATGTCGCTCGTTTAACCTGGATCTATACGCTCCCTTTAACTCAGAACAGCGTCGAGTTGTAGAAACACCGCTTATTACAGAAATCACAGATGAAGGACCTGGGCTTGAACCGTTCACCTTTGTACCTCACCTGTAAAGTTACCAACAAAGATGGGATGGATCTAGCGGCCGATTCTAGAGTGGGTCTAATTAATTATCCCATAGCCACTCTTTTAGCCAAGTGGATTTGTCATCAAGTTCAGCGGGTCTTTTTCGTAAAGATATGGCAGGACATGGACGAACGTTACCCAACCAGACAAATATGGGCTTAAGGTACTGCCTGCAATACGTTACAGCGAAAGAAGTCACACCTTTGAACTGATGGGTCATTTACACTTTTTGGGTTTAGGAAAAGCTTCTTTTAAGTTCCTTCGATGTGAGAATATAACTAGTTCGCAATAAAAACAAATTAGTTTTAATGTAATAAAATACACGTTTTGTCCGCGTTGCTTTATGTAAAGAAAATTAATTTAACACCCGGTGTGAAGCTTGGGCATTCCTCGGCGCTGATGAGCGCTACCGCCAAGTACCCCCTGGAGCGAGTGAACTTGAAAGTGTTGAGTGTGCCGGCGGGGAGTCCTGTATCCAATCAAGATAATCTTTTCGTGGGTCAGATTCCAAAATTCATAGCTATAGTTTTCGTTCATAACGAGGCTTTTAGCGGCGCTTAATTTTCACAATTACGTCGTAAAATCATTAAATCCGACGGTGGAAGGAACCTCTAATCCCTCTACACCTTTCAGACCCGATTTGCCTGAGAGAATTTTACAGCCACAAGCTACAGACAGATGCTTAAGAGATCAACCGTTGGCTATAGCGATGAACACCGCCAAGGTTACAGCTTACTATACGAGTCCAGCAGCGATCACGTGCCTCTGGTCCAATCTGGAAACGTCAGACTGGATCTCAGATTCAGAGTCGCTTTGGCACACACCGTAAACGTATCGTGTTTGCTCATTTAGACTGCGTTTTAGAAATGAAGCATAAACGAGAAGTGCTCATGGATTATTTTAAAAATATGGACACCCTCCAGATAGCTAAAGTCATGCGTCCTACAAGAGGTTTTGCAGGAGTGTTTCCTTACTTCCTACTGCCTGCAATACGCTTCTCAAACCCCTCCCCTGTAGGGTTTATAGAAAATACCCACCCCAGCCGAGGTCCTGGAGAACACTAGTTAGCGGTTTTAATTTCCCGCCAAGGCGACAAATAATAAAGTTCCCAGATATATATTTTTTATTTTTTAAAGAAGAATTCTCGGCGCATTATATATAACTCTACACACATGCAAGACTTTTCTTCCAATACCTGCAACATTGTGTATTTTATACACCAACGTCTAAGAGGAATGACCCTTCCAGAAGTATTAAATTCTTATACTTTAAATTTTCAAGAAAATGATTGCATAGTTAAAACATGTGTTACAAGTTGGCTGTGGATACACTCTTACTGACATATTGTAAATGGTGAGCAATAAAGTGTGTAACCCATTGTGATTTTATCAATAAATAATACACAATTATTTTAACGTCATTGTGTGTTTTAGTGTTAAAATGATGATGAAATATGCAACAAAAATGAGAGTAAAGGTTTTATTTTTATTTATTATTTTTTTTTTTTACAAAAAAGGTTTTAGGTCTTTTGTTATTTTTTGTTGTTGGTTTATAATGCTGACAAAACTGTAGTTGAGTATACATGTTTTTCTACAAAACTACAAAAGATTACATGACCTAAATACAGAAAAATCACGTTTTGTAAAAATGTAGTGCACAATGCTTAAGCAGATTTTCTACAAAACTAAGGAAGATAACACAACATTTATCTTCTAAAAACAGAAAGAGTGAGATAATTGGAAAGCAGTTCATTTTCTTCCAAAACTTCCTCCATCATCTTCCATATTTTCTATAAAATATTCATCACCAAACCGTCTGACACAAATTCTGACACAGCCTTACTCTCACATTCTGAAAAATCTTTCTCACATTCCGACAAAACCTCACTCTTACATTCTGACACAGCCTCACACTCAAATTCTGACACAGCCTCACTCTCACATTCTGACACAGCCTCACTCTAACATTCTGAGACAGCCTCACACTCACATTCTGACACAGCCTCACTCTAACATTCTGACACAGCCTCAATCTCACATTCTGACAAAGCCTCACTCTAACATTCTGAGACAGCCTCACACTCACATTCTGACACAGCCTCACTCTAACATTCTGACACAGCCTCAATCTCACATTCTGACAAAGCCTCACTCTAACATTCTGAGACAGCCTCACACTCACATTCTGACACAGCCTCACTCTCACATTCTGACAAAGCCTCACTCTAACATTCTGAGACAGCCTCACACTCACATTATGACACAGCCTCACTCTCACATTCTGACAGAGCCTCACTCTCACGTTCTGACAAAGCCTCACTTTCAAATTCTGAAACAGCCTCACTCTCACATTCTGACACAGCCTCACTCTTACATTCTGAACCATGGCTCTCACATTCTGACAGGGCCTCCCTGTCATATTCTGACACAACCTGGCTGTCATATTCTGAAGGATCGTTCTCACATTCTGACACAACGTCACTCTCACATTCTGACACAACGTCACTCTCACATTCTGACTCAAACCCACTCTCACATTCCGACACAGCCTCACTCTCACATTCTGACTCAACCCCACTCTCACATTCCGACACAGCCTCACTCTCACATTCTGACTCAACCCCACTCTCACATTCTGACACAGCCTCACTCTCAGGTTCTGAAAAAGCCTCAATCTTACAGTCTGACATAACCTCACTCTCACATTCTGACACAGCCTCACTCTCACATTCCGACACAACCTCACTCTCACATTCCGACACAACCTCACTCTCACATTCTGACTCAACCCCACTCTCACATTCTGACACAGCCTCACTCTCAGGTTCTGAAACAGCCTCATTCTCACATTCTGACACAGCCTCACTCTCACGTTCTGAAACAGCCTCACTCTCACATTCTGACACAGCCTCACTCTCACATTCTGACACAGCCTCACTCTCACATTCTGACACAGCCTCACTCTCAGGTTCTGAAACAGCCTCATTCTCACATTCTGACACAGCCTCACTCTCACGTTCTGAAACAGCCTCACTCTCACATTCTGACACAGCCTCACACTCACATTCTGACACAGCCTCCCTGTCACGTTCTGAAACAGCCTCACACTTACGTTCTGACACAGCCTCACTCTCACATTCTGACACAGCCTCACTCTCACATTCTGACACAGCCTCACTCTCACATTCTGACACAACCTCACTCTCACATTCTGAAAAATCTTTCTCACATTCCACAAAACCTCACTCTTACATTCTGACACAGCCTCAATCTCACATTCTGACACAGCCTCACTCTCACATTCTGACACAGCCTCACTCTCACGTTCTGAAACAGCCTCATTCTCATATTCTGACACAGCCTCACTCTCACATTCTGACACAGCCTCGCACTCACATTCTGACACAGCCTCACTCTCACATTCTGACACAGCCTCACACTCACATTCTGACACATCCAAACTAGAACATTTTGACACAGCCTCACACTCACATTCTGACACAGCCTCGCACTCACATTCTGACACAGCCTCACTCTCACATTCTGACACAGCCTCACTGTCACATTCTGACACAGCCTCACTCTCACATTCTGACACAGCCTAAATCTCAGATTCTGAACCATTACACTCACGTTCTGACACAGCCTCACTCTCACATTCTGACACAGCCTAACTCTCACATTCTGAACCATCGCTCTCACATTCTGACACAACCTGTCTGTCATATTTGAACAAGTGTTCTCTCATTCTGACACAAACTCACTTTCAAATTCTGAAACAGCCTCACTCTCACGTTCTGACACAGCCTCACTCTCACATTCTGACACAGCCTCACACTCACATTCTGACACAGCCTCACTGTCACATTCTGACACAACCTCACTCTCACATTCTGACACAACCTCACTCTCACAGTCTTACACAACCTCACTCTCACATTCTGAACCATTACACTCACATTCTGACCCAGCCTCACTCTCACATTCTGAAACAACCTCAATCTCACATTCTGACACAAACTCACTCTCACATTCTGACACAGCCTCACTCTCACATTCTAAAACAGGCAAACCTTCGCATTATGACAGAGTCTCACTCTCACATTTTGACAGACTCTCACTCTCACAATCTGACACAGTCTCACCCTCGCATTCTGACACAACCTCACACTCGTATTCTGACACAGCCTCACTCTCACATTCTGACACAGGCAAACCTTCGCATTATGACAGAGTCTCACTCTCACATTTTGACAGACTCTCACTCTCACAATCTGACACAGTCTCACCCTCGCATTCTGACACAACCTCACACTCGCATTCTGACACAGTCTCACTCGCACATTCTGACACAGCCTTGCTCTCACATTCTGACACAGCCTCACTCTCACATTCTGACACAGCCTCACTCTCACATTCTGACTCAACCCCACTCTCACATTCTGACACAGCCTCACTCTCACATTCTGACACAACCTCACTCTCACATTCTGACTCAACCCCACTCTCACATTCTGACACAGCCTCACTCTCACATTCCGACACAACCTCACTCTCACATTCTGACTCAACCCCACTCTCACATTCTGACACAGCCTCACTCTCAGGTTCTGAAACAGCCTCATTCTCACATTCTGACACAGCCTCACTCTCACATTCTGACAGAGCCTCACTCTCACGTTCTGACAAAGCCTCACTTTCAAATTCTGAAACAGCCTCACTCTCACATTCTGACACAGCCTCACTCTTACATTCTGAACCATGGCTCTCACATTCTGACAGGGCCTCCCTGTCATATTCTGACACAACCTGGCTGTCATATTCTGAAGGATCGTTCTCACATTCTGACACAACGTCACTCTCACATTCTGACACAACGTCACTCTCACATTCTGACTCAAACCCACTCTCACATTCCGACACAGCCTCACTCTCACATTCTGACTCAACCCCACTCTCACATTCCGACACAGCCTCACTCTCACATTCTGACTCAACCCCACTCTCACATTCTGACACAGCCTCACTCTCAGGTTCTGAAAAAGCCTCAATCTTACAGTCTGACATAACCTCACTCTCACATTCTGACACAGCCTCACTCTCACATTCCGACACAACCTCACTCTCACATTCCGACACAACCTCACTCTCACATTCTGACTCAACCCCACTCTCACATTCTGACACAGCCTCACTCTCAGGTTCTGAAACAGCCTCATTCTCACATTCTGACACAGCCTCACTCTCACGTTCTGAAACAGCCTCACTCTCACATTCTGACACAGCCTCACTCTCACATTCTGACACAGCCTCACTCTCAGGTTCTGAAACAGCCTCATTCTCACATTCTGACACAGCCTCACTCTCACGTTCTGAAACAGCCTCACTCTCACATTCTGACACAGCCTCACACTCACATTCTGACACAGCCTCCCTGTCACGTTCTGAAACAGCCTCACACTTACGTTCTGACACAGCCTCACTCTCACATTCTGACACAACCTCACTCTCACATTCTGACACAGCCTCACTCTCACATTCTGACACAACCTCACTCTCACATTCTGAAAAATCTTTCTCACATTCCACAAAACCTCACTCTTACATTCTGACACAGCCTCAATCTCACATTCTGACACAGCCTCACTCTCACATTCTGACACAGCCTCACTCTCACGTTCTGAAACAGCCTCATTCTCATATTCTGACACAGCCTCACTCTCACATTCTGACACAGCCTCGCACTCACATTCTGACACAGCCTCACTCTCACATTCTGACACAGCCTCACACTCACATTCTGACACAGCCTCACTCTCACATTCTGACACAGCCTCACACTCACATTCTGACACAGCCTCGCACTCACATTCTGACACAGCCTCACTCTCACATTCTGACACAGCCTCACTGTCACATTCTGACACAGCCTCACTCTCACATTCTGACACAGCCTAAATCTCAGATTCTGAACCATTACACTCACGTTCTGACACAGCCTCACTCTCACATTCTGACACAGCCTAACTCTCACATTCTGAACCATCGCTCTCACATTCTGACACAACCTGTCTGTCATATTTGAACAAGTGTTCTCTCATTCTGACACAAACTCACTTTCAAATTCTGAAACAGCCTCACTCTCACGTTCTGACACAGCCTCACTCTCACATTCTGACACAGCCTCACACTCACATTCTGACACAGCCTCACTGTCACATTCTGACACAACCTCACTCTCACATTCTGACACAACCTCACTCTCACAGTCTTACACAACCTCACTCTCACATTCTGAACCATTACACTCACATTCTGACCCAGCCTCACTCTCACATTCTGAAACAACCTCAATCTCACATTCTGACACAAACTCACTCTCACATTCTGACACAGCCTCACTCTCACATTCTAAAACAGGCAAACCTTCGCATTATGACAGAGTCTCACTCTCACATTTTGACAGACTCTCACTCTCACAATCTGACACAGTCTCACCCTCGCATTCTGACACAACCTCACACTCGTATTCTGACACAGCCTCACTCTCACATTCTGACACAGGCAAACCTTCGCATTATGACAGAGTCTCACTCTCACATTTTGACAGACTCTCACTCTCACAATCTGACACAGTCTCACCCTCGCATTCTGACACAACCTCACACTCGCATTCTGACACAGTCTCACTCGCACATTCTGACACAGCCTTGCTCTCACATTCTGACACAGCCTCACTCTCACATTCTGACACAGCCTCACTCTCACATTCTGACTCAACCCCACTCTCACATTCTGACACAGCCTCACTCTCACATTCTGACACAACCTCACTCTCACATTCTGACTCAACCCCACTCTCACATTCTGACACAGCCTCACTCTCACATTCCGACACAACCTCACTCTCACATTCTGACTCAACCCCACTCTCACATTCTGACACAGCCTCACTCTCAGGTTCTGAAACAGCCTCATTCTCACATTCTGACACAGCCTCACTCTCACGTTCTGAAACAGCCTCACTCTCACATTCTGACACAGCCTCACTCTCACATTCTGACACAGCCTCACTCTCACATTCTGACACAGCCTCACTCTCACGTTCTGAAACAGCCTCACTCTCACATTCTGACACAGCCTCACACTCACATTCTGACACAGCCTCACTGTCACGTTCTGAAACAGCCTCACACTTACGTTCTGACACAGCCTCACTCTCACATTCTGACACAACCTCACTCTCACATTCTGACACAGCCTCACTCTCACATTCTGACACAGCCTCACTCTCACATTCTGACACAACCTCACTCTCACATTCTGAAAAATCTTTCTCACATTCCACAAAACCTCACTCTTACATTCTGACACAGCCTCAATCTCACATTCTGACACAGCCTCACTCTCACATTCTGACACAGCCTCACTCTCACGTTCTGAAACAGCCTCATTCTCACATTCTGACACAGCCTCACTCTGACATTCTGACACAGCCTCGCACTCACATTCTGACACAGCCTCACTCTCACATTCTAACACAGCCTCACACTCACATTCTGACACAGCCTCACTCTCACATTCTGACACAGCCTCACACTCACATTCTGACACAGCCTCACTCTCACATTCTGACACAGCCTCACACTCACATTCTGACACAGCCTCACTGTCACATTCTGACACAGCCTCACTCTCACATTCTGACACAGCCAAACTCTCAGATTCTGAACCATTACACTCACGTTCTGACACAGCCTCACTCTCACATTCTGACACAGCCTAACTCTCACATTCTGAACCATCGCTCTCACATTCTGACACAACCTGTCTGTCATATTTGAACAAGTGTTCTCTCATTCTGACACAAACTCACTTTCAAATTCTGAAACAGCCTCACTCTCACGTTCTGACACAGCCTCACTCTCACATTCTGACACAGCCTCACACTCACATTCTGACACAGCCTCACTGTCACATTCTGACACAACCTCACTCTCACATTCTGACACAGCCTTACTCTCACAGTCTTACACAACCTCACTCTCACATTCTGAACCATTACACTCACATTCTGACCCAGCCTCACTCTCACATTCTGAAACAACCTCAATCTCACATTCTGACACAAACTCACTCTCACATTCTGACACAGCCTCACTCTCACATTCTAAAACAGGCAAACCTTCGCATTATGACAGAGTCTCACTCTCACATTTTGACAGACTCTCACTCTCACAATCTGACACAGTCTCACCCTCGCATTCTGACACAACCTCACACTCGCATTCTGACACAGCCTCACTCTCACATTCTGACACAGGCAAACCTTCGCATTATGACAGAGTCTCACTCTCACATTTTGACAGACTCTCACTCTCACAATCTGACACAGTCTCACCCTCGCATTCTGACACAACCTCACACTCGCATTCTGACACAGTCTCACTCGCACATTCTGACACAGCCTTGCTCTCACATTCTGACACAGCCTCACTCTCACATTCTGACACAGCCTCACTCTCACATTCTGACTCAACCCCACTCTCACATTCTGACACAGCCTCACTCTCACGTTCCGACACAACCTCACTCTCACATTCTGACTCAACCCCACTCTCACATTCTGACACAGCCTCACTCTCAGGTTCTGAAACAGCCTCATTCTCACATTCTGACACAGCCTCACTCTCACGTTCTGAAACAGCCTCACTCTCACATTCTGACACAGCCTCACTCTCACATTCTGACACAGCCTCACTCTCACATTCTGACACAGCCTCACTCTCAGGTTCTGAAACAGCCTCATTCTCACATTCTGACACAGCCTCACTCTCACGTTCTGAAACAGCCTCACTCTCACATTCTGACACAGCCTCACACTCACATTCTGACACAGCCTCACTGTCACGTTCTGAAACAGCCTCACACTTACGTTCTGACACAGCCTCACTCTCACATTCTGACACAACCTCACTCTCACATTCTGACACAGCCTCACTCTCACATTCTGACACAGCCTCACTCTCACATTCTGACACAACCTCACTCTCACATTCTGAAAAATCTTTCTCACATTCCACAAACCTCACTCTTACATTCTGACACAGCCTCAATCTCACATTCTGACACAGCCTCACTCTCACATTCTGACACAGCCTCACTCTCACGTTCTGAAACAGCCTCATTCTCACATTCTGACACAGCCTCACTCTCACATTCTGACACAGCCTCGCACTCACATTCTGACACAGCCTCACTCTCACATTCTGACACAGCCTCACACTCACATTCTGACACAGCCTCACTCTCACATTCTGACACAGCCTCACACTCACATTCTGACACAGCCTCACTCTCACATTCTGACACAGCCTCACTCTCACATTCTGACACAGCCTAACTCTCACATTCTGAACCATCGCTCTCACATTCTGACACAACCTGTCTGTCATATTTGAACAAGTGTTCTCTCATTCTGACACAAACTCACTCTCAAATTCTGAAACAGCCTCACTCTCACGTTCTGACACAGCCTCACTCTCACATTCTGACACAGCCTCACACTCACATTCTGACACAGCCTCACTGTCACATTCTGACACAACCTCACTCTCACATTCTGACACAACCTCACTTTCAGTCTTACACAACCTCACTCTCACATTCTGAACCATTACACTCACATTCTGACCCAGCCTCACTCTCACATTCTGAAACAACCTCAATCTCACATTCTGACACAAACTCACTCTCACATTCTGACACAGCCTCACTCTCACATTCTAAAACAGGCAAACCTTCGCATTATGACAGAGTCTCACTCTCACATTTTGACAGACTCTCACTCTCACAATCTGACACAGTCTCACCCTCGCATTCTGACACAACCTCACACTCGCATTCTGACACAGCCTCACTCTCACATTCTGACACAGGCAAACCTTCGCATTATGACAGAGTCTCACTCTCACATTTTGACAGACTCTCACTCTCACAATCTGACACAGTCTCACCCTCGCATTCTGACACAACCTCACACTCGCATTCTGACACAGTCTCACTCTCACATTCTGACACAGCCTTGCTCTCACATTCTGACACAGCCTCACTCTCACATTCTGACACAACCTCACTCTCACATTCTGACACAGCCTCACTCTCACATTCTGACACAGCCTCACTCTCACATTCTGACACAACCTCACTCTCACATTCTGAAAAATCTTTCTCACATTCCACAAAACCTCACTCTTACATTCTGACACAGCCTCAATCTCACATTCTGACACAGCCTCACTCTCACATTCTGACACAGCCTCACTCTCACGTTCTGAAACAGCCTCATTCTCACATTCTGACACAGCCTCACTCTCACATTCTGACACAGCCTCGCACTCACATTCTGACACAGCCTCACTCTCACATTCTGACACAGCCTCACACTCACATTCTGACACAGCCTCACTCTCACATTCTGACACAGCCTCACACTCACATTCTGACACAGCCTCACTCTCACATTCTGACACAGCCTCACTCTCACATTCTGACACAGCCTAACTCTCACATTCTGAACCATCGCTCTCACATTCTGACACAACCTGTCTGTCATATTTGAACAAGTGTTCTCTCATTCTGACACAAACTCACTTTCAAATTCTGAAACAGCCTCACTCTCACGTTCTGACACAGCCTCACTCTCACATTCTGACACAGCCTCACACTCACATTCTGACACAGCCTCACTGTCACATTCTGACACAACCTCACTCTCACATTCTGACACAACCTCACTTTCACAGTCTTACACAACCTCACTCTCACATTCTGAACCATTACACTCACATTCTGACCCAGCCTCACTCTCACATTCTGAAACAACCTCAATCTCACATTCTGACACAAACTCACTCTCACATTCTGACACAGCCTCACTCTCACATTCTAAAACAGGCAAACCTTCGCATTATGACAGAGTCTCACTCTCACATTTTGACAGACTCTCACTCTCACAATCTGACACAGTCTCACCCTCGCATTCTGACACAACCTCACACTCGCATTCTGACACAGCCTCACTCTCACATTCTGACACAGGCAAACCTTCGCATTATGACAGAGTCTCACTCTCACATTTTGACAGACTCTCACTCTCACAATCTGACACAGTCTCACCCTCGCATTCTGACACAACCTCACACTCGCATTCTGACACAGTCTCACTCTCACATTCTGACACAGCCTTGCTCTCACATTCTGACACAGCCTCACTCTCACATTCTGACACAGCCTCACTCTCACATTCTGACTCAACCCCACTCTCACATTCTGACACAGCCTCACTCTCACATTCTGACTCAACCCCACTCTCACATTCTGACACAGCCTCACTCTCACATTTTGAACAATCCTTCTCTCATTTTGACACAACCTCACTCTCACATTCTGACACAGCCTCACTCTCATATTCTGACACAGCCTCACTCTCACATTCTGACACAGCCTCACTCTCACATTCTGACACAGTCTCACTCTCACATTCTGACACAGCCTCACTCTTACATTCTAAACCATGGCTCTCACATTCTGACAGGGCCTCCCTGTCATATTCTGACACAACCTGGCTGTCATATTCTGAAGGATCGTTCTCACATTCTGACACAACCTCACTCTCACATTCTGACACAACGTCACTCTCACAATCTGACACAGTCTCACCCTCGCATTCTGACACAACCTCACACTCGCATTCTGACACAGCCTCACTCTCACATTCTGACACAGGCAAACCTTCGCATTATGACAGAGTCTCACTCTCACATTTTGACAGACTCTCACTCTCACAATCTGACACAGTCTCACCCTCGCATTCTGACACAACCTCACACTCGCATTCTGACACAGTCTCACTCTCACATTCTGACACAGCCTTGCTCTCACATTCTGACACAGCCTCACTCTCACATTCTGACACAGCCTCACTCTCACATTCTGACTCAACCCCACTCTCACATTCTGACACAGCCTCACTCTCACATTCTGACTCAACCCCACTCTCACATTCTGACACAGCCTCACTCTCACATTTTGAACAATCCTTCTCTCATTTTGACACAACCTCACTCTCACATTCTGACACAGCCTCACTCTCATATTCTGACACAGCCTCACTCTCACATTCTGACACAGCCTCACTCTCACATTCTGACACAGTCTCACTCTCACATTCTGACACAGCCTCACTCTTACATTCTAAACCATGGCTCTCACATTCTGACAGGGCCTCCCTGTCATATTCTGACACAACCTGGCTGTCATATTCTGAAGGATCGTTCTCACATTCTGACACAACCTCACTCTCACATTCTGACACAACGTCACTCTCACATTCTGACTCAAACCCACTCTCACATTCCGACACAGCCTCACTCTCACATTCTGACTCAACCCCACTCTCACATTCCGACACAGCCTCACTCTCACATTCTGACTCAACCCCACTCTCACATTCTGATACAGCCTCACTCTCAGGTTCTGAAACAGCCTTATTCTCACATTCTGATACAGCCTCACTCTCACGTTCTGAAACAGCCTCACTCTTACATTCTGACATAACCTCACTCTCACATTCTGTCACAGCCTCACTCTCACATTCCGACACAACCTCACTCTCACATTCTGACTCAACCCCACTCTCACATTCTGACACAGCCTCACTCTCAAATTCTGACACAGCCTCACTCTTACATTCTGAACCATGGCTCTCACATTCTGACAGGGCCTCCCTGTCATATTCTGACACAACCTGGCTGTCATATTCTAAAGGATCGTTCTTACATTCTGACACAACCTCACTCTCACATTCTGACACAACCCCACTCTCACATTCCGACACAGCCTCACTCTCACATTCTGACTCAACCCCACTCTTACATTCCGACACAGCCTCACTCTTACATTCTGACTCAACCCCACTCTCACATTCTGACACAGCCTCACTCTCACATTCTGACACAGCCTCACTCTCAGGTTCTGAAACAGCCTCATTCTCACATTCTGACACAGCCTCACTCTCAGGTTCTGAAACAGCCTCATTCTCACATTCTGACACAGCCTCACTCTCACGTTCTGAAACAGCCTCACTCTCACATTCTGACACAGCCTCACTCTCACATTCTGACACAGCCTCACTCTCACATTCTGACACAGCCTCACTCTCACGTTCTGAAACAGCCTCATTCGCACATTCTGACACAGCCTCACTCTCACATTCTGACACAGCCTCACTCTCAAATTCTGACACAGCCTCACTCTTACATTCTGAACCATGGCTCTCACATTCTGACAGGGCCTCCCTGTCATATTCTGACACAACCTGGCTGTCATATTCTAAAGGATCGTTCTCACATTCTGACACAACCTCACTCTCACATTCTGACACAACCCCACTCTCACATTCCGACACAACCTCACTCTCACATTCTGACTCAACCCCACTCTCACATTCTGACACAGCCTCACTCTCAGGTTCTGAAACAGCCTCATTCTCACATTCTGACACAGCCTCACTCTCACGTTCTGAAACAGCCTCACTCTCACATTCTGACACAGCCTCACTCTCACATTCTGACACAGCCTCACTCTCACATTCTGACACAGCCTCACTCTCACGTTCTGAAACAGCCTCATTCGCACATTCTGACACAGCCTCACTCTCACATTCTGACACAGCCTCACTCTCACATTCTGACAGAGCCTCACACTCACATTCTGACACAGCCTCACTCTCACATTCTGACACAGCCTCACACTCACATTCTGACACAGCCTCACTGTCACATTCTGACACAGCCTCACTCTCACATTCTGACACAGCCTAACTCTCAGATTCTGAACCATTACACTCACGTTCTGACACAGCCTCACTCTAACATTTTGAAACAATCTCACTCTCACATTCTGAACCATCGCTCTCACATTCTGACACAACCTGTCTGTCATATTTGAACAAGTGTTCTCTCATTCTGACACAAACTCACTTTCAAATTCTGAAACAGCCTCACTCTCACGTTCTGACACAGCCTCACTCTCACATTCTGACACAGCCTCACTCTCACATTTTGAACCATCGCTCTCACATTCTGACACAACCTCACTCTCACATTCTGACACAACCTCACTCTCACAGTCTTACACAACCTGACTCTCACATTCTGAACCATTACACTCACATTCTGACACAGCCTCACTCTCACATTCTGAAACAACCTCAATCTCACATTCAGACAAAACCTCACTCTCACATTCTGACACAACCTCACTCTCACACAGCCTCACACTCGCATTCTGACACAGCCTCACTCTCACATTCTGACACAGGCAAACCTTCGCATTATGACAGAGTCTCACTCTCACATTTTGACAGACTCTCACTCTCACAATCTGACACAGTCTCACCCTCGCATTCTGACACAGCCTTGCTCTCACATTCTGACACAGCCTCACTCTCACATTCTGACACAGCCTCACTCTCACATTCTGACTCAACCCCACTCTCACATTCTGACACAGCCTCACTCTCACATTCTGACTCAACCCCACTCTCACATTCTGACACAGCCTCACTCTCACATTCTGACTCAACCCCACTCTCACATTCCGACAAAGCCTCACTCTCACGTTCTGACAAAGCCTCACTTTCAAATTCTGAAACAGCCTCACTCTCACTTTCTGACACAGCCTCACACTCACATTCTGACACAGCCTCACTCTCACATTCTGACACAGCCTCACTCTCACATTCTGACACAGCCTCACACTCACATTCTGACACAGACTCACTCTCACTTTCTGACACAGCCTCACACTCACATTCTGACACAGCCTCACTCTCACATTCTGAACCATGGCTCTCACATTCTGACAGAGCCTCCCTGTCATATTCTGACACAACCTGGCTGTCATATTCTGAACGATCGTTCTCACAGTCTGAGAAAACCTCACTCTCACATTCTGAACCATTACACTCACATTCTGAAACAACCTCAATCTCACATTCAGACACAAACTCACTCTCACATTCTGACACAACCTCAATCTCACATTCAGACACAACCTCACTCTCACATTCTGACACAACCTCAATCTCACATTCAGACACAACCTCACACTCACATTCTGACACAACCTCACTCTCACACAGGCAAACCTTCGCATTCTGACACAGCCTCACTCTCACATTCTGAACCATTACACTCACATTCTGACACAGCCTCACTCTAACATTCTGACACAACCTCACTCTCACATTCTGACAGAACCTGGCTGTCATATTCTGAACGATCGTTCTCATAGTCTGACACAACCTCACTCTCACATTCTGAACCATTACACTCACATTCTGACACAACCTCAATTTCACATTCTGACACAACCTCAATTTCACATTCTCACTCAACCTCACTCTCACATTCTGCCACAAACTCACTCTCACATTCTGACACAAACTCACTCTCTCATTCTGACACAACCTCACTCTCAAATTCTGACTCAACCCCACTCTCACATTCTCACATAACCTCACTCTCACATTCTGACACAGTCTCACTCTCACATTCTGACAGACTCTCACTCTCACAAGCTGACACAGTCTCACCCTCGCATTCTGACACAGCCTCACACTCGCATTCTGACACAGCCTCACTGTCACATTCTGACACAGACAAACCTTCTCATTCTGACAGAGTCTCACTCTCACATTCTGACAGACTCTCACTCTTACAAGATGACACAGCCTCACACTCGCATTCTGACACAGCCTCACACTCGCATTCTGACAGTCTCACTCTCACATTCTGACAGTCTCACTCTCACATTCTGACACAGCCTCACCCTTGCATTCTGACACAGCCTCACTCTCGCATTCTGATAGTCTCACTCTCACATTCTGACACAGCCTCACTCTCACATTCTGACACAGGCAAACTTTTGCATTCTGACAGAGTCTCACTCTCACATTCTGACACAGCCACACCCTCGCATTCTGACAGAGTCTCACTCTCACATTCTGACAGTCTCACTCTCACATTCTGACACAGCCTCACCCTTGCATTCTGACACAGCCTCACTCTCGCATTCTGATAGTCTCACTCTCACATTCTGACACAGCCTCACTCTCACATTCTGACACAGGCAAACCTTCGCATTCTGACAGAGTCTCACTCTCACATTCTGACAGAGTCTCACTCTCACAGTCTGACACAGCCTCACTCTCACATTCTGACACAACCTCACTCTTACATTCTGAACCATTACACTCACATTCTGACACAACCTCACTCTTACATTCTGAACCATTACACTCACATTCTGACACAACCTCAATTTCACATTCTGACACAACCTCAATTTCACATTCTGACTCAACCTCACTCTCACATTCTCACCCTGGCATTCTGACACAGTCTCACCCTAGCATTCTGACACAGCCTCACTCTCACATTCTGACACAGTCTCACCCTGGCATTCTGACACAGTCTCACCCTCGCATTCTGACACAGCCACACCCTCACAATCTGACACAGTCTCACCCTGGCATTCTGACACAGTCTCACCCTAGCATTCTGACACAGCCACACCCTCGCATTCTGACAGAGTCTCACTCTCACATTCTGACAGTCTCACTCTCACATTCTGACATGTATAGATGAAATTACTCTAACCTGTATAGATGTGTTTTCAAAATATGCATGGTTGGAGATCTTGAAAAATAAAGATGCTCGGACCATGACCAAAGCCTTTGAAGAAATACTTTTACAAGGTAGAAACCAGTCAGGCTGCAAACGCATAAAGGAAAGTTTAAGGTTTCTGATGTGGTTTGAATTTCCAAATAATGACGACCTTTCATGAAAGGTTATGAACAGTCTTTCACTGACAAATATCTCTTTGCGCATAAAGTTAAAAGAGATCCGCCTATGTATAAACTAAGGGACGTAGACAATGTGATGATAGAACGTTGCAAAAAAAAAATGCAAAAAATATTGGTGCCTGAAAATAGAGTCTACCATATTGAAAAAATTATTGGTTAGGAAAAAACTTAATCCGGGTCCAAATTAAAGTTCGGTGGAAAGGTTGGGATCAAAAATTTGTTTCATGGATTGATGAAAAGGCGGCTCATGACTTGACAGCACCCAGACGGTCTTAAACGCGCACTGGAACATGTCTGGGTGTGCAGCTGTTTAGAATGGAAGAAAGCAGGGATTTCTAGATGACCTTACCTGGTAATGCCAGTGATCAGCTGTACCCTCGAAATGATATTTGTAGTTACCGCGTGAAGATGGACAAAATAATTCACCTAAAAGAAAACCTTTATATTGTCTCGGAACAGGACGTCAAATTTTGGGTTAATGAAGGATCTGATTTTACACAACAGGCTTCCTACAGAATAAAATGTGATTATTACGCATACATCAGCGACGTTTTTACTGATTGCAGCAAATAATTTAGATCGGTTAAAACGCACAAGGAGTTATATCTGGATCGTGTCACTAGATAAGTGAGGCAGGGGGTTACACTGGAGGAAATTAAACGTTTAACTTCCCTATACAATTGGCGCATTCATATTCCCGCGCACGGACAGCTGACTCACGTTCTAGGCTTAAAAGACGGTGTGTGGACCGACCTCGATAAAGGAGGGCATCACCGGGCCAGCATTAAAGGCGGGGATTATTATCTCTATGTATATTCAGACATAATTTAATATCAACTCGCCTGAGAAACCCAAGCCCTCTTTTAAGAATCATCCAAAGAACCATCTTTATTTTGTCAGTCTAAATTGTGACAAGGTCCATTACTATCCTACCAGCAGACACGTATTTGATGAAGTTCTAATAGAGATAAAGACCTATCAAAACCGAAACGTCAAATTTAAGTTTGGAAAAGTGATTGCGAAGATTCATTTTAGACCGGTCTATTAATTAAAAAATGGTTTATTACAACATTGCTAACCAATATATAGAATATTATACCAATCAAGCCGGAGCCGGTATAGTAGGATTTCGCGGAAAGGCATATGAAATATCTTTCGGGGTTTGTGTCGTCTGCCCGGACCCCTGGTACAATCAGGATTCAATTTGGTAAATACACACTTGAAGACGGCTAAAAAATATAGCCGAATGTGTGGTATCCAGAAGGTGTCTCAGGAGGGCCAAGGTTTTACGGTGTTGTCATGCGGACGGCGCGCAACACCTCCCAGGGAAAGGGTTAGAAAAATAGAACAAGGAGCTCAAAACCTCTCACTCTAGACAGAAGGACACATGCGGCTCTTTAAAATCTTGTGAAGAAACGGAACAACGACAACGTCAGGAAGAAGAAGTAGAAGAAGAAGAAGGTCAAAGCAAGCCCTGACATGCTTAAAAAAAAAAAGATGCATAGCGCATATGTGCAAACACCACCTATTACAGCCATCACCGATAACGGGCTCATCGACACGTCCCTGGACCTGAACCGTTCACTTTTGTGCCTCACCAAGTTACCAACGAAGATTGGACAGATCTAGCGGCCGATGTAGTGGGTCTAAGTAATTATTCCAAAGGCAATCTTTTTAGCCAAGTGGATTTGTCTCTGGAAAAACTTGTTTTCCAAAGCAGTTCCACTTGGAATGTTTATTAAATTTTTCAGAAGATATTTTGAATTCATAGCGGGTCTTTTTCGTAACGACTGGACATATGGACGAAAGTAACCCGACCAGAAATAAAATGGGCTTGAGGTTTAGAAGCGCTTACAGCGAAACAAGTCGCATCTTTGAACTGATGGGTCATGTACACTTAGATTTTGGGTTTCAGAAAAAGTTCCGTGGATGTGAGAATAAAACTAGTTCGCAATAAAAAAAAAAACAAATTAGTTTTAATGTCCTCCGATGCAAACGTTTTGTCCGCGTTGCTTTATGTAAAGAAAATTAATTTAACACACGGTGTGAAGCTCCGGCGTGCCTCGGCGCTGATGAGCGCTATGGCCAAGTACCCCCTGGAGCGAGTGAACTTAAAAGTGTTGAGCCTGCCGGCGAGGAGTCCTGTATCCAATCAAGATAATCTTTTCTTGGGTCAGATTCCAAACTGCATAGCTATGGGTTCCTTTCGTAGCGTGGCATACACATGAATCCCTTTTCATTTTCACCATTAAGACGTAAAATCATTTAATCTTCTCCCTCTACACCTTTCAGACCCGATTTCAACGGGCAGCGCTGCCTGAGAGAATTTTGAAGCATCGTTCAGAAATACCGCCAAGGTTACAGCTTACTCCCGGTCAATTTGACTCCGGACGAGTCCAGCAGCGATCACCTGTCTGTAGTCCAGTCTGGAAACGTCAGACTGGATCTCAGATTCAGAGTCGCTTTGGCACACACCATAAACGTATCATTTTTGCTGTTTTCGACAACGTTTAAAAATGACCATAAACAAGAAGTGTTTAAGGATTATTATTTAAAATATATGGACACCCTCCAGATCGCTAAAGCCATACGTCATACAGGAGATTTCGCGGGAGTGTTTCCTTATGACCTACTGCCTGTAAAACGTTTCTCAAACCCCTCATCCGTAGCGTTCATAGAAAATACCCACCCCAGCCGAGGTCCCGGTAAACACTAGTTAATTTCTCCTTAAGTTGATGTAGAATTTTTTGATTCCTGCGGAATTCCACCCGACTTCAAACTTTTGTCTCGACGCATCATATATAACTACACAAATACAAGCCTTTCTTCCGATACCTGGATAGAGTATATTGGCAATGAAATGAAGAAGACCACACAAAACATGAAATATCATATCTTCATACTTTCTGCAATGAAATACAAATCAAAGTATTTTTTAATTTAGGTTTTCCATACTGTCCAAACTTTTCCTGATTTGGGGATGTAATAAATATGATGTTTGCTGATTTCAAATAAATGTTTAGATATCATCTACAATTTTTATTATTTACACATACATTTATGATATTAAACATCTTATTTTTAGTATGCTTATAACATATATAATGTTCTACCACATGCTTGACAAGAAAATCAATAAAATGTGCACTACATAATCAAGACGGAAATGAATTCAAATACCTCCGACTTACACTTTACACCTACACTTACACTTTAACCCATGACGCCATTTTATTTTGTATTATTATCATAGAGCATATATAAATTTCATGCATCATCTAATCATCCCATCTCGGCCCAAAAACTCCACAACCACCATCAAACTAGACTATAATGATGAAGTGTGACTAATATATGCATCAGGATGTGTGCGGATGAAAGGGTGTGGTATTTCAGGTTTAAACAGGTTTGAGTTGAAAATGCTACACTGATGTAATTCTTGATGTAAAACTTTAATGTTTTAGATTTACTGGAATTTATTCTTACCCGCCATCGGCGCCATTTCCTGCTGGATGACGAGCTCAAATCGAAAATGAAATTAGAAGCACGGTAAAGACTGGGAGTCGACTCTCAATTCAAAAACAGTGATTTCTGGGCGTTGTTTCAATCGAGAGTCGACTCTGAATCTTTGGAATCGATTCCACAGAGTCACACTCAACCCGTGCTGTTCATAGGTGCAGTCTCTGTCTGGAGCAGGTTCGCCCCCGGTATGGTGGCAGGTCTTCATATTAATACAGCCGAGAGTCACACCTCCAATAACCAAGAGAGAGTCACGAACACGGCCCAGAAGATCAGAAGATCGGCTGGCCACTGCCCTGCCTGGAGGACTTGTTCAACCCCCGCTGCCTCAACAGGGCAGCCAACATCCTGAAAGACCCATTTCACCCAGGACATCACCTGTTCGACCTGCTGCCCTCTGGTAAACGCTTTAGGTCCATCACGTCCCGGACAAACAGAATGGGATGAATACAGTTCTGGTTTGAGCTTCAGACTGCAGTTTTAGGCGGGCGGGTGTTTAGTTGTTGTTGAATCCTAGTTTTATGATGTTTATCACATGACAATAATATATCACAGCTGGCTTCATAACCCACCGACACTTTGACGACACTAGTCACTTTAAATACACTCTGCTGCTACCTTCTCCATCTCCTGCTGCTCTTTCTCTCTGTATTTTATTTTTCTTTTTAAATATGTTTTTTATATATTTATGTATATTTTATTTATTTAAGTACTGCCGTCTGGGTAAAACTGGGTCCTTGGGTACCACAATTTCGTTCCACCCCATGTACCACATGTGATGTGAATGACAATAAAGTCGCCTTGAATACTTAAATACTCATTGTTTTACAGGTTAGAGTTTCTCCACAAGAGGGCGGTAATACCACACCTTCCTGCCATTGCTGTCATGCACAGGAAAATATAAATGGTACTCAGAGGGCCATGAGCAAATGAATAATTTGTATTATTGTTGTTATCATTAATGTTATTAGTATGATTAATTTGCCCATTAGTCTTATTATAATTGGTATTTTTATTGTTGATTGTTGTTTATGAATAAGGAATTAATTAATTATTATTATGTTATTGAATAAGATAAAAGAAAAAAACTCAAATACTCGGACACAAATTTCCACATTCACACTCCAGAATCTTGTGAACAGTCTTTGTGGGATGTTCAGCAAGCAGCAAGCGGTGTAACAGTCACATGTCCACATACTTTTAGCATTAATTATTGAACGTGGTGAAAGTGCTGATGTAACTGTACTGGAGTGTTACTGTGCCTTTATATAGGTGTCATTAATGCATCATGTGTGTTCAGTAGAATAAAATCCGGATTAAACCGGTATTAGATGGTTCATACCAGAACTGTTATTAATGTACTTATATAAGGACATGCTTCTGATCCACAGGATTTTCTGTACATCACAGTTAACAGGTTTCCTACGAGGTAAAGCTCTGACCTGTTCATTTCAGATTCTGTATTTGGTCAGTGGTGTATAAGGGGATTTTACAGGTATTGATTTAATCACCTGAACTCTCATTAAAGTTTCCAGTGTCTAGAGTAATCTCGTATAAAGAGATCAGTGTTTATACCGACTGATCTTCATCACGCAGGAACAGGAATTCTGGGTGGAGGGCTGGAACTAAGACGGTTACTGGTGTAGCTGGTCTACTTTAGAGCAGCCGGTCGTGGTCCGCAATGGGGGAGCCACTGAGTCCCTGCTGATGCCGTGCTGTACAGTCGGTGTCACCGCGCTGACCAATGGATCGCGCTATTAGCCGGTGTACTATTTGTAATGGGTGTTAAAGCAGTGATGCACTAAAATCGGCAGAGTTGTCTTTCTCCAACAGTCCTGTCCTGCTAACACTAGTCCCTGTGACACCGACAGTCTTCCCTAATCGGTCAAAAATCACTTAACCACAAAACAGCTCCTCCGTAATAACAACAGCTGCTTAAGATTGCTCATAATCTTAAAACCTAACGGGTGTATTAAAGCAAGGAACGTACTGAAACGTTCAGGCAGTGTAAATCCAGTAACCGTGGTGTCCTCCAAGAGCCCTGCAAACAGCAGCTACCTTCAGGCCTGAGGTGTCAAAATAAACCTCTGTACTAAGTCTATTTAAGGTGGAACGGGGAACCGTGATTTCAGCTATCAAAATATCCTCCCTAGAGTTCGATGTATGGAGCTGCATATGCACTGCACAGTTCGACACTGTAGCACATTCAGTCAGAAACCAGTTCTGATGGATCTAACATTTTGTTTGTGCCACCACAACCTCTCTAAGTTCGTCAGGAAGCGCTTACACTAGTGTAACGCACACCTTTACAGTTTCCGCTTACAGGAACTTACTCTTACGAGGCCATTTCCTGTTGGTTGACGAGCTTCAACCGAAAGTAAAATCGGACAAGAGATTTGGAGTCGACTCCAAAAAGAGTCGATTCTCCGACTCCAGATGTTTCCCAGTGAAGAAAGAACGTCGCTGCACGTGTACAGTCGGCTTGTAAAAGTTAGTCAATAACATGAGGTTTATTTATATTAATACCAATAATACTACTAATACAATTACACTAAAAACTACTACACGGTACTGTTAATCATAAACAACCCTCGGGAGGAACACAGGGCTGAGTAGATAAGAATGGCTTTTAAAATAATGTTTTAGCCGTCATCAAAGAAACGTGCACGTTCAAAGAGCTTCTTGGATGACTCATTGGCTGGCTTTGCTCCCTCTCTCTCTGTCTCTCCCTGTTTCTGTTTCTCTCTCTCTCCATAACAAAACAGAGGAACAGGGCAAATGGTGGATATGCTGGTAAATGCTGGAAGAAGGTTCAGCTTGAGCCATATCAGAATTAGTAAATGTTGGAAGAAAAGACAGCCCACTTACTGACACAAAACAAAACAAATATACAACCCCCCAATTCCCAACCTAAACAGCGACCAGCCCTACAACTGGTGATACTTCATATGAAATACGAAAAGGTGTATGAGTGCGTACGACACAGCAACAGTACAGAAGCAGACTACTCTCAGAAACAGAATCAAAGGGCAAAGGTCAAACACAAATAACAGTAACGTATGATACAGACAAAAGCACAGTATCCACGCTAGGAAGCATGGCGAACGCACAAGACACTGGAGGAGAGGACAGCTGCACATAGACTGGAACCCAGAGCAAACTCTGAGCAGAGGAGCAAGCCGACTGGCCGGAGCAAACTGCACTGCCTGGATAAAGGAGGGGGAGAGAAAGAGTGGGAGAGAGAAAGTAAGAGAGCGAGAGGGAGGGAGGGAGAGAGAGAGAATTTTGAAATGTGTGTTGTTGATGTTGTACAACCCCAAATCAGAAAAAGGTGGAAAAGTTAAAAGCAGTGCTTCTTACATCTACAACCTTGCCTACAGGATATCATGTTTTGTCTGGTCACCTGTATTGTAATTTGTAATATCCGTCCATTCAGGTATTTCAGGCCTGAACACATTCCAAATGAAGTAAGGCATTTACCACTTTGTACCACTTTGCCATTACCACACTTAGAATTCGTGTTGGCCTCGGGAATACAAACAGTAAAATGTTCAGGTGTTGCTTTGTCTATTCTTCCAGCAGACATGTCTTGAGGTGTGAACGGTATGGGGGACATCATGATCACACAAAATTCTCCACACATTCTCTACTGTGGACAGGTGAGGACTGCAGACGGGCCAGTCCAGTACCTGCACCCTCTTCTTCCACAGCTGTACCTTTGTAATGTCTGCAGGATGTCGGATGCACGGACGTCCCTGGAGAGTAAGTCTTCTTGAAGACAGCACATGTTGGTCTAAGATCTCAGTGTACTTTCCTACATTACTGCTGCATCACTGACGTGTAAATTATCTTTGTCAAGGGCACTGACATACTGACCCCATACCCATGGACCTGTTGGTGACAACAGTCTGGATGGTCCTTTTCATCTTTGATCTGGAGCACACAGCATTCATCTCTTCCAAAAAAGAGGGAATACTGATTCCTCTGACCACGGTACACATTTTCATAGTGGGATGGTCCACCTAGATGCCTCTGAGCCCAGAGAAGTCACTGTTTCTGGATATGCTTAACACAAGGCTTCAGTTTTCCACAGAAAAGTTTTAAGAGGCATTTGTGAATGTAACGCTATATTGTTTACTAATAATTCTGTAATTATTCCTGAGCCCATGTGGTTATATCAGCTATTGTTGCAGTACAGTTCTTGTTGCAGGGCCATCTGAGAATCAGAGATCACCCAGGCTCAGTTTAGGATTTTACACAGTGAAATTCGTCCCGATTGCTGAAACTGAGTAATGATTAGACACTTTAGTAGGAGAAATATGCAAACCCTTTCCTCTCTTTCTTTCAGGAACACTGTTTTAAAACATTTTTTACACATTTCTTGACAAACTGGAGATCCTCTTCCCATATTTACTCTTCAAAGACTCTCTCGTTTTGTAAATACTGCGTTTATACCAAATCATGATTACATGGTTACTAATACCTCATTATTATTCTGTTACCTCATTACTAGTCCTGGACTGCCCCTGTCCAAACTTTTTATAAAATGCATTGCAGACTTGAAATGCAGAAAGGGAGTATATTAACCAATGAAATGAAGAAGACCAGACAAAACATGAAATATATAAATACATGGCTTTATACTGTCTGCAATGAAATACAAGTCAAAGTATTTTTTAATTTATGTAGATTTTTCATACTGTCCCACCTTTTCCTGATTTGGGGTCGTAATAAATATGATGTCTGCTGATTGTGACTAATGAGGTGACTAAAATATGCATCAGGAAGTGTGTGGATGAAAGGAACGATTCACTCCCACACAGAGTTCCATTAAACAGTAAATTGAGCAGATCTGAGTTGAAAATGCTACACTGATGTAAATCCTTTACAGTTTTAGTTTTACTGGAATTTATTGTTACCGGCCATCGGCGCCATTTCCTGCTGGTTGACGAGCTCAAACCAAAAGTGAAATTATAAGCAGGCTAAAGACTGGGAGTCGACTCACAATTCAATAACAGTGATTTCTGGGCGTTGTTTCAATCGAGAGTCGACTCTGAATCTTTGGAATCGATTCCACACAGTCACACTCAACCCGTGCTGTTCATAAGTGCAGTGTCTGTCTGGAGCAGGTTCACCGCCGGTTTGGTGGCAGGTCTTTGAATAAAGTTCTGGTTTGAGCTCTAGACTGCAGTTTTAGACAGACGAGTGTTTACTTGTTGTTAATTCCCAATTTTATGATGTTTATCACATGGCAGAACATTGTTTTACAGGTTGGAGTTTCTCCACAGGAGAGCGGTAGTACCACACCTTGCTGCCATTAACCTTCGTCTGACGAGTTGCTTTTGTACGGTGGCATATTGCTGCCATGCACAAGGAAAATATAAATCTCTCCGGATTCTGTAATTACGAGAGAATATGTAGGTATTAGGAGAAAGTATGTCATAAAAACCGTACGATATATTTAATATATAAGACATAATAATGTCCTAAATAGGAAAAGTATGTTTTCTGTGAAACCCGTTAGATGCGTAGCTCTGCTGGTGAACAGGCTCGTATCTGTGTCTGACTGTGGTTCAGTGTGTTACTATGATCTAATTCAAGAGTTTTATTGTAATATGCACAGCATAACACGCAGTTACATTGTACAATGAAATTCTTACTTTGCAGTTCCTCCATTCCCGACAGTCTTAAAAAATAAATATCAATATAAAAGGAGAGAGAAAAATAAGAAGTATAATATATATATATGTACACTAAGTAAAGAAAAACACTAAGTAAAGGAAGGGAGAGTACAGTACTGTATGGATGCAGGTAAGGTGCATATGCATGTGTAAAGTGCGCTGTGCAAGTACAGAAGTAAACAGTATGGTATAAAGTATAACAGTAGCAGCAGAATGTGTACTGGGCTCATATTAATGGGTACATGTCGGAGTCAGAGTTCAGCCAGTTTCAGAGTGGAGGGGGGAGGAGGTGTTCACAAGCCTGATGGCTTGTGGATAAATACTGTCTGTCAGCCTGGCTGTTCTGGACTTCACACTCCTGTAGCGTCGGCCGACGGTAGGAGCGTGAGGAGGCGGTGTTGGGGGTGTGTACTGTCCCTGATGATGCTGTGGGCCCTCCTGATGACCCTGGTCCTGTAGATGTCCTGCAGTGAGGGGAAGGCTGCTCTGGAAATGGACTGTGCAGTCTTGATCACTCGCTGGAGAGCCTTCCTATCCTGAGGCGGTTGCAGTTTTTCGTACCAGACCGTGATGGAGCTGGTAAGAACGCTCTCGATCGTACTTCTGTAGAAGTTGCTGAGAATTTGGGCTGACGTGCCAAATTTCCTCAGCCTTCTCAGAAAATACAACCGCTGCTGGGACTTCCGGACGATGTAGTGCGTGTTGTGTGACCAGGTTAGATCCTTGCTGATGTGAACATCGAGGAATTTGAAGGTTTTCACCCTCCTCCACCTCTGTCCCACCTATGAACAGGGGTGTGTGTAGCTCCTCTCCACCTCTGTCCCACCTATGAACAGGGGTGTGTGTAGCTCCTCTCCACCTCTGTCCCACCTATGAACAGGGGTGTGTAGCTCCTCTCCACCTCTGTCCCACCTATGAACAGGGGTGTGTGTAGCTCCTCTCCACCTCTGTCCCACCTATGAACAGGGGTGTGTGTAGCTCCTCTCCACCTCTGTCCCACCTATGAACAGGGGTGTGTGTAGCTCCTGCCTCCTCCTCCTTGGATCAACAATCATTTCCTTGGTCTTGTCTGTATTCAAGGAAAGATTGTTGTAGTCACACCAGTCCACTAAACTACACCGAATATTCAGACCAGTTCACACCTGAAGCAGTAACCGCAGCATGACACAGCACACAAGGCACAGCACAGCAGACCGACTACTAGCGACCGACTACAAGTCACAAACACACGTGGACAAAATTGTTGGTACCCCTCGGTTAATGAAAGAAAAACCCACAATGGTAACAGAAATAACTTTAATCTGACTAATAATAATAAATAAATACTCTATGAAAATGAACAAATGAAAGTCAGACATTGCTTTTCAACCATGCTTCAACAGAATTATTTAAAAAAATAAACTCCTGAAACAGGCCTGGACAGAAATGATCGTACCCCTGAAAAATGTGACCAAACGGACATGATAAATCAAGATGTGTTCACTAATTAGTATCACAGGTGTCTACAGTCTTGTAATCAGTCAGTGGGCCTATATATAGGGCTACAGGTAGTCACTGTGCTGTTTGGTGACAAGGTGTGTACCACTCTCAACATGGAACCATGAAGGAACCCCTGCGAAAGGACAAGGGTGGTCTCAGGACATTAGAAACGAGAGAATTATAGACCAGCATGTTATAAAGGTAAAGGTTATAAGACCATCTTCCAAGCAGCTATTTTGTTGTTCCTGTGACCCACAGCTGCGTATATTTTTCAGGATTTGTTAAAGATTCCATGGAACTGTAGCCCACCCTCCAGCTGGAACGTGGAGGCAGGATGAAAAACTGATGATCAAGATCAAAGAGAACTCAGGTAACAAAGAAGCAGCCAAGAAAATCCTATATAAAAGAAGGATTTAAATGGTGAACTGGGGTTTTCAACACGAGGGCTCAACCACAGGAAACAAACATCAGTTGTCAGATCGGCACCATCCGTCCATGTTTGAGCCAGTGGACTTAGTGGGACTATAACGGGAGACGACCAAAGGAGGACACCATTGTTTGAAAAACGAAAACATAAAAAAAGCCAGGACTGGGAATTTGCCAAAACTACAGTGTTGTACAAGGACCACAAAAGCTTCTATCAGCTCTATGCTTCATCAGATCCGGAAAAAATGAGAGCAGTATCACGCGAAAAGAACACTTGCGGTCCGCGTACTGTGGAAACATGGAGGAGGCCACTCGTGGTATGTTTCTGTTTGCTGCATCTGGCATCAGGGTGTCTTCAATATAAATATGTGGGCAGGGTTAGCAATGAAATCTCAAGGGACTTATCAAGGAATTCCGTAGAGAGAAAATGTGGGCTGGCCCTAGTGTCAGGAAAGCTTGGTTCTCAGTCGCGCAGGTCTATAGAGGTTGTTTGCATACAGGATTAATGACGCCAGAAAAACACCCATCTAAAACACCCATAGAATGGCTTGAAGAAGGAGAGGAAAAACACTGGACTATTCCTGAAAGTGGCCTTGCGTATGAGCCCTGACCTAATATCCCTATCTGAGCATCTTTCGAAGGAGCTAAAAAATCTGCGTCTGGAAAAGGCACCCTTCAATACCTTGAGACAGATGAAGCCAGTTTGCTCATGGAGTGGGGGAGTGGGCCAAAATACCTGCTGAAGCAGGTGCAGAAGTCACCGGGCCCCCTTCCCCCTCACCTACAGTCTCACTGACAGATACAGAATAGTTTGATTTGCATAGTGATTGCCTGCCTCAAGGTTGTGGCAACAAAATATTAGAGGGGGTTATGGGTGCCTATCATCTAGACCTGTCCTGAACTTTCATTTGTTCATTTTCATTAGAATTTTTTATTTTGATTATTACTTTTGTCAGATTAAAGTTATTTCTGTTTACGCATTGTGGGTTTTTCCTTTCATTAACTCGAGGGTACCGGTACAATTTGGTCGCACGTGTGTATCAGCGGTTTTAGCGAGTGGATACACGACGCGCGCCGGAGGACAGCACAGTAGCAATATCGAGCTGGGATACTAAACCATTCGAAATGCCCCCATGTTTGGTAACGCTTATGTCCTGTGATGCTGTGAACACAATTTCATTTAAAATAATGGTGAGTGTGAAAAAACTTAGTGGGGCTAGTTACCTTCTACAGTACCTAGCAATACAAACATATAAATTAGAACATTAAATATATACAGTACGGAAACACTCGTAAAACCTCGTAAATAAGATATAGATATATGCAGATGTACACATTACCGATAAGGCACACATTGTCAAGGCTGAGGTAGATGAGAGAGGCAGGGTAATTATACAGGGCATGGAGATATTGATGTGTACATACCAAACAAAACCAGTATGTACAACATCTTATACACACCACTACAGATATACATATATGATAATGGACCTTTATTAGGGGTGAACCAGTAGTGTCAGGTCTATATGGTATAAGTATAAATATGGCATAATGTTAAGTGGGCTGCTGTCGTAAGAGACTGTCGCATGGAACAGACTCATGGGAGGCCCTTGCTGGGCTATTAGTGTTTGAATATGACGCCTCTGTCAGCATGCCATAGTATGAGGTGGCTGGCATGGTTTTTGCCCCTCCCTCTCAGGATGGTGTATCGTGTTTTTGTACGTGAGAGCCCTGCCAGCCAAAATACCCGTAGTCTGGGCTTTAGCTGCGCTGTTTTCTCCAACCCTCCCGCTCACGCACCAGGTGTGTCACAGTCAAGCATCAGCATTTAGAGCATGTGTATATATTACGGGCATGGCAGGATACAGACTGGGTGCTGGATGTCTTTCGCTCTGTTTTTTTGTCGGGTATTTGTGATTTGGGGATGATGGCTGGGGCGTAGTGTGAGAACCGGGTACAGGTTGGCGCACGTCGCGCTTGGCGGCCTCTTTTATGTTCATTAGGGTTCATATTAATGAGTTAATGTCCCGTGTATAGTGGGTGTCTTGCGCACGTGAGGTCTATGCAAAGCTTTCCCCTCTGCTTCCCTTGGAGGCTCTCGTTACCATTGCGAGATTAGCAAAGAGCTTTCCATGGCTGTAAAACAGTTAGCCAGCTGGCGTCTGGACCGCACTCCATTAGTATTGCTCCTGTACTCGGTGTGGGCTGTGGCGACAGCGGTCTACAAGCAGGTATGTCCTGCAAATATTTTTATCTCGTTTATCATGGCTAATTGTAGCATATAGCGGCTAATGTACTGCATCTGAATGATAGGGTTGTAGTGTGGATTGGAGTGATGCGGCGCTAAACCCGCGATGGGATATGCGCAGCTCTTGTGAGTTCGTCGCATTGGAGCACCAACTAAAGGCTCTGGGTGAAGCGGGCGCGTAGAAGGTCACCATTGACTAGGGTCTAGGTGGCGCCTAAATCGTTTGGCAACATAGCAGCCTCAGGCCTGTGGCTAGCTAGCTGACCACTCCGTCAACTCTTGGACGCATTTTTATCTCTACTGGGTTATTTTTTAGAATTAACTTACATAGTGGGAAATTGAAGGCCGCATGCTGTTTTGCGCTGGGTGTTTTATATGAGTTTTGTGAGTTCGTCTGTTTTCTTTTTGCTTCTCTATTTGATTTTGTTTCTGGCCATATGGTGCTTTGATTTATAATTTGTTGGTTCTGTTTACTTTTGATTTGTTATATTCTGCATTATTTTGGGTTTTATTTTATTTTGTCCTATTTTGGTTATTGGACATTGATGTTGCTTATTGATTGTTTTTTTAAATTATTTATTTACCTTTCAGTGTGATTTTGCAGCAGGTTTTTGTTGAATATTTAAGAAATATCTGTCTTTTGTATTTTCTTTTGGGTATTCTTGGCTGTGGGACATCCTCGGGATCTTCGTGGCCCCAACGTTTTAAATTCTAATTGTCTCTTCTTTTATAGGACACCTGAGTGCTTGTGGTATACTTCCCGTGGTGGGGTGCTCCTGTGGATGCTCCCTCCCTCTGTGTTCACCCGTGGTTTGGCACCTTACTTGCTGTGGTGTGAGTTCACGTGCACTGTGTGCGTGTATGTGTGTGTGTTGGAGACTTTAGACAACACAGAAAGACCACTTTTAAATTGGATGCCCACAGCCTTGGCTTATCTCGGCCCTCCAGCCTTTTGGATGCCACATCTTTTTTAATAATAAAAATTATTTCTTTTTTTTTTTGTCTGCGCTGATTTAAATTATAGTTAAATAACTAGTCGCTTTTATTGAATTGTTTTTACTTAATAAATAGCTGATTTCTAATGTCTCAAAGACCACAGTTGCTCTGAATATTTTTCAGACTGCTCCATATTTATAGCTTATATATATTTCTAGAGGGTAGTTCTGGGGTGAAACTCCCCAGGTGGGTAGTGCCCGGGTTTATTATATCATACCACAAATTCCAGGTCACATTTGGTTTTTATGAGTGATGTTGGATTTGGCTTGAACGCGCGGTCCTGCATTGTTTATGGCTTTAAATCCTTTATGCACATGGAAAACAGTTATCGAAGCATCAGCCTACTGGCTGTTGTATTAGCCTGATATACTCCGGGGGAGAAACTATCTTGGAAAGGCGGCTGGTTCTGGACTTTATACTTTGGAACCTCCTCGGCCACTCGGAGCGGAGCTATTAGCCCCATCCTACTATTTGTAATGGGTAGTTCAGAATTCAGAATACTTTATTGATCCCAGGGGGAATTGCAGTTTTTTAAGGACAGTAAGCAACCATGTTAGATAACCAATAATAATTTACAACAAAAGGATATAATTTTCTATATTTACCTCACTATTATAACTAGTCTTAAAATACACATATATAAAATAAACATAAAAAGATGGAGTCCACAAAAGGGGGGGGGGGGAAAAAATACTATCATCC
>JAMWET010000436.1:0-50177 GCA_024036415.1 Prochilodus magdalenae
AACCTCGACCCCAAACCTAATGTTAATACTAACCTCAACCCAAAAACAAATCTTAACCCTAACCTCCACCCCAAAACTAATCCTAACCTCAACCCAAAACCTAGTCTTAACCCAAATCTCAACCCAAAGCCTATATTGAAACCTAACCCTAACCTTAATCCAAAACCTAATTCTAACCTTGGCCCTAATCTTAACCCTAACCTCAACCTGACCATAACCTCAACCCTAAACTCAACCCAAACTCAAAACTGAATCTAATCCCAACCCTTTGTTGAGCACCTATGTCACCACTCCAAACACCACACACACTGTTCATACAGGACATTTAGAGGATCTGTATTTATGGACTTACTGCTGAGTCAGCGGTTGACCGTCCACCCACTTCCACACACCTTCTGTCTCTTCATCAGTCAGACCCATCCAGAAAGTCTTCTTAGCATACTGAGCAGAGAGGAAGCTCTGTAAAAAAATCAAAAATAATTAATAATTAATCAAATAATTATTTTTTTCTTCTCTCATTCTCTTCACCTTCACTCTTTCTATCTCTTCATCTGTCTTTCTCCCACCCCTCTCTCTCTCTCTCTCTTACCTGTTCCTCCTTGCTGTTTATGATCACCAGATCTGCTCCCCTGTCCCTGCAGTCCTGTCGGGCTGCTCTCCAGTTCTTAAACTCAGTGGAGATCAGGTAAAAGCTGCCTTCATGTTTCCTCCAGTCTTTGAAACAGTGGTTATCTGAGCACTCAGCACACATATACTGCAGCAGCGTTTCCTCGTATTTGGTTTGCAAGGCGATCACTTCCTCAGCTAAGCTTTGGGATTCGTTTTTCATCTTCTCGTTTTCCTCAGTCAGGTTCTGGTAGCTGTTCTTCAGCTGGTCTCGTTCCTCAGTCAGGTTCTGGTAGCTGCTCTGTAGCTGGTCTCGTTCTTCAGTGAGGTTCCTGATACTGGATAGGAGGGTCTCTCTCTCTCCACTCAGAGAGAGGACGGTTCGGTCTTTGATCTCTTTCATATGAATATCTGTAGTCAGATAGAATTACATTTCAGCACACACGTTCCCCCATAAAGAGGAGAACTTTAGGATCATCTGAAACACTCACGGTACATGTAGAGCGTTATGTTGGTGATCAGCAGGAGAACACACAGCAGTCCCATACACACCACAGCCCATCTAGAACCTCCACTTCCGGGTCCAGCACCTGATAAATGACTGAATTAGATTAGGTTTATCCTATATGTATGCCGAGAGTTTCTGCACCGAGAGTTTACTCCACCTGTCTGCCGTGTTGGCGTCCCCCTCTGTGTGCGGGTATCCTGAGCTCTAACAGCTTCTGCACTCATATATATATCCACCATCTTCTCCACCCACTCTCCACTTTCAGCTTCACTCAGCTTAACACAGGTCACCTCATCATAGACTCCGTCTGCCATTCTGTTGGTGTGCTCCTCTGTCCATCTACACAGCTAACTGTAGAGTTCGTGTCCGCTTGTGCACAGCGGTGTTGTAAAACTGAGGAGACAGGAAGCGACCTCAGAGCGACTGCTCAGCACAGGTGTGAAATGCTCAGTGTCTCGTGTGTGGCTGTGAATGTGTGAATGTGTTTTGGAGAGAGACAGAAAGAGAAAATGAGAGGCCTGTACATGGTAAAGAACGAATGTGCATGTGTGGTAAATAAAGGAGAAACCAGGCCGTGTATTGAGTGAGGGGTTTCGGGGAGGTGGGTTGGACCTCCTAGAGGGGGAACCCATTATGCTGATTGTCCATGTTACAGTAATTGTATTTTGGTTTCTACTAGAATAGATTTACACGCTTCAGTGCTCTTGTGTCTTTAGCCCCGCCTCTTTGGCTCAGTGTGCTCTGTTTGATCAGCTTGCCCACTTTGTTCTGATTGGTCAGAGGTAGAGGTTCCACCCTCACACCGCTGTGGCTGTTACAATGGCATTGGTTCGGCTGTATCAGTTTGAGTCCTGGTGGTAATACCTTCAGGCTCCTGCAGATGGCACTGTCCAAGGATGAATGGGCGATAAATACCTGTGGGGTGTGAGTGACAGGATCCATAGATTGGGATAAGCTGGAACACTGCAATGACTGTCACGTTCCATGTGTGGTAAATGGCTCCAAAGCAGATGTTAATGATTGGCTGAAAGGAGTGTCTGTGTTTGGGCGTGCTCTTAACGCCACATCAGCGTCACCAAAGACTGCAACGCTGTCTCCCCAGGCTGTCAAGGAGGGACTCGGAAGTGTTGGTGGAGACCACCAATGCATACCGTGTGAGGAGACACCATAGTCAGCACCAAGATGAAGGGTTTGGAAGAAATCCTGGTGCAACTGGAGCTCCACCCCTACCGCACACCCTGCAGGAAGTGTGCGGGAATATCCAAGCTGCATGGGATGGATTTATCTTCCTTCCCAATGATATGACAATCCCACACTTCCTTCTGGGTGCAGCTGGATGAGTGTTTGTGCAGCTTCACCGTAACTGTGAACATAACTGCAACACCTAGAACTCCGGCTCTATCTGTGCTCGTCTTTACTTCTACACCCCTTAACCTCCATCTCTGAACAAGCTGCTGTATTTCGTGTGTGACGTGTGTAGACAGGAAGTTAGAAGAGTGGGGGGCTACCCAGGTGTGAAACACTGAGCAGGTCCGCTGCAGGCTTTAGAGCTAAGGTGATTAAACACTGATGGTTGATTTTAAACAAGTACGTTGTACATTGACGCTGTGCACAAGAACAGTCGGTCTGGAGTTGGTCTGGAGTTCGCTGACCAAAACCTGACCAAGGAAGGAGACACGCCGGATTACCAGCTTTCTGTCTTTATGGTTTATTATGATTCTCATATCCAGGACAAACACATTACTGCTTAAAGCTGTTCACAAGACCAAACATATCAGCATGTGAGGCAATTACGCCCAGACTAACTCATATAGGCCAGTATCATGGCCCCCTCTACAAAACCACAACATGACTACAGGGGTCTGTTTTGAACTGGGTCATGGTATCACCGCTCAGGACCTGTATTCTCTAATTGGAGATCAACAGCATCTAAAGTATCTGATTATGGGTTTATGCCAAGAACAGCAATGACAGCCTAATGGTGTTAAGTGAAAGTGTTCAGATGGACGTGCCTCAGATTGATTTCACACACCCAGTGTTCTCTGCTGGAGCAGTGAAGATCGTTCCATGTTCGCCGACCGTTTTGGACTACAGTGGTGAAAACAGCACAGTCCTCATTATAACCAGCATCATTGGGTTCACCCGTCCTCCAGAACCTGCCAATCAGACACAGCATCAATCTGTCATCATCACATTCACAACACAAGAACTTACACCAGTTCACACAGTAGCAGCTACTGGGGTCTTTACTCTGAGCAAACAGTGTTAGTGCTGAACAGACCACCTTCATACACCGTCAGTGAACTATCAGTGTACTGTAATGGAGGTTCTACTGTAGAGATGGATGGAGATGAAGGAGGGGATGAATAGAAACAGGAGAACAGACTGTATAATAGAGACTGGAATACTTTCTTTCTGTCTGACTTACTTCTCCTTCTCCGTCAGCGGTTGACCATCCACCCACTTCCACACACCTTCTTTAACTACATCAGTCAGACCGATCCAGAACCCCCTGTCTTTCTTCTGGTTAATGAGGAACATCTGGAGAAGAAGAACAAAACTATCATCTCTCTCTCTCTCTCTCTCTCTCTCTCTCTCTCTCTCCTCACCTGTTCCTCTCTGCTGTTTATGATCACCAGATCTGCTCCTCTCTCTCTGCAGTCCTGTCTGCTCTTGCTCCACGTCTTCTGCTCAGTGGAGAAGAAGTAAAAGCTGTTCTCGTTCTTCCTCAGCTCTTTAAAACAGAGTGATGAGAACAGACGTGTGTTTAGAGGTATGAAGGTATATGTGAGAGTGGTAATTGCAAGGATGGTGTTTCACTCACTAGTCATCTTTACTACATAGTCATATGTGGTTTGTAGGATCTTGTATTCTTCAGTCAGGATCTGGTAGCTGCTCTTCAGCTGGTCTCTTTCTCCAGTCAGGTTCTGGTAGCTGCTCTTCAGCTGGTCTCTTTCTCCAGTCAGGTTCTGGTAGCTGCTCTTCAGCTGGTCTCTTTCCTCAGTCAGGTTTGTGATGCTGGATAAGAGGGTGTCTCTCTCTGCAGTGCAGGTTGTGATGCTGGTTTGGTGTTTAATATCTACAGTGAGAGAGAATTACACTTCTGACTGTACAGTATATGTGTTCTGTGTATCTGTGTCTGACAGAGGAGGTATCTGAGGGTGAAACACTCACGGTACATGTAGAGCACTACAGTCATGGTCAGCAGGAGAACACACAGCAGTCCCACACACACCACAGCCCATCTAGAACATCTGCTTCCGGTTCTACCACCTGATAAAGAGTGGACTGACTTAGTAGAGGTTATCATTGTTAGTAAGATCAGAGTTTCTGCACCGAGAGTTTACTCCACCTGTCTGTCGTGTTGGTGTCTCCGTCTGTGTGCTGGTCTCCTGAGCTCTAGCAGCATCCGCACTCATATATATATCCACCATCATCTCCACTTTCTCTCCTCTTTCTGTTTCCCGAAGCTCCACACAGGTCACCTCATCATAGATTCTCTCGGCCATTCTCTCTCTGAGCTCCTCTAACTACACTACTAAAGCTCCAGTGCGGAAACTGTGGGGTTCATATAGAGTGGCTGGATAGGAAACATCAGAACATCTTCTAACCACAGAGGTGTGAAACCAGGCCTGAGAGTCATACACATGCTCTCTCTGCTGCACACACCAGCTCAAAGATGCATGGTGCTGTTGAGTCTCCTGTGACTGAAACGTACCTAATGGCATGTAGTACCTCCAGCCAACACTTGGTATTGCACATGGTGATCTTAGCATGTGGGCGGTTGCTTGCCCATGGAATCAGTTAGAGTCCTGAAAGCCCGGTAGAACAACTCGGTAGATCCACTTTCACAAACTAGACTGGACCAGGACGTTTCAGATTAGTCAGCTGTCACTGTTCTAGCTTTCTCTGTGTTTGTGTGTGAGGGCGGGCCAAGCTTGCAAGTAGGCGGGCAATAAGAACTGTGTTACGAGATGATGTCACCTCTTAAAGCTTATTTGGATATTTGTGGCCTTAAACCCCCCCATAAAACCTTTTGCACTTTGCGTGTTTGAGGTGGTAATACATTCAGCTTCCTGCAGATGGCATTGTACAAGGATACCTGCACGGTGTGAGTGACGGGATCCATAGAATGAGAAGAGGTGGTACAGTGCAGTAAATATCTTGTTCCGTGTGTGGAAAATGGCTCCATAGCAGGTGTTAATGATTGGCTGCATTTGGGCATGCCAAAGACCATGAAGGAAGTAGCTGAGTCTGCAGGTGTATGGAAGCGTACGGTCCTACGGGTCTACCAGCAGTGGCTAAAATCCCAGTCTACAGGAGTGTCCCCTTGGAATTGTGCCAGGGGAGGCATCCACCAAATCTGGACCAGCTGCTTAATTATTTGATGCAGGAGTGTCTGAAGAATGATGCGGTCTACATCCTAGAACCAGGAGAACAGACTGTATCTGAGAACATCTCTAGAACATCTGCTTTCTGTTCTAACACCTGATAAAGACTGGACTGACTTAGTAGAGGTTATCATTGTTAGTAAGCTCAGAGTTTCTGCACCGAGAGTTTACTCGACACAGGTCACATCATCATAGACTCCCTCCTCCACCATTCTCTCTCTGTGCTCCTCTAACTACACTACTAAACCTCCAGTCCAGAAACTGCAGGGTTCATATACTGGAGTTCACTGAGGAGGAAACAGCACTACAGGAAATAATATCAGATGAGCTTCAACCACAGAGGTGTGAAAACTGGCCTGAGCTTTCACACTTGCATGAGCACAGCAATGGCACATATGACCCTCTAATCCATTGTATGTATGAGATGAAGAGATATGGCCTATTGGCTTCCTATTGAGATGTGGTCTGATCGTTATCATTAAGTCACAATTATAGACATACACAATCTACCATAATCAAATTCCACATGAACAAGAAGGCGTGTTTTAAGGATGGGTGGTCCTGGTGTGCTACAAACCATTGCCAATGTCAATGGTTAGACAAACTGTCTACACATGGGGAAAATGCAGGACTGGTGTTATATCGCCTAGGAGTGAGCACTCTGTTAATATAAGGGTCAGCGCTATAAGAGGTGAGAAGGCTTACCCAAGGTTGATAGCAAAGGACCACCTGAAGCCTCTACAAACTGCAGAAGCCTTTGTTCATGTGTCCACTATTGGACAAACTCTGAACAAGCATGGTGTTCATGGAGAGGACACCCCAGATTAAGAAGCTGCTGCCCAAACAAAAAACATTTCCTATCTCAATTTGCCCAACACCACCTGGATGTTCCACAGTGCTGCTAGGAAACTGTTCTATGGACCGATGAGAAAAGCAGAAGTCCTAGTGCAAATGCACGGTGCCACATTTGGAAGAAAAGGGTTACTGCACACCATCACCAAACCCTCATCCCAACTATGAAGCGAGGTGGAGTTAGCATTATGGCTTGGGCCTGTTTCGCTGCCTCAGGGATGGACACATTCTGATCACTGAGGGTACTATGAATTCAAATGTCTATTAAAACATGTAACAGTAGAATGTTTGGGCAGCAAGTCATGACCTCAAGCTGAAGAGACATTGGGTGATGCGAAAAGACAATGACCCAAAACACACAAGTAAAGAATGGCTGAAAAGAAGAAGATCTGTGGTTTGGAATGACCAAGTCAGAGTCCTGACCTGAACCTATTGAGATGATGTGCTGTGTGCAGGCAGAGCGACCCAGACTTACTGATAAACACATTCGTAGGTGCAAAAAATTCCTCGGCAGGGTTGTGCAAATCTTATTTGGTGCTACAGGAAGACTTTTGTAGAGATGATGCTGCTAAATTCCAGAAGTTTACTTCCTCTTTCTGCAACAGTACCAAGTGTGTCCAGCTAGGCTGTCATGGAGTGACTCTGAATGGCAGCGGGTCATCTTCAGTGACGAGTTCCGCTTAGGTCTTGGTGGAGATTACCAATGAATACCATGGGTATGGGCATCGTGGTCAGTGCCAATATGATGGTTCGTCGTCACGCGATACCAGCACTTCGGGACATGTGTCACTCTACCTCCACCCCTACTGCACAATCTGCAGGAACTGTGTGAGAATATCCAACCTGCATGGGATGGGTTATCACAGGACACCATTAGGACCCTCTACAACTCCATGCTGAGACGTCTGGCATGTTGGGTTAGCAAACATGGCGGCCCGACACCATACTGAGAGACAGACTTCTGTAGGTGTAGCTCAATAAATATTGATCATATCAGTCTAAGTAACGTTCCTGGTAACCTTTATCTTCCTTCCCAATAGTATGGCAATCCCACACGTTCTTTTGGGTGCGGCTGTCCTTTGGTTGTTGGGTGTTTGTGCAGCTTCACCGTAATTGTGAACATAACTGTGTAGACAGGAAGTTAGAAGAGAGGGGGCTACCCAGGTGTGAAACACTGAGCAGGTCCGCTGCAGGCTTTAGAGCTAAGGTGATTAAACACTGATGGTTGATTTTAAACAAGTACGTTGTACATTGACGCTGTGCACAAGAACAGTCGGTCTGGAGTTGGTCTGGAGTTCGCTTCAGTGGACAAAACCTGACCAAGGAAGGAGACACGCCGGATTACCAGCTTTCTATCTTTATGGTTTATTACGATTCTCATATCCAGGACAAACACATTACTGCTTAAAGCTGTTCACAAGACCAAACATATCAGCATGTGAGGCAATTACGCCCAGACTAACTCATATAGGCCAGTATCATGGCCCCCTCTACAAAACCACAACATGACTACAGGGGTCTGTTTTGAACTGGGTCATGGTATCACCGCTCAGGACCTGTATTCTCTAATTGGAGATCAACAGCGTCTAAAAGATCTGATTATGGGTTTATGCCAAGAACAGCAATGACAGCCTAATGGTGTTAAGTGAAAGTGTTCAGGTGGACGTGCCTCAGATTGAATTCACACACCCAGTGTTCTCTGCTGGAGCAGTAAAGATCGTTCCATGTTCGCCGACCATTTTCGGCTACAGTGGTGAAAACAGCACAGTCCTCATTATAACCAGCATCATTGGGTTCACCTGTCCTCCAGAACATGCCAATCAGACACAGCATCAATCTGTCATCATCACATTCACAACACAAGAACTCTAATTACACCAGTTCACACAGCAGCAGCTACTGGGGTCTTTACTCTGAGCAAACAGTGTTAGTGCTGAACAGACCACCTCCATACACTGTCAGTGAACTATCAGTGTACTGTAATGGAGGTTCTACTGTAGAGATGGATGGAGATGAAGGAGGGGATGAATAGAAACAGGAGAACAGACTGTATAATAGAGACTGGAATACTTTCTTTCTGTCTGACTTACTTCTCCTTCTCCATCAGCGGTTGACCATCCACCCACTTCCACACACCTTCTGTAACTACATCAGTTAGACCGATCCAGAACCACCTATCTTTCTTCTGGTTAATGAGGAACATCTGGAGAAGAAGAACAAAACTATCATCTCTCTCTCTCTCTCTCTCTCTCTCTCTCTCTCTCTCTCTCTCTCTCTCTCTCTCCTCACCTGTTCCTCTCTGCTGTTTATGATCACCAGATCTGCTCCTCTCTCTCTGCAGTCCTGTCTGCTCTCGCTCCACGTCTTCTGCTCAGTGGAGAAGAAGTAAAAGCTGTTCTCGTTCTTCCTCCACTCTTTAAAACAGAGTGATGAGAACAGACGTGTGTTTAGAGGTATGAAGGTATATGTGAGAGTGGTAATTGTGAGGATGGTGTTTCACTCACTAGTCAGGTTCACAAAATCCTCATATGTGGTTTGTAGGATCTCGTATTCCTCAGTCAGGTTCTGGTAGCTGCTCTTCAGCTGGTCTCTTTCCTCAGTCAGGTTTGTGATGCTGGTTTGGTGTTTAATATCTACAGTGAGAGAGAATTACACTTCTGACTGTACAGTATTTGTATCTGTGTATCTGTGTCTGACAGAGGAGGTATCTGAGGGTGAAACACTCACGGTACATGTAGAGCACTACAGTCATGATCAGCAGGAGAACACACAGCAGTCCCACACACACCACAGCCCATCTAGAACATCTGCTTCCGGTTCTACCACCTGATAAAGAGTGGACTGACTTAGTAGAGTGTATCATTGTTAGTAAGATCAGAGTTTCTGCACCGAGAGTTTACTCCACCTGTCTGCCGTGTTGGTGTCTCCGTCTGTGTGCTGGTCTCCTGAGCTCTAGCAGCATCCGCACTCATATATATATCCACCATCATCTCCACTTTCTCTCCTCTTTCTGTTTCCCGAAGCTCCACACAGGTCACCTCATCATAGATTCCCTCGGCCATTCTCTCTCTGAGCTCCTCTAACTACACTACTAAAGCTCCAGTGCGGAAACTGTGGGGTTCATATAGAGTGACTGGATAGGAAACATCAGAACATCTTCTAACCACAGAGGTGTGAAACCAGGCCTGAGTGTCATACACATGCTCTCTCTGCTGCACACACCAGCTCAAAGATGCATGGTGCTGTTGAGTCTCCTGTGACTGAAACGTACCTAATGGCATGTAGTACCTCCAGCCAACACTTGGTATTGCACATGGTGATCTTAGCATGTGGGCGGTTGCTTGCCCATGGAATCAGTTAGAGTCCTGAATCCCGGTAGAACAACTCGGTAGATCCACTTTCACAAACTAGACTGGACCAGGACGTTTCAGATTAGTCAGCTGTCACTGTTCTAGCTTTCTCTGTGTTTGTGTGTGAGGGCGGGCCAAGCTTGCAAGTAGGCGGGCAATAAGAACTGTGTTACGAGATGATGTCACCTCTTAAAGCTTATTTGGATATTTGTGGCCTTAAACCCCCCCATAAAACCTTTTGCACTTTGCGTGTTTGAGGTGGTAATACATTCAGCTTCCTGCAGATGGCATTGTACAAGGATACCTGCGGGGTGTGAATGACGGGATCCATAGAATGAGAAGAGGTGGTACAGTGCAGTAAATATCTCGTTCCGTGTGTGGAAAATGGCTCCATAGCAGGTGTTAATGATTGGCTGCATTTGGGCATGCCAAAGACCATGAAGGAAGTAGCTGAGTCTGCAGGTGTATGGAAGCGTACGGTCCTACGGGTCTACCAGCAGTGGCTAAAATCCCAGTCTACAGGAGTGTCCCCTTGGAATTGTGCCAGGGGAGGCATCCACCAAATCTGGACCAGCTGCTTAATTATTTGATGCAGGAGTGTCTGAAGAATGATGCGGTCTACATCCTAGAACCAGGAGAACAGACTGTATCTGAGAACATCTCTAGAACATCTGCTTTCTGTTCTAACACCTGATAAAGACTGGACTGACTTAGTAGAGGTTATCATTGTTAGTAAGCTCAGAGTTTCTGCACCGAGAGTTTACTCGACACAGGTCACATCATCATAGACTCCCTCCTCCACCATTCTCTCTCTGTGCTCCTCTAACTACACTACTAAACCTCCAGTCCAGAAACTGCAGGGTTCATATACTGGAGTTCACTGAGGAGGAAACAGCACTACAGGAAATAATATCAGATGAGCTTCAACCACAGAGGTGTGAAAACTGGCCTGAGCTTTCACACTTGCATGAGCACAGCAATGGCACATATGACCCTCTAATCCATTGTATGTATGAGATGAAGAGATATGGCCTATTGGCTTCCTATTGAGATGTGGTCTGATCGTTATCATTAAGTCACAATTATAGACATACACAATCTACCATAATCAAATTCCACATGAACAAGAAGGCGTGTTTTAAGGATGGGTGGTCCTGGTGTGCTACAAACCATTGCCAATGTCAATGGTTAGACAAACTGTCTACACATGGGGAAAATGCAGGACTGGTGTTATATCGCCTAGGAGTGAGCACTCTGTTAATATAAGGGTCAGCGCTATAAGAGGTGAGAAGGCTTACCCAAGGTTGATAGCAAAGGACCACCTGAAGCCTCTACAAACTGCAGAAGCCTTTGTTCATGTGTCCACTATTGGACAAACTCTGAACAAGCATGGTGTTCGAAGAGGGGACACCCCAGATTAAGAAGCTGCTGCCCAAACAAAAAACATTTCCTATCTCAATTTGCCCAACACCACCTGGATGTTCCACAGTGCTGCTAGGAAACTGTTCTATGGACCGATGAGAAAAGCAGAAGTCCTAGTGCACATTTGGAAGAAAAGGGTTACTGCACACCATCACCAAACCCTCATCCCAACTATGAAGCGAGGTGGAGGTAGCATCATGGCTTGGGCCTGTTTCGCTGCCTCAGGGATGGACACATTCTGATCACTGAGGGAACCATGAATTCAAATGTCTATTAAAACATGTAACAGTAGAATGTTTGGGCAGCAAGTCATGACCTCAAGCTGAAGAGACATTAGGTGATGCGAAAAGACAATGACCCAAAACACACAAGTAAAGAATGGCTGAAAAGAAGAAGATCTGTGGTTTGGAATGACCAAGTCAGAGTCCTGACCTGAACCTATTGAGATGATGTGCTGTGTGCAGGCAGAGCGACCCAGACTTACTGATAAACACATTCGTAGGTGCAAAAAATTCCTCGGCAGGGTTGTGCAAATCTTATTTGGTGCTACAGGAAGACTTTTGTAGAGATGATGCTGCTAAATTCCAGAAGTTTACTTCCTCTTTCTGCAACAGTACCAAGTGTGTCCAGCTAGGCTGTCATGGAGTGACTCTGAATGGCAGCGGGTCATCTTCAGTGACGAGTTCCGCTTAGGTCTTGGTGGAGATGACCAATGAATACCATGGGTGTGGGCATCGTGGTCAGTGCCAATATGATGGTTCGTCGTCACGCGATACCAGCACTTCGGGACATGTGTCACTCTACCTCCACCCCTACTGCACAATCTGCAGGAACTGTGTGAGAATATCCAACCTGCATGGGATGGATTATCACAGGACACCATTAGGACCCTCTACAACTCCATGCTGAGACGTCTGGCATGTTGGGTTAGCAAACATGGTGGCCCAACACCATACTGAGAGACACTACTTCTGTAGGTGTAGCTCAATAAATATTGATCATATCAGTCTAAATAACGTTCCTGGTAACCTTTATCTTCCTTCCCAATAGTATGGCAATCCCACACGTTCTTTTGGGTGCGGCTGTCCTTTGGTTGTTGGGTGTTTGTGCAGCTTCACTGTAATTGTGAACATAACTGCGTAGACAGGAAGACAGGAAGAGTGGGGGGCTACCCAGGTGTGAAACACTGAGCAAAAAAAAAAGCACTGGAGATGAAGGAGGGGATGAATAGAAACAGGAGAACAGACTGTATAATAGAGACTGGAATACTTTCTTTCTGTCTGACTTACTTCTCCTTCTCCATCAGCGGTTGACCATCCACCCACTTCCACACACCTTCTGTAACTACATCAGTCAGACCGATCCAGAACCACCTCTCTTTCTTCTGGTTAATGAGGAACATCTGGAGAAGAAGAACAAAACTATCATCTTTCTCTCTCTCTCTCTCTCTCTCTCTCTCTCTCTCTCTCTCTCTCTCTCTCTCTCTCTCTCTCTCTCTCTCCTCACCTGTTCCTCTCTGCTGTTTATGATCACCAGATCTGCTCCTCTCTCTCTGCAGTCCTGTCTGCTCTCGCTCCACGTCTTCTGCTCAGTGGAGAAGAAGTAAAAGCTGTTCTCGTTCTTCCTCCACTCTTTAAAACAGAGTGATGAGAACAGACGTGTGTTTAGAGGTATGAAGGTATATGTGAGAGTGGTAATTGTGAGGATGGTGTTCTACTCACTAGTCAGGTTCACAAAATCCTCATATGTGGCTTGTAGGATCTTGTATTCCTCAGTCAGGTTTCTAATCCTGGATAAGAGGGTCTCTCTCTCTGCAGTGCAGGTTGTGTTACTGGATAAGAGGGTGTCTCTCTCTGCAGTGCAGGTTGTGTTACTGGATAAGAGGGTCTCTCTCTCTGCAGTGCAGGTTGTGATGCTGGTTTGGTGTTTAATATCTACAGTGAGAGAGAATGACACTTCTGACTGTACAGTATATGTGTTCTGTGTATCTGTGTCTGACAGAGGAGGTATCTGAGGGTGAAACACTCACGGTACATGTAGAGAACTACAGTCATGATCAGCAGGAGAACACACAGCAGTCCCACACACACCACAGCCCATCTAGAACATCTGCTTCCGGTTCTACCACCTGATAAAGAGTGGACTGATTTAGTAGAGTGTATCATTGTATGTAAGATCAGAGTCTCTACACCGAGAGTTTACTCCACCTGTCTGCTGTGTTGGTGTCTCCGTCTGTGTGCTGGTCTCCTGAGCTCTAACAGCATCCGCACTCATATATATATCCACCATCATCTCCACTTTCTCTCCTCGTTCTGTTTCCCGAAGCTCCACACAGCTCACCTCATCATAGATTCCCTCTGCCATTCTCTCTCTGAGCTCCTCTAACTACACTACTAAAGCTCCAGTCCAGAACCTACAAGGTTCATATAGAGTGGCTCAACAGGAAACAACGTCAGACTAACTTCGTACCACAGAGGTGTGAAACCAGGCGTCTCTTTCTGATGCACACACCAGCTCATCATGGTGATTGGAAATGGCATCTTACACTCATTCTGTCATTGCATGTTTGAGTGGGAGAGAGAGAGACACAGAGGAGAGAATAAAACAGAACTGAGGGATTCTGGTCCAACACAAACCCAGAACCTGTACAACTAGAGACACTGATCATTTTAAGGTGGTCTCTTCAATTTTCCCAGAGCTGTATATATCCACCATCCTGTCCGGCCACTGTCCTCCGTCTGCTTCACTTTCAGCCTGTTTGGTTCAGCCTGTTTCCATCATCAGATTAGACTCCCCTTCATTCTCTCTCTCTCTCTGTGCTCCTCTAACTACACTACTAACCCTTCAGTGCTCATATCCTGGAGTTCACCGAGGAGGAAGTGGCTGGACTGGAAACAGCAACACAATAGCTTCTAACCACAGAGGTGTGAAAACTGGCCAGAGAGACACATGCTCTGGTGCACACGCCAGCTCAGAGATGCATGGTGCTGTGAAATTAGCACCTTAGCCTCAACTATGAGGAGAGAGACACAAAGGCCCACAGAGGCCTCTCTAACCACCCCATAAGCAATCCCTCCATTTAGCTAATCCTTAACATCTGCTGTGGAGCCATTTTCCACACATGGAACAAGACATTCCCTGCACTGTACCTCCTCTTCTCAATCTATGAACCCTGTCACTCACACCCATCAGGTATTTATACCCCCATCATCCTCATGCAGCGCCATCTGCAGGAGCCTGAATTTACTACCACCTTAAACACACAAGGTGACTTAGTTTTTGTCTGGTGAGCTTAAATCAGTAGTCATTTGTCTGCACACTTTGTACCACTCCAGCCAATGCTTGGCCTTACACAGTGATCTTAGGCCGGTATGCAGCTGCTCAGCCATGGGAACCCGTTTTATGAGGCTCCACAGGGTGAAAACGTACAGTGCAGGAGCTAAAAAGGGAAAAAGGCACTGGTCCCTGGCTTCTCTGAAGACTCATGGCCAGAACACACTCCATGCAGGGTAGAAGTGCCATTTAATGGCACAAGTCATCAACACATCTCCCCATTACTGTCCGGTTAACCTAGAAGTAGGTGCAGCAGACTGGAGGATGTGCTACAACTAGCGTCAGAGAGCTACAGCTCAGCGTGCAAGTGCAATAGTACAGTACATGTGATCAACCGTTACAAGTTCCTGTGCTGATGTTGCTGAAAGAGGCAGTATGGAGCCTTATAGTGATGGGTGCAGCAGAGGTTCTTCACCCTGTAGATCTTCTGGTATATGAGATCATTTGACTCATTAATGGACATAAGAGGGGTAGTCGTGGGCTGGAGGTTAAGGAACCAGCCTTGTGACCGGAGGGTCGCCGGTTTGATTCCCTGAGCCTACAGTAACGACTGATGTGCCCTTGAGCAAGGCACCTAACTCCCAACTGCTCCCCGGGCACCGTGGATAGGGCTGCCCACCGCTCCGGGTAAGTGTGCTCACTGCCCCCTAGTGTGTGTGTTCACTAGTGAGTGTGTTTGTGGTGTTTCACTTCACGGATGGGTTAAATGCGGAGACTAAATTTCCCCACTGTGGGATCAACAAGGGATATAAAAAATAAAATAATGGATGCTATTACATTGGCTTGCCAGAAGGGGGCAGCATTGATATTTGATCTTACTAGCCATTGCATATTGTAATGGACATATGTATTATGCATGCAGAGAAAAGCTTGATATACCTGATGTGTTTAAAGACTAATCAGAATCAGATTTGACCTCTAACTAACTCACTATAGGGGTTCTTTAAAGAGGTCATTGGTTTTGGAATGATGTGCTGCAGTCTGGATGAGGGTTTCTCCATCTGAATTGGTGGAGGGGTGAACTCCTAGAGTGAAAAAGCTCTCATCTCTCTTCTGCCATGTCTTTCTTTCTTATTTTAGACAGGATAGTATTAAAGGCACATCATGACACATTATGACACAAGGCCTGAAGAACCAGCTGTACATGAAGCAGCTTCAGCTGTATTGGTTGCAGACAGGGTGGGGGTGACAAACCAGTGCTCACTTTGCGAGCTACTGATACCGATAATGTAGGGTGATGGGATATAGGTTTGATCAATGGAACCACACAGGGCTGCAGTTGTAGTTGGTGTCTGGGTTCAAATGATGCATAAAAGTAAAAATAGTAACTATAGTAACGGTACTGAATTTAAACATGACAGTTCAGTGCTTCTGTATCTGCCCTTTCTCTTTCTCTTTCTATTTCCTCATATCTGTTTGGCTGGTGTTGGGTGAATAATGGGTGCCACAACTTGTCAGTTGTGGCACTGACATCTGCATCCACACCTGGGCGGGATGGGGGGGTGGTTTAGTATTACATGAGGCAGAACTGAGAGAGTTGGTACAGCTGGCACAGAGAGTGTTGGTACAGCTGGAACTGACAGTGTTGCTGTGGCTGGAACTGATTGGGTTAGTATGGCTGGAGCTGAAATCTGATGTTGGGTGGAACCGAGTGAGATGCTGGAGGTGGAGTTAGGAAGGAGATGGGGCTCAGACTGTTAAGCCAGTCTCTGCCTCTTTTGTATTTGCAGTTCCTTTAATGTCCTCCTATTTTTGTTGATGAGTACAAGCCCTGAAATAAGCGATTTGTGACGCCATCTTGTCATGATATCTCTCCCCCCTCTGAGGAGACTTGACTTGGACTCTTCCTGGCTCTGCCCATGCCCCACTACTACTCACACCTGCTGCTGATCTAGGACTCGTTAGGACTCTGATATATACCCACTAGCTTTCCCTCTCTCTTTGCTACGTCTCTGTGTGTTCTTTGCCAGTCTGTTTCGTGTTTGGCTTCTTTGGTTGTGACCCCAACTTACCTGAACCATGAATATCGGGCAGTCTTAACAAAGCCACTTGGCACATGCAACCTGCTTCAGCCCCGGTAGCACATCTATAAACCTGGGGGAAGTTACATGAATGCTAAATGACACAATTAGCTGCAAAATGAACTTAATCATCGCTTCATCGTAACTAGCTCTCTTAGCCACTTATGTCAAAGTATTTAAAATAAAATCAGTTCAGATGATCAGCTATAGGTAGAATACCTAACACAGCTCATTCCTAATTAAAGCTAGCAAAGCTAGCATTAGCCTACCTTTCTGTCTTTCAGAGAAATCAGATAGCAATTACGTTAGCCACAGCTTTGCTAGCCTTCTCTTTTTACAGCATATCTAATACAACAGATGGAGCTTAGGCATAGTACATCTAGCATTGAAAGAGACAAACCTGCATTGTCACTGGATGTTAAGGTCATGTGTGTAATACTTCCTGTTTATGTTGGAAAGCACTTCTGATTGGCTGCAAAGAGTCATTCAGAAGATGTCAATCTGTGCAACTTAGCACACTACTAGTTAAGATCTTCCAGTTTTAACTACTAACTAACTAGCTATTCTCAACCTAAGAGCTAGAATGGACTTTATAACCCAACTTCCAATCAAACCCGCTTTCAACTGGCTGCAGGAGCCTGCCTAAGTTAGATCTTCAAAACCTGTTTGTGGAAGTGTATCATGGCACAAACAAATGAAGTTTCCATGTGTCAAAGTAGAAGAGTTGTTGATGTTCATAAGGCTGGAACAAGCTATAAAACCATTTCTAAAGAGTTTGGACTTCACCAAACCACAGTCAGATAGACCTTTTACAAATAGAGGACCATTTATTACCATCCATAGAGGTGGTCAACCAACAAAGATGACTCCAAGTGCAAGGTGTGTAATGTCTGTGAGGTTACCGTGGAACCCAGGAGATGTTAATGTTCATGAGTCCACCATCAGGAGAACACTTGGCAGCGATGGTGTGCATGGCAGTGGTGGTGGAACTGATGCTTGGGTACCTTCAGTCAAATAACCAAACGGTTCATGATTCGGGTGGGAGGGGTTGTCCACAGTGCTGGTTGCCTTGTGTATGCAGTTCTTGTGGTAGGAGGTGGTGGTGATGGTGGATGGAGAGACCCAGATCTTCTCAGCTGTCCTTACAGTTCCTATACCAGACAGTGAGACCACTGGTCCTCCCACAGAGAGTACATGTATAAGCGAATGTGTTTTAGGTATTTAAATTATTTAACTTTATAATAACTGTGTTTTGCATTAGTTTAAATGACTGTTACAAGTAGAACCTCTATTTGACCCACCCTCCTCTACTCGTCCTTACATGGAAAGCACTGAGCTGACTCACAAATGAAGACCCCCTACGATATTGTAAGCATGATTTGGACATTAACATTAGATATCATTGTTGTATCATTCATCTTAAACTGAACTTGGTCTAAGCAATGGCCATTTATTCCAATGAACCCGCCAGCACCCTAGAGCACACATCCTATAACAGGTTTAGCATCACATGATCCATCCACTGTAACCTGTCTGACAGACGAGCAGCAGTTTCTGTTCTGTATCTCACACTCATCGGGACCATGAAGGAGATTGAGAAGGATGGAGATTCTGAGAGCATCTATATGAACATAGATGATATTGAGAAGAAAGACGATGACAGTGATGTGAGTAACCGCGTCTACCTGAACAGCGCAGCGAAGAAATCAGGTAAACAGGAATTTACAGAGAACACTTAGCAACCAGAACTTAACTAGAACTGATGTGCAGGTCAATTAGCAAATGCAGCCGAGTGAAATACAGCTGGGTGTAAGTGTACATATAGGAAAGTACAGTGTGTTGAGAAAGCCAGGTGTGCAGTTAAGTATGTGGTTGTAAGTGCAGATGAATAGATAGAATGTGTACAGTGCAGGTACTGAGAACAGCAGCTCAGTGTTCAGGTAAACAGCGTACAGTATATAGAGCACACAGCCCAGATGTTCAAGTATAGAGGTCTAGTTAAAGTGTACAGTCCCATGGGCCAGTGGAGCCCAGTGAGTAAGTGCAGAGGTGATCAGGCTAGGTGGTGTAGTCATGTTCTGGTAGGCACTGCCAGTGTGACCAGTTTGACCTATTGGGTAAATACCAATGCCTATTGGTAGTGGTGGCTCAGTACCTTTTTCTGGATGGCCGAGGTCAGTAGAGTCCAGGACAGCTTTGATTTGAATTTTTGAGTTTCCTAATGAGCAGAGCTGAGTATGTGGATGAGAAATATTGGTCCACCATAATAATGGCCTAGATGCTTCCAGTGTGGGCCATGCATCACTGAAGCTTCATAAAAAGGGGTTTATTACAAAAGCAGGATATGAAATATGGAGTTTGACAATAAGAAGATGAACAAATGACTTTGTCATCTTCAGAAAATCTTTTCGTAGTGGAAGTAGAGACGAGAAAGAGGTGTAGTGGGGAGTTTCGTTCCCGTAGGTGTCTGCTTTCATTGTGGTGTGATGCTCTTTCTCTGTTACTCCAGTCCACGTTATTGAAATGGTCATTGGAAAAAGCAGTAGTGGGAAGTTCTAACATGCTGCTATTTTTGACTCGTTCCAGCCTGCTTGAGGCTGTATCTTCTGAGGAGAAGGCCAGGTGTTGCTCTGGTAACCCAGCTGCAGTGTGTCTGGGGCTGCTGTGTGCTCTCCTGCTGGCTGTTACTATAGGCCTGAGTGTTAAACATAATGGAGAGAGAGAGCAGCTATGGAGCAGGTATATCAACATGACTATGGAGAGAGAGCAGCTACAGACCAGCTACATCAACATGACTATGGAGAGAGAGCAGCTACAGACAAGCTACATCAACATGACTATGGAGAGAGACCAGTTACAGAGCCGTTTTGACAGCATATCAAAGGAGAGAGACCAGTTACAGGGCACCAACAACAGGCTACAGAGCAGCCATGATGTCCTGACCTTAGAAAGAGACTCGCTTCAGAGACAGTTCGCAGAGATGCGTGAGTTCTAACAGATAATACATCACATGGACATGCCAACGTACAGTATGAAACCAGAACAGCTGAGGTTACTTATGTTTTCCTTGGTGTTCTTCCAGAGGTAGCCTGTCCATCTGGATGGACGAGGTTCATGTCCAGCTGTTACTATGTTTCTTCCTATTGGAAAACCTGGGAGCAAAGCAGGCAGGACTGCAGAGGACATGGAGCAGATCTGGTGATCATCAACAGCAGAGAGGAGCAGGTGAGAGTGCAAAGAAACGAGAGTGTGATAAACGACAAGACCCAAGTAGCTATATGTTGCCATTGTTCATATATATTCACGGTTTCAGTGTCTGAAGTGGATTCAGACGAGTGCTGAACTCTGACCCCTCTAAACAGATTTGTGGACCCAGTCCGTCAGACTGGAACATACACCATCGGTCTTTAGATGGCTACTCTTGGCCACTCGGTTGGACCCCTACAACCAATACACTCTTGGGTGAACTGCACATCAAGATCTGGTCCCTGGCAATGCATCCATAATGAGGTGGGATGCCACCTTGTTGGAATCTTTTGAGGACAATGTCCCCTGAAATCTCATTGGCCACTTTAAAATTTTTGCCATGCCATCGACTTCCAGCTCGCTCTTCAGAAGTTCTTTTGGTGGAACTCTGCATAAGCCTGCTTCTCAATGAAGGAAACACATGTTCGTCTAACCACCTTGTGATTTTGCTTGAGACAATCGTTGGGCTATATGAGGGGTTTATCTGAAGTTGTCACCCAGTCTATGTATATTCCCATTCAAAATATGCTGAGACGAGGCACGGCTAACCCCACATTCCAGAGACCGACGATGAGTACTATGATATGGGCTCTTGCTGAATGAGGCCAGGACAGTGCTTGCTGTTGCTACATCCATAGCATTCTTTGGTTGTCCAGCTTTTGGCTAGATTTGGACACAGCTGCACTGTGGGTAGCCTGTTTTGGTTGGCATTGATAAAAAATGTTTCAATGGACATGTGTGCTTTGTTCACCATCCCATAAGAAATACGGTGAAACTATCAAAGTTGAATCCAAAACATTCAAGATGGCTGCCATGTTGGTTTAGCACGGTGCCCCCTTCCACCACATGTCGTATCTTAAGTTGGATCACTAACCAATTTTTTTAAAATTCCATTTCTATCCTTTATAGACCACCTGTATAATGCATAGCTTGACCCACAGCACTGTGACTTTCGTGAAAATCTGAATTGTTTGACTTTGTTGACTTTGAATCCTGAAAATGTAGAAATGCTTGTGGGTTGAATTCTGGAGTAGTGGGAAGACTAATAGCAGATGGTTTTAAGGTTGTGGTTGAGTTTCTATGGGTCCTTTTATTCATATAAAGACAATAAAAGACAATTATGTTTTTTGTTTTGATCATCAGAAGTTTGTTTCTGGGCTTGGAAAGTCTTTCTGGATTGGCCTGACTGACCAGACCATAGAGGGACACTGGAAATGGGTGGATGACACGTTACCAGTAACCAGGTATGTAACAATTATGGAATTTTTAGGTGGTGATAATCCTAGGTTTATAACCTACCGAGGTTAGCTTGGTGTCTCTGTTATCACCCCATGGTTCACACTGCCTGTGGATGGTTTCTTAGGTACTGGTTACCGGGTGAGCCGAATAACGCTGGGTATCCCTATCGGGATGAGGACTGTGCTATGGTAGCTCCTATCGTTGGCTTCAGTGACACACTATCCAGCTGGAATGATGTTAAATGCAACAGCATCCTTTCTTGGATATGTGAAAAGAAGACTCGCTGCACAGCTGAATAAAGGCCCAGACACACTTTTCTTTATCATCCACCTTTTTTTCATCAGTCTATCTTCTTCTTGTTTCGGATTTGTTCATGTAAATGATGCTCTCATGTTTGATGTTTCTGGCTAGTAATAAAAAGTCACCCTGATGTTGGATGTTCTGGATTTACTGTGTTCATCTTGACTCTAAGCTTGTGTTTAGGATCTGTTATGAAGATGTCTGAGTTGTGAGATCCTTGTGCATGAGCTCTCTCCACACGTTTAGGGGGTTTAGTATTCTGTGAAAGGTGAAGAATTGCTTAACACTGCAGTGGAACTATCTCCATACAAGAAGGCAGCTAATAACTAGGGATGCAGTAACCCGACATTGGGATCAGGTACCAGTTCGATATTCCCAATAATTAGGTCTATCCATGGGGCCGATCCATTCACTGCTATATGCCATTCATGCTATGCTGTCTCGGTAGACTTGACTTACAAACAGGAACAACAACATGGAGCAACCCAAAGAGCCGACTGTATGAGTCATTTTGTCTTATAAACTTAGTAAAGTAATATTTAAGTCAATCCTGATGTCTTAAGTCTCTTCCACACGGTGAAGTATATCGTCGCTGGCCAAAGAAAAACAAGTATCTCCAAAATGGCAACTTTACAGGAGAGGCCAACAACCACATTCAATTTTAATGGAAGTCAATGAAACCAGACGTCTTTCCAAGCACTTCTGGGCCATTTCTGTGGGTCTATTCATCATGCAGATCTCACACAGTGTAAACGACTGCCGCTGTTTTCAAATGATGCATAAAAGTCAAAATGGACAAAAATGGAGATACATGTTTTTCATTGGACAGCGACGATATGGTTTATTAATTCAGCAATGTTATCGGATCTGTATCAGGTATTGACCAATACTCAAAGTTTATGTAACGTATCGGTATCAGAACTGAATTGGTTGTATCGGTGCATCCCTACAAAAACCTTGTTGTCATTTTGAGTGTACTTTTTATAAGGTCTAGTCCCAGTACAGCTCAGGAGGACCCCAAAGTGAGATTGATGATGGAACACAGGAGGAATGCACGGGCATAAAATTGAAGTCAGTACATGTACAGATCCGACTGGTAGATTTGGTATGTGAGATGGTACATTTCCATCCCAAGCCCACCTCAAAACCTCTAACCAGCATAAGACCAAAAAAAAAGTATCTCCAAAATGGCGACTTTACAGGAGAGGGCAAAAACCTGATTCAGTTTTAATGCAAGTCAATGGAACCAGATTTATTTCCTACCAGTTTTGGGCCATTTGTGTTGGTCCATTCATCCTGAAATTTGTACACTGTGTAAACGGGAGCTGCTGTGTTCAAAGGATGCATAAAAGTAAAAATCACAAAATATTTAGATACATGCTTTTCAGTAGACAGCATTGACATATGTTGATTATCGCAGACATAATATGCAGTACTAAGCACTTAACGCTGGGTGACAGTAAATGTCATGCTGGCGTGAAATAAATGAAAAATTCTTTCATGCCGAAATGCTGTAATAAACCAAATATTGAGTTTTTGAAAAGAACGACTGCTGGCGTTTAATGCAAAGCAATTTTTATTGTTCTAAAAAAAATAATTAAAAAAAATAATAATAATAGTGTACAGTCATATTCAAATGTTTGGGCATGTGAATATGAGTTTATACAACCTGTACAAAGAATCTAACATATTGTGGGAAGAGATATAATAAAACTTGAAAGGGGACATGTAGAAAAGTAACGGTTTTATATATATATATATATATATTTATTTATCCATCCATCTATCCATCTATCCGACCACCCAATATGTTAACCTCAGAACATAAACAGCATGCACAGTTCTAATGGGGCAGCATGGCCAGTGCCTTCCCTGATATCTGGTTCCCCTCCATAAGAAGCCCCCCTCCATACACCTCCCCAATGCACCATCTCACTGTGACCATATGTCTCCTGCCCAGCCTTGCTCTCTGACACTCTGACCCCTACTCACAGTCTGGCCCTTTCAGTACAGTTGTATCAGTGTATCAGTGAATGCCACCATCATCTGCACACCCGTCTCATGTACCACCCCTCCCCCCTAGCACACCTGTAGAGGTCAAACTAAATGGACGTTGTTGGTGAGCTTAAAGACTCTACAGGCTTACACCTGAAACAGTCCACATCCTGATACACCACATTTCCTGTTGATGTACCGCAGTGTTATCTTTCTGTCCATCTCCAACTGTCAAATCATGATGGACAGACCAATAGAATTGGTCCAACCCTGCTTAGAAATAGACCTTGTTATATCAGCCTCCACTGCAACTTAGCAGAGCAGCTTTAGTAGTTTCCTTTTGGAGGTTTTTACGGTGGACTGTACTGTATAATTGCTTGAGTGTTAATAATAGTTTGACGTCTTCACTCTTATTCTAAAGTTAGCATTAAGGAGAACCTTCCATAAGTATCTGTGTCTAAACGTTTGACTGGTGCTGTGCATTCGTAACTGAAGTGTACAGGCTAAACAGCATGCGTACTGCGTGTCTAGCCGCTACTTTCCTGTTTCCCGGGGGCCCCTGGGTCACGTGGCTGACCCTGTAGATGTAAATAGCTAGAGAGAGAGAGAGAGGTCATGCAGCGGTTGGTGAGCTCTGGTAATGTTCTGCACATGCTTCTGAGTTTTAGAGACACATAACCACAGCACACCGACCAAACTTGACCACAGTGACACCTTGCGCAACAACCAAAATGTCACGCTGTGATGTTCTTTTAAACATCAAGAGAGAATAAGCTCAGCAGACAAAACATGAGTCCCCTGTGACATACCTAATACATACGTAACATCCACAAGCACAAATAACAGCTGGACTGGAAGTTTCTGGATGCAGGCCATATCAGTGTTCAGACACACTGGCATCAAAGCGTTGTGCAGTTGGACCAGATTTAGTGGAGGCCTTCCCTGGCACAGTTCCAAGAAAAATTCCTTGTACACTGGGATTTCTACCTTAGCTGGTAGACCTGTATGACCTGCAGATTCAGCTACTTCCTTCACACTACGGTGTTTGGCACGCACAAACGCAGTCACTCCTTTTAGCCAATCATTAACATCTGCTCTGGAGCCATTTACCACACATGGAACGAGACATTCACTGCACTGCACCACCTTACCCTAATCTGTGGATTCCGTCACTCACACCCTGCATGGACTTATAGCCCCATCATCCTTGTGCAGCGCCCTCTGCAGGAGCCTGGGGTTACTACCACATTACACATGCTGTACAAGGTGACTCATATTTTGTCTGGGGAACTTAGATGATGTATTCAACAGCACAGATCTCTATCTTTGTATCAGTCCCTCTGCACATCTATCTAAAATTCTACTACTACTACTACTAATAATAATAATTAATAATAATAATAATAATTACCTTCTGTGAGCTGTTTAGGATTGATTTGCTCTTTTATTCCTGGGATACATGTTGAAACACACCCATCCCGATTGCTGTTCCCACTACACAGAGTACAATAGAAATTCTGTATGTAGGATCAGCATTATTGTGTAATTCCATACCTGCAAAAATATACACAAAATAAATTATGAAGGAATCCACTGCCAGGAATGGAACTTATGAAGGTTTGACATCATGAGACATGTAAAATATCATCCAGTTTCATACCTGCTGTCTGGGGGCAGTGCTGGGTGATGTTGACTGTGGTGGTCTGCTTGCTGACGGGGTTGGAAGCTACACAGCTGTAGGGGTCATTGTCAGACTGCTGTATGTCCAGAGGAAGACTCAGTGTGTCATCAGTGCTGGAGCTGCTGGTGTGGTTTAATAAGACACCACCTTTCAACCAGGAGAGAGTCAGTCCTCTCACATTCGTCACTGAGCACAGTACTGAACACAGCCCACTCTCTGGAGGACTGGTGTTGAGCTTTATCAGCTGAGGTGCTGATACTTTATCTGGAACGACAGAATAAAAGCTTAATCCAGAAAGAAGAAGCTGCTGATCAGTAATGATCCATTTCATAATGCACTGAGAGACACACTCACCGTACACCATCAGCTGATAGTCCTGTTTCCTCTTCTCCTCTTTAGTACTCTCTACAGTATAGAGACCTGAATCAGCTGTTCTCAGGTCTGAGAGAGTGAAGACCCCACTCTGACTGTTCCAGTGGAGACGGTTCCTAAACTTCTCAGTAATGTCTGTATCAGTCTGTTTATTAAACACCTGTCCGATATTACTGCCTTCATACACCATAAATCCAGATACTGGAACCCGAGTAGGGAATGTAACAGACTCTCCTACAGCTCCATTCAGTAGCTCCTCCTGAGCTGTAGTGCTGGATACTGACACACAGAGGGAGATTTCAGAACAGGGGAATACTAGTAAAATTTCAGATCTCTGCATATCAAATTCCAGAACTCTTAATGTAAAAATAGATGTATTAATGTTGTAAGCATCTTCAAGTTACAACATTTTCAACAAGTAATTTGGAGATGAGAGCTACCCTTTATTACATTTTACATCTTAACAATAAATTGACTTTTTTCCATAAAAGTCATCATTTCTGAAATAAGAAATGTGGCTGTGACTTCAACTATAGTATATACATAAAGCATTACAACTTAAACTCATTATAAAGTGATCTTTCTCTTTGTCTAAGCCTCCTGCCCACCTTTTGGGCAACATCTGTTCAAATTAAGATGATGTAATCACATTCTAGAAACAATCATATCCCATTTTACTAAATCCAGCAGCCGCCCTTTTCATAGTTTGAACATTTCCATTTTCTGGACCAATAGAAATGCTTCCGAATTGCTTGGAATAAAATCTCTTCACATAAACTTACATTAAATATGAAGAGTGTTTCTGACCTCTCCTGTAGAGTCACCATTGTGGAGATTCTGGTTATTAGAGAGTTATTATAAATCAGATTAAACTCACCACATAAACCAATCAGAAGCAGAGTCCATCCTTTACGGTGGAACAGCACCATCATTAGTATGTAGCGGTAGGTCTATTAGGTACAGAATCTTAGTTATGAAATCAGGAAGCTCAGTTCCGGGGGTCTGCATTGGGGTGGGACTAAAGCTATTTGTGTTCACTGTGTGTGATGGAGGGATGTGGTTTTCTGTAGACCAGAGCAGAACTCTAAATGCTCTGTAGAGCTACAGCTGATCTCCTAGTGTTTCATTCACAAGTTAGGAATCACACCTAGTACCAGCTCCATTACAGGCCTACCTCATAATGTATGTTTGGCTATGTGTGTGGTCTGCAACACAGAATAAAGAAACTCCAGCTAACTAAATAGGCTGCTACAGCATCTGCCTGTCATATATCATATCATATCCTGAGCTTCTATTTTCTGATAATGTGAGAATTTGTTCCATAGAGGTTTATGTACAAGTGCATGTAGAGCACTCGGTTCATGGTCAATAGGAGAACACAGCAGTCTCGCACAAACCACAACCTATAAAGAACATCTACTTCCTGTTCTAACATCTGATGGAGGATATGATCTCTCTGCTGCACACACCACCTCAAAGATTAAACGGGCTAGTTATGAGAAAGAGAGCATGCGAAATACAGACCCATCGATAAATATAGTACTGCGTAACGTCAGAGACTGTCTGTCATGAGTTTATCAGCAAATCAGATCAACAGAACAACACACAGCAGCTTTAACCAGCACATTTCATTCAGTATTTACTGAGTGCACAGTGTGCCTCAAGTCCAGGTTCCATTCTCTTTAGCAGCATAACCCATGGGTTATTGAATTAGGAATGAGGTATCTCACTATGGGAAACATCCCCCTGTGTGACTAACCATGGAAGTACTAATGGCATCACATCTGACAGCAGGCTAACAGACCTATCACAGCAGTGATAAGGGAGCTCCTGCCCCCTATATTAGCAGGTGCAGCTCCCAAATTCATCAAGAGAAGGAAAACACTGCTAACCCCATCTGTGAAACATGGCGGTGGTAGTAACATGGTTTGGGCTTGTTGTCAGGACAGCTTGTTATCGTTGATGGAACAACGAATTTTGAATTATACCCATAAATTCATGGGGCATCTGTCTTTACACTATCTTTACACTGGGTCTTAAAAGAACATAGGTCATGCAGCAAGACAACGACCCTAAGCTCACAAGTCGTTCTACCAAAGAAGGGTTAAGTAAGGATAAAGGTAAAGCTTTGGAAAGGCTGAGTCAGCGTCCTGAACTGGGATTGCTGTATACTTCCAGCAGGAGATGGAGTGAGTGAGTGAAGAGGAAGCTGAACAGCAGTTACTCATATCTCACATTCGTCCTGTATGGATGGTGTTGGTGTGGGATGGTGTATCAACAACAGTGATAAGTCATTCGGCAGCTGCATCTTCAAACACGTCCCTGACTATTAAACATGGGGAGGATCAATAATGCTTTGGTCTGGTGTTGCTAGCGTTGCCACCTATCAGAAATTAAAATAAGGGACGCCCACCATAGCTCTTCTGGGCCATGACCACCATGGGCCTGACTCCTGCAGGGTGGGGCGCCCGCAGCAGTGGCATGTTTTATTTTGTGTGGTGTTCTTATTAAAGGGGGATCAAGGAAGCTATTAGTCTTACAGCTGGAAGTGCTTCATTACCACTGAACACATTCTCTTACAAAGTGCGGTTAATTAAATCCTAAATAAACCTGTCTGTGTGGAAGGTTCAGCAACGGACTTTTAAATTATAAACTAACACTAATAACTTAATGCAACTGTTTAAGTGCATAACTACAGGGACTCTCTGGGGACATTTGTAAACGTATCTGCTTTTTCAGTCCCTCAGCCGTCCTGGGTTCATCAGAAACTTCTTTCAACCAGGGTACATCTGAACTTCTGTCTGCACTGTCGCATTTGAGGAAGTGTATCTGGTGTAGTGGACATTTTTAAAAGGTGCGGTTTTTGTGAGCTGTGTGGTGTCTGTCTCTAGGCAACTGTGACAGCATTTAGCTGTCCAATACAGATATGTGTATTGGACATTTATGAAAATACGAAACAAATCGCATCCCATATTGTCTCAATGCGGGAAGCATCATTTAATTGCCAAATAAAGGACGAGGCATGTAGCAACGCTGAGTGCTGTACCCAGCTAAACAGAGAACACTTCACGGGTAGACAGAAAGAACTAATTCAATGAAATACCAGCAAATCATGGAAGCAAACATCACACAGTGTGTAGAAAGCTGAGGATGATAAGAGGACAGCTTTTAGAATGGGAGAATGATCCTAAACACACCACAAAACCCACAATACACCACCTCAACAGCTGCTAGCTGAAGGTTTTACCATGGTCCCCACAGTCCTCCAACCTAAATACCTTCCACAGTCTGTGGATAGACCTCATAAACAGTCTGCACAATAAAAGTCTACATGGATTATTATAAATGAACACTGATATTTAGTGTGAGCATTACGCAAATATTAAAGTCTTAGCTGAGCACCTGTTTAACATTAGTCCTGACTGCCCACAGCTAGAGGACAAGTCTTCATTACTGTACAGTGAAGTTCTTTACTACAGCTTCATGTAGCTTTGAGTTTAATTCAGTCAGTACAGAACATCATACAGTATATACAGTTTTCATAAACACATACAGCCCACATATATACACTGTTATACAGCTCTTATACACACCATACACACACGACCTACACACACCATACACACCACACACACCATACACACACCATAAACACATACAGCCTTCATACATACACTGCTATACAGCTCTTATACACACACCATACACACACCATACACACATACAGCCCACATACATACACTGTTATACAGCTCTTACACACACACCATACACACACCATACACACATACAGCCCACATACATACACTGCTATACAGCTCTTATACACACACCATACACACACCATACACACATACAGCCCACATACATACACTGTTATACAGCTCTTACACACACACCATACACACACACACCATACACACATGACCTACACACATACAGTCTAACACCACTGTACTGTTAGTGTCTAAGCTGCTCTGCTGTGGACGGAGAACCCTGGGTCATGTGGCTGATCAGCTGTCATATATATCACTGTTAGAGAGAGACAGAGAGAGAGAGAGAAAGAGAGAGAGAGTGAGAGAGAGAGAGAGAGAGAGAGAGCAGGTATGTTATTAGTTCAGAATCATCATCTTCTCATTATTAGATATCAATCTACTGTAATATCCAGATCAGTAAAATGACTTTTATTAATCTTCTTCTAGCATTTCATAATAAAAGTCCTCATACAGCAGTTACAGAGCTCTGATCATGTGACACAGAGTCGTGTAACCACAGTGCAGAGAAAAGCTTGACCACAGTGATGCTGTGCTGAGTATGAACTGCAGTGTGCTGTGGAACTGTGTGGAACAGACTAGTAGTGACAGGTAGTGTGTGGTCTGTATGGACTGGGTAGGGAATGGTATGTTTTGAAACTAATAATAATAATAATAATAATAATTACCTGCTGTGAGCAGATCAGGATCATTTAGCTGTTTTTCTGACACACATGTGGATTTCTTCCTCCACAGAAACACACCCATCCCGATTATTGCCAGTACCATGCATATTATTAGAATAGGAGCAATAACAGGAATGACGTTTATGCGGAGAGGAGGAGCTGATCTTCTACCTGCAGAAAAAGAAACATCCCACCTGAAATTTATATACATAAAATCATATTTTCTCTCATTTTATTATAACTCTGATCCTGATAGAGTTGTATTATCCGATCACAGTCATAATTCATATTTACATGACCATCCTCCATGCTCTCTTCACCCCTCACAGTGAAACAGTCTTCATGTATTACCTTTAAGACTGGTAGTGGTGCCTGAGCTCTGTTCTGATTGGCTGCCCTCACTAAAGAAACAGTCCAGGCTGTAACATTCCTTCTAACTTCAGTGTGAGTGGGCGGAGCTAAAATGCTATATAGTCTGAATTGGGGGGATTATGGGTAAATGTGCTGGTTACATCTCAGACACTGTGGACTCTAAAGATCTGGGAGTGAACACTGTGTTGAGGGATATGTGTAAGACATAAGTATCCAGTTTCATACCTGCTGTATGAGGGCAGTGCTGTGTGATGTTGAGTGTGGTGGTCTGATTTCTGACGGGGTTGGATGCTACACAGCTGTAGGGGTCATTGTCAGACTGCTGTATGTCCAGAGGAAGACTCAGTGTGTCATCAGTGCTGGAGCTGCTGGTGTGGTTTAATAAGACACCACCTTTAAACCAGGAGAGATTCAGTCCTCTCACATTCCTCACTGAGCACAGTACTGAACACAGCTCACTCTCTGGAGGACTGGTGTTGAGCTTTATCAGCTGAGGTGCTGATACTTTATCTGGAACCGCATGAAAATCATATAAGACCATATAATTAAACTCTGCAGCTTGATCTCCAGCTGAACCACCAACTTACCGTACACGTTCAGCTCATAGTCCTCCTTCCTGCCTTCCTCAGTGTTGTCTACAGTGTAGAGACCTGAATCATCTGTTCTCAGGTCTGAGAGAGAGAAGAACCCGCTCTGACTGCTCCAGTGGAGACGGTTCTTAAACTCCCTGAAAGATTTTGCCTGGTTATCAAACACCACTCCAATATTTCCACCTCTATCACTTATAGATCCAGTTACAGGAACCCGAGTGGGGAATGTAACAGACTCTCCTACAGCTCCATTCAGTACTGTCTGAGCTGAAGTCCTGGATACTGACACAGAGATGGAGATTTCTGTACAGGGAGATATGAAGAACATCAGGATTAAACTACATACCACAGTAAGTACTATGTCAGGAATGAACGGTTTAATTAATCAGGTCTACATTTAAATAAAACGCCCCTTTAATGAGCTCACCAGTCAAAGAGGAGTCACCTGTGACTGAACCAGCCCTAAGAGCGTGTTACACCTCCACCAGCATCAGTAAACACTGTGACTGGATTTGGTCTGGAGTAGACATGTTTCTGGATGTAGGCTACATCAGTGTTCAGACACCCCTGCATTATGGAATTGCTCAGTAGGGCCAGATTTGGTGGATGCCTTCCCTGGCACAATTCCGAGGGGAATTCCTGTAGACTGGGATTTTAGCCACTACCTGTATTACAGTACGCTTCATACACCTGCAGACTCAGCTACTTCCTTCACACTACTGTCTTTGGCCACGCCCAAATGCTCAGTCACTCCATTTAGCCAATCATCAATCTATCAACATCTGCTTTGGAGCCATTTTCCACACATGGAATGAGACAGTCACTGCACTGTACCACCACTTCTCAATCTATGGATCCCATTACTCACACCCTACAGGTATTTAGAGCCCCATCAACCTTATGCAGCGCCATCTGCAGGAGCCTGGCGTTACTACCACGCAGCTGACTAATTTGTGTCTGGGTGAGTTTATATATGCTGGCAGCACCAACAAATCTACTGTCCGTTCACGTCCCCCTGTTCTCTCCTCCTGAGCTACTGTAAGCTGTCGAGCTGAACGTGTGAATGAGAGCTGAACGAGAGCTAAAAGAAGCTGAGCTGTATGTGCTGGTTATCCTCCTGTACCTCCAAATACACGAGCACCTAATGAACGTACCGGTTTACACTCACCCCATAAACAGCTCAGAAGTAGAGTCCATCTTTTACACTGCCACCCTGCCATCCTTCCTTCACCTGATATCATAGCTGTGAACGAGCAGAGAGTCTCAACGACGAGTTCAGGAAGCTCGGTTACGGGGGTCCGCATTGGGGTGGGACTGAAGCTGTCTGTGTTCACTGTGTATGATGGAGGGAAGTGGTTTTCTGTAGAGCAGAGCAGAACTCTACATGCTCTGTAGAGCTACAGCACACACAGTACCAGCTCCATTACACATCAGATCCCAATCATACTCACTGGTAATGGAAGCACACAGAGCTGCTGAAGTAACTTGGTTGAGTTATTAATTCAGTAGGCCTCATTCATTCATTCATTCATTCATTCATTCATCTTCTTAGCTGTTTATCCTTCTAGATCATGTGGGAGGGCTGGAGCCTATCCCAGTGTTCAGTGTGCAAAGGGCAGGAAACTGGAAAAGGCCACTAGTCCATCGCAGGGTTAAATAAACAGCAGTGTATTAAATCATTTCCACTGTTGTTTTTTTACGGTGTGTTTTTCTCTCTGACTCTTACATAGAAAACACGGCTCTCCAACCCAAGTTCAGCAGAATGTCAGAATATCATCAGTAGTGAAAAAAAAACAGCAGTGATTTCACCCTGTTTAATGGACAGCAGTTTGAAGCGGTCAGTGTAACAGCAGAGTACCCAGCAGGTGTTAATACAAACCCTCCCCTGCTGCTGTGTAAGTGAGTGCTAGTAAATACACTTATATAACTGAAATGACATGAACATCATGCTGCGCTGCAGAACGTGTATCTAGATGTGTGTTTGTAGTTTGAATGGTAACTAGATCAGATAGTTCCAGCTTCTACTTTACAAATGACCACCCATCACAGACAGGTGTGCACAATCAGAAGGCGGGGCAGCGTGCCCTTATAAACTGGCCCTCTCTCCAGTGGCTGGACAGGCAAGACATGTGACAGGAAGTTACTGTGTAGAGGGTCTCAGCTCTTCTCTCCTGTTAGTGCTGCAGGGTTTGGACTCTGAATACAGACGTACAGACCAAACACTGAACATGTAGCTGTGAGTTTAATTCAGTCAGTATGGAACATCATACAGTATATACAGTGTTCATAAACACATACAGCCCTCATACATACACTGTTATACACACACCATACACACCCCACACCATACACACACCATGCACACACCACACACACCACACACACATACACACATACAGCCCTCATACATACACTGTTATACAGCTCTTATACACACACCACACACACACCATACACACATACAGCCCACATACATACACTGCTATACAGCTCTTATACACACACCATACACACACCATACACACATACAGCCCACATACATACACTGCTATACAGCTCTTATACACACACCATACACACACCACACACACATACACACACCATACACACATACAGCCCTCATACATACACTGTTATACAGCTCTTATACACACACCATACACACACCATACACACATACAGTCTAACACCATTGCACTGTTAGTGTCTAAGCTGCTCTGCTGTGGACGGAGAACCCTGGGTCATGTGGCTGATCAGCTGTCGTATATATCACTGAGAGAGAGAAAGAGATGGTATGTTATTAGTTCAGAATCATCATCTCATTATTAGATATTAATCTACTGTAATATCCAGATCAGTAAAATGACTTTTATTTATCTTCCTCTAGCATTTCATAATAAAAGTCCTCATACAGCAGCTACTGAGCTCTGATCATGTGACAGAGTTGTGTAACCACAGTGCAGAGAAAAGCTTGACCACAGTGATGCTGTGCTGGGTATGAACTGCAGTGTGCAGGTCTGTGTGGAACTGCTGTGTGAACTGTATGGTCTGTATGGACTGATGGAGTATATGGTATGTGTGGTCGTTATGGTGGTGATGATGATGATGATGATGATGATGATGACCTGCTGTGAGTAGATCAGGATCATTGTGCTGTTTTCCTGACGCACATGTAGATTTCTTTCTCCACACGAACACACCCATCCCGATTACTGACACTGCTGCACATGCTGTTAGAATAACTTGAAGGATTTTCATTCGAGGAACAGCAGCTCCTCCCACACCTGCAAACAGAGAAACATCAGACATTCAAATATACATACCTAAAACACTCATAATTCATATTTACAATGTTTCCTTCCTCTCTTTACCCTGAACAATTCAACAGTCTAAAAGACACATACGTATCCAGTTTCATACCTGGGTAATAAAAGCAGTGCTGGGTGATGTTGACTGTGGTGGTCTGCTTGCTGACGGGGTTGGAAGCTACACAGCTGTAGGGGTCATTGTCAGGCTGCTGTATGTCCAGAGGAAGACTCAGTGTGTCATCAGTGCTGGAGCTGCTGGTGTGGTTTAATAAGACACCACCTTTAAACCAGGAGAGAGTCAGTCCCCTCACATTCCTCACTGAGCACAGTACTGAACACAGCTCACTCTCTGGAGGACTGGTGTTGAGCTTTATCAGCTGAGGTGCTGATACTTTATCTGGAACGACAGAATAAAAGCTTAATCCAGAAAGAAGAAGCTGCTGATCAGTAATGATCCATTTCATAATGAACCGAGACACACTCACCGTACACCATCAGCTGATAGTCCTGTTTCCTCTTCTCCTCTTTAGTACTCTCTACAGTATAGAGACCTGAATCAGCTGTTCTCAGGTCTGAGAGAGTGAAGACCCCACTCTGACTGTTCCAGTGGAGACGGTTCCTAAACTTCTCAGTAACGTCTGTATCAGTCTGTTTATTGGCCACCATTCCAATATTACTGCCTTCATACATCATAAATCCAGATGCAGGAACCCGAGTAGGGAATGTAACAGACTCTCCTACAGCTCCATTCAGTAGCTCCTCCTGAGCTGTAGTGCTGGATACTGACACACAGAGGGAGATTTCTGTACAGGGGAATACTGAGACAGTCAGAGTCAGCATGTGGATGTCACTGCAGTAGAACAGCAAGCTACATAGAACATCTTAGACAGCTATCTAGCTCTAATAGAACCGGTTATACAGAGAACATCAGTAGAACCTTCTTTACCTCAACACCCCACTGTCAGAACTGAACCTTGTGTCTCTGCGTGTCAGAATCAGGAAATACCAGCCACCCTTAACACTGTGTTAACATTCCATAATGTACTGACCAATAGAAACACTCCACAGCTACATGGTGATAACACCTCCCTCCCCTTCTTTAACTCCCGTTTAGAGTACTGCTCCTCCTGATACACCTCCATTTCAGACATATGGAGCTGATATACATGAAGCTGACTCTGTTCATTACACAGTGTTCTCTTCCTCTAAGCCCGGTCAGCTGTTCATACGACACGAGAGACGTCTCTTAGGGGCATGTGTATAAACGAGAGCTGAAAACCACAAACCGGTGACAATGATGACGTCCAGGTGCCACTATTACATCTACCCAATGCAGCTTAAACAGACTTGTACTGCTGAATCATCATGTTCCCACAAGATGCTCATTAAATACACTTAGTTAAGCCAATAATAATAATCTCCCATATTCTATTCTCTATAATATAAACATTACAGCTTCATCTTCTATTATATTCTCATATATAACACTGATAACCATCATACATGTAATAAAGTCTCTGTATATTAGAGTACATTAAATATGAAGAGCGTTTCTGACCTCTCCTGTAGAGTCACCATTGTGGAGATTCTGGTTATTAGAGAGTTATTATGAAGCAGATTAAACTCACCACATAAACCAATCAGAAGCAGAGTCCATCCTTTACGGTGGAACTGCACCATCATTAGTATGTAGGTAGCATGTAGCTCTCTAGAAGAACAGAGTCTTAGTTATGAGTTCAGGAAGCTCAGTTCCGGGGGTCCGCATTGGGGTGGGACTAGAGCTGTTTGTGTTCACTGTGTATGATGGAGGGAAGTGGTTTTCTGTAGACCAGAGCAGAACTAAACGCTCTGTAGAGCTACAGCTGATTTACACCATCATAAAGAAATGCTCTATCAGTGATGTTCAGCTGTTGGATCCTCACTGTGCAGTAAAGTCAGAGGAGCTGTTATTCCAACATTCCCACACCTACATCCTGATTCCTGAACGATGTGACACAGAGACCGTGGTCTAGGACAGATCCTGCTAGTGCTAATCTCATGTAGAACATCTGTATGTGTAGAAGCAGCTGATACATGTGCACACTGCTTATAGAGGACGTGTTCAGTACCACCATCTGCAACTACCCAACACAGCTCGTGAGGCCCAATAGACCGAGCTCTTCATTACTGGTAATTAACCCTCACTGTGTTATAGATAATCAAGTATTTACCTCACATATGTGTAATAAGTGTATGTGGGGGGGCCTGCTGTGATTTCTGGAACCACGTAAATATGATACATATGCGTTCTGTAATATTCATGCTGATAACTTTACTGTAATTATTATTTAATATAGAAGACAGTTTAAATGTGAGATGAGTAATAAATTAAAATTAGTGTGAGAAGACTTTATTAGTGTAGAATACAGGACTTTTATTACAGCTTCCTGTAACTTTCAGCTTCATTCAGCCTTTATTAAACAACACATGCTATACATACAGCCCACATACATACACTGTTATACAGCTCTTATACACACACCATACACACACCATACACACATACAGCCCACATACATACACTGTTATACAGTTCTTATACACACACCATACACACACCATACACACATACAGCCCACATACATACACTGTTATACAGCTCTTATACACACACCATACACACATACAGCCCACATACATACACTGTTATACAGCTCTTATACACACACCATACACACACCATACACACATACAGCCCACATACATACACTGTTATACAGTTCTTATACACACACCATACACACACCATACACACATACAGCCCACATACATACACTGTTATACAGCTCTTATACACACACCACACACACACCATACACACATACAGCCCACATACATACACTGTTCTACAGCTCTTATACACACACCATACACACACCATACACACATACAGCCCACATACATACACTGCTATACAGCTCTTATACACACACCATACACACACCATACACACATACAGCCCACATACATACACTGCTATACAGCTCTTATACACACACCATACACACACCATACACACACACCATACACACATACAGCCCACATACATACACTGTTACACAGCTCTTATACACACACCATACACACACCATACACACATACAGCCCACATACATACACTGTTATACAGTTCTTATACACACACCATACACACATACATACACTGTTCTACAGCTCTTATACACACACCACACACACACCATACACACACCATACACACCACACACACCATACACACATACATACACTGTTATACAGTTCTTATACACAAACCATACACACACCATACACACATACAGCCCACATACATACACTGTTCTACAGCTCTCATACACACCATACACACACGACCTACACACATACAGTCTAACACCACTGTACTGTTAGTGTCTAAGCTGCTCTGCTGTGGACGGAGAACCCTGGGTCATGTGGCTGATCAGCTGTCGTATATATCACTGTTAGAGAGAGAGAGAGAGAGAGAGAGAGCAGGTATGTTATTAGTTCAGAATCATCATCATCTCATTATTAGATATTAATCTACTGTAATATCCAGATCAGTAAAATGACTTTTATTAATCTTCCTCTAGCATTTCATAACAAAAGTCCTCATACAGCAGTTACTGAGCTCCGATCATGTGACACAGAGCCTTGTCTCTACAGCGCAGAGAAAAGCTTGACCACAGTGATGCTGTGGTGGGTATGAACTGCAGTCTGCAGGTCTGTGTGGAACTGCTGGAGGTTCTTACACCTACAACAGGTCGATGGTGTCTATCAGTCCATCAGGAGGACCGTGTTTGTTACAGTACTAGAAGTATTCTAAGCTACGTATATCTGTCATGTTATAAACCAGGAGTCCCAGACTTAGTCCCAGACTCCCGGTCCAGCACTGAGCACAGCATATTGAGCTCACCTGATTCAGCTCAGTGCCTAATTAACCAGCAGCTCACTGACTGTGTAGAGTAGAAGAAGCACTGCAGCACCTACAGTTGTCCTGTATGGGTGATGATTGTGTGGGATGGTGTATCAGTAACAGCCATAATACATTTGACATTTTATCATTTTCAATCTTTTCTCCTCCCTTACAATTAAACACACTGTTTATGTCATGGCGCCTTTTAAACACGTATATGCAAATGAGCTGTGTTCTGATTGGCTGCTCTTTATCGATCCTCATTCAAAAAGCAATCTGAGCTGAAACACGTCTTATAATATCAGCTTCAATAGATGAGAATGAACTTCTTGAAGACGTATGGGTGGATATATGAAAATATGTTTTTATGTGACAAATACACTGAATTCTTATCATGAAGCTTAGTTTCCGTGTACGGTGCTACTTAACTCAATTAACTTGATCAAACTATGTTGTTAAATAAAATGAGGAACTAGTTCTGTAATATAGCCCCTGTAAGTATAGCTGATTTACAGAAATCCACTTAATAATAATAATAATTACCTGCTGTGAGGAGATCAGGATCAGTGTGCTGTTTCTCTGACAGACATGTAGATTTCTTTCTCCACACGAACACACACATCCCGATTACTGACACTACGGCGCAGGTTATTAGAATTAAAGGGAGGATAGACACTCGAGTAACAGGTGGTGATGTCAGAACTGCAAAACACAGAAACATCCCAAACTCAAATATATTTATCTAAAATCCCACATTTCTATAATATTTCATATACTGATCATGCTAGCGCTGTAGTATTTATTATAACACTCATAATTCATATGTAGATGATGATGATTTCCCACCCTTTCTTCATTATGAAATGTAAAGGGTTAAACATGCCAGTGTAACAGCACTGAGACGTACAGTAACTGCGGTCCTGCGTGGAAACAGCCAGAGCTCTGTTCTGATTGGCTGAGCTCACTGAATAAACAGTTCAGGCTGAAACAGGCCTTATAACTTCAGTGTGAGTGGGCGGGACTAAACCACTATAGACTGAACTGGGGGACTGTGTGTAAATGTGCTTGTTTTCATTACATCACAGACACTATGGACTCTAAAGATCTGGGAGTGAACACCACGTTTATGAATTTCTAGCAATATTCAATAAACCCTTCTCCCCGTGTGTATATAGAGAAGTATCCAGTCTCATACCTGGGTAATAAAAGCACTGCTGGGTGATGTTGAGTGTGGTGGTCTGATTGCTGACGAGGTTGGAAGCTACACAGCTGTAGGGGTCATTGTCAGGCTGCTGTATGTCCAGAGGAAGACTCAGTGTGTCATCAGCACTGGAGCTGCTGGTGTGGTTTAATAAGACACCACCTTTAAACCAGGAGAGAGTCAGTCCCCTCACATTCCTCACTGAGCACAGTACTGAACACAGCTCACTCTCTGGAGGACTGGTGTTGAGCTTTATCAGCTGAGGTGCTGATACTTTATCTGGAACGACAGAATAAAAGCTTAATCCAGAAAGAAGAAGCTGCTGATCAGTAATGATCCATTTCATAATGAACTGAGAGACACACTCACCGTACACCATCAGCTGATAGTCCTGTTTCCTCTTCTCCCCTTTAGTACTCTCTACAGTATAGAGACCTGAATCAGCTGTTCTCAGGTCTGAGAGAGTGAAGACCCCACTCTGACTGTTCCAGCGAACACGTTTCCTAAACTCTTCAGTGAAATTTGTATCAGTCAGTTTATTAAACACCTGTCCGATATTACTGCCTTCATAACTTATATGTCCAGATCTGGGAACCCGAGTAGGGAATGTAACAGACTCTCCTACAGCTCCATTCAGTAGCTCCTCCTGAGCTGTAGTGCTGGATACTGACACACAGAGGGAGATTTCTGTACAGGGGAATACTGAGATAGTCAGTGTCAGCATGTGGATGTCAGCATGCTGTCAGCTATCTAGCTCTCCTAGAACCGGTTATGCAGGGAACATCAGTAGAACCTTCTTTAACTCAACACACCACTGTCTTGTGTCTCTGAGTGTCAGGATCAGGAAACGCCGGCCACCCTTAACACTGTGTTAACATCACATGATGTATTGACCAATAGAAACACTCCACAGCTACATGGTGATAACACCTCCCTCCCCTCCTTTAACTCCCGTTTAGACATATGAAGCTGATATACATGAAGCTGACTCTGTTCATTAAACAGTTCTCTTCCTCTAAGCCGCCATGTTTTTTTTTTTTTTTTTTTTTTTTTTTTTAATGCACTAGAGAGTTATTATAAATCAGATTAAACTCACCACATAAACCAATCAGAAGTAGAGCCCATCCTTTACGGTGGAACTGCACCATCATTAGTATGTAGCTGTAGTTCTATTAAGAACAGAGTCTTAGTTATGAGTTCAGGAAGCTCAGTTCCGGGGGTCCGCATTGGGGTGGGACTAGAGCTGTTTGTGTTCACTGTGTATGATGGAGGGAAGTGGTTTTCTGTAGACCAGAGCAGAACTAAACGCTCTGTAGAGCTACAGCAGATCTCCTAGTGCTTCATTCACTAGTTAAGAATCACACACAGCGTCAGCTCTATTAAATATGAGATCCTAATCATACTCACTGGTAACGTTACCATATACTGATATAAATAATTTAAACTGCTGCGGTTTCTGAATTATATTCACTGTTTCTGCTCTTTATTACAGGTTCTTGTTGTCCCTCTGACAGATGTAGGAATATAAGCTATCACGCTACAGCCTTTTATTGTACCATGGTACTGTAGCCTATGGTGCTAGCCTGCTGGTGACCTTATAGAGTCAAACTCAGTTCTGACTGGTACCACATTCCCTTTACTCAGGACACACAGTTACTATGGTAACGTTACAAACGGAGGACCAGTTTTCCTTCAAAAAGCCCCGACACGGTGTAACAGTAACAACGTCACGCCTGTATAAACTCACTGTGCTGTTATATATTATTGGACATGTCTGTGTGCAGTTATACACTTTACTGGAGCTGCTGTGTCTCTCCGCTCTTCTCAGCCTGTTGGTGCTGCATGATTTGGACTATGACTACAGACAGTCCAGGCAAAACAATGTACCTGTAAGAGTCCAGGCTGTACCGCCTGCAGCCAGCAGAGGTCAGCAGCAGCGGTGCCGTTCTGGAGGAACTACGGACCAGAACTTCAAACCCCAGAATGCACCGGGCTGATCAAGCCAACAAGCTGCACCTGAGGCGTCAGCCATATAAGCCCCCACCACACAAACACCTCCGCTGCACCTTTGTAGAGGGGTAGCCGGTACGGTACAACCAGAAAGCAAAGAGAAAGAGAGAAAGCAAAGCGAAAGAGAGAAAGCAAAGCGAAAGAGAAAAGAAAAGGAAAAAAAAAAAAAAGTAGAGAGCATGGGTCACTCTCCAATCTGTTCTGCTCTGTGATCTGGACCCAGTGGAGGTAGTTGGGGAGAGGAGGATGTTGAGGAGGAGGCCAAGCTGGCATCCACAATGAAGAACACCTCTCACCCACTACAAGAGACAGTCGCAGCACTGGCCAACACCTTCAGTGAAAGGCTCCTCCACCTGCGGTGTGGTAAGGAGAGATGCCGTAGCTCTTTTCTCCCTACTGCTGTTAGGCTCTACAGCTGGCACCTCTCCAAGCAGAGCATCAGACACTCACCACTGCAGACGCTCTGTCCATATCTATCTACATATTCAATGCTGCTTAATTATTGACCAAGCATTCGTTGCTGCACCTTATTACCTGTATACCACCTTCATCTCACCTCTATACATCCTGTACTGACTGCCAACATCACTGTAACTCATGCCCTCTGACTGCCTCTACGTTCAGTATGTAGGTGACGGCCAGATTATCAGTATCTGTGTAGCTGGTAAACAGAACTGTCCAGTATATTTAAAATATCTGTGAATGTCTTTCAGTAAGCGTGCAATATATATCTGTGCAGCTACAATGTCAGTGTGTGTAGTTCTTATTGTATTTTATTATATTTTGAATCCAACAATAGAGATTTATTTATTTTCTGTAATTTCTTATTTTGTATTTGTAATCCTGCACTTTAGTTTACCTCTTGTTCTGTATCTGCTCTGCTGTTATTCTTCTGCTGGAACAATGCAAATTCCCCCATGTGGAATGATGAAAGTTTTATTCACTTTTCCTAAAGACACTTTTAATACAAAATCACATTTTACACACATCCCGCATATATACACTGTTATACAGCTCTTATACACACACCATCCACACACCACACACACATGCCCTACACACATACTGTCTCACACCACTGTACTGTTAGTGTCTAAGCTGCTCTGCTGTGGACGGATGTCCTTGGGTCAGGGATCAGCTGTTGTATATACCACTGTGAGAGAGAGAGAGAGAGAGAGAGAGAGAGAGAGAGAGAGAGAGAGAGAGAGAGAGAGAGAGAGATAGTAGTTAAGTTATTAATTATCAGCATCTTGTCATAATAGAATTCATACAGCACTTACTGAGCTCTGATCATGTGACAGAGACGAGTCTGACAGAGTCGTGTAACCACAGTGCAGAGAAAAGCTTGACCACAGTGATGCTGTTGTGCTCTGTACAAGCTGCAGTGTGCGGGTCTGGGTGAAACTGCTGTATGGTCTGTATGCGCCATATGGAATGTATGGACTGTATAGAGTATATGGTACACATAATCTATGTTCACTGTATGGGCGGTATGGTCTCTATGGACTGGGCAGTGAATGGTATGTCTTGACCAGCTGCTTACAGACCCTATCAAACTCCTCTATTAATAACATGAGTACTTTTAAATATAACTGATTTAATAAATCTTCAGTAATAAGAATAAGAACGGTAATAATAAATACCTGCTGTGAGGAGATCAGGATCATTGTGCTCTTTCTCTGACTGACATGTAGATTTCTTTCTCCACAGAAACACACACATCCCGATTACTGACACTGCTGCACATGCTGTTAGAATAACAGGGAGGATGGAGATACGAGAAACAGGAGCTCCTACCACAACTGCAAACAGAGAAACATCAGACATTCAAATGTACATACCTAAAACACTCATAATTCATATTTACCTGACTCTTTTCCTTCCTCTCTTTACCCCGTACAATTCATCAGTCTTTTTTTTATAACTGTCATTTTCATTATTTAATTCAGACCATCTTCCAACAGCACAGCATCCAAATCCTACCAGTCATACGAGCTAATCCTGATATGTGACCTGCAGCCTAGATAATGATCTTCAGTCAGACACAGTAATAGAGCTCTACTGCAGACTGGTTACCAGCCACTGTGCTGTATTACACTAACACTAAACACATATACGTATCCAGTTTCATACCTGCTGTATGGGGGCAGTGCTGGGTGATGTTGACTGTGGTGGTCTGCTTGCTGACGGGGTTGGACGCTACACAGCTGTAGGAGTCATTGTCAGGCTGCTGTATGTCCAGAGGAAGACTCAGTGTGTCATCAGTGCTGGAGCTGCTGGTGTGGTTTAATAAGACACCACCTTTAAACCAGGAGAGATTCAGTCCTCTCACATTCCTCACTGAGCACAGTACTGAACACAGCTCACTCTCTGGAGGACTGGTGTTGAGCTTTATCAGCTGAGGTGCTGATACTTTATCTGGAACGACAGTATAAAAGCTTAATCCAGAAAGAAGAAGCTGCTGATCAGTGATGATCCATTTCATAATGAACTGAGAGACACACTCACCGTACACCATCAGCTGATAGTCCTGTGTCCTCCTCTCCTCTTTAGTACTGTGTACAGTATAGAGACCTGAATCATCTGTTCTCAGGTCTGAGAGAGTGAAGACCCCACTCTGACTGTTCCAGTGGAGACGGTTCTTAAACTTCTCATCAGAGTCTGTATCAGCCAGTTTATTAAACACCTGTCCGATAGTTCTTCCTTCATATGTTATAGTACCAGATACAGGAACCCGAGTAGGGAATGTAACAGACTCTCCTACAGCTCCATTCAGTAGCTCCTCCTGAGCTGTAGTGCTGGATACTGACACACAGAGGGAGATTTCTGTACAGGGGAATACTGAGATAGTCAGTGTCAGCATGTGGATGTCACTGCAGTAGAACCGTAAGCTGCATAGAACATTTTAGACAGCTATCTAGCTCTCCTAGAACCGGTTATGCAGGGAACATCAGTAGAACCTTCTTTACCTCAACACCCCACTGTCAGAACTGAACCTAGTGTCTCTGTGTGTCAGAATCAGGAAATACCAGCTGCCCTTAACAGTGTGTTAACATCCCATGATGAACTGACCAATAGAAACACTCCACAGCTACATGGTGATAACACCTCCCTCCTTTAACTCCCATTCAGAGTACTGCTCCTCCTTATATACCTCCATATCAGACATGTGGAGCTGATATACATGAAGCTGACTCTGATCATCATATACTGTTCTCTTCCTCTAAGCCCCGTCAGCTGTTCATACGACACGAGAGACGTCTCTTAGGGGCATGTGTATAAACGAGAGCTGAAAACCACAAACCGGTGACAATGATGACGTCCAGGTGCCCATATTACACCTAACCAATGCAGCTTAAACAGACTTGTACTGCTGAATCATCATGTTCTCACAAGATGCTCATTAAATACACTTAGTTAAGCCAATAATAATAATAATCTCCCATATTATATTCTCTATAATATAAACATTACAGCTTCATCTTCTATTATATTCTCATATATAACACTGATAACCATCATACATGTAATAAAGTCTCTGTATATTAGAGTACATTAAATATGAAGAGCGTTTCTGACCTCTCCTGTAGAGTCACCATTGTGGAGATTATTATTATTATAAATCAGATTAAACTCACCACATAAACCAATCAGAAGTAGAGTCCATCCTTTACGGTGGAACTGCACCATCATTAGTATGTAGCGGTAGGTCTATTAGGTACAGAATCTTAGTTATGAAATCAGGAAGCTCAGTTCCGGGGGTCCGCATTGGGGTGGGACTAGAGCTGTTTGTGTTCACTGTGTGTATGATGGAGGGAAGTGGTTTTCTGTAGACCAGAGCAGAACTAAACGCTCTGTAGAGCTACAGCAGACCTCCTCGTGTTTCAATTACTAGTTAAGTATCACACACAGCGTCAGCTCTATTAAATATGAGATCCTAATCATACTCACTGGTAACGTTACCATATACAGATATAAATAATTTAAACTGCTGCAGTTTCTGAATTATATTCACTGTTTCTGCTCTTTATTACAGGTTCTTGTTGTCCCTCTGACAGAGAGCTACATCTTCATGTAGGAATATAAGCTATCACGCTACAGCCCTTTTATTGTACCATGATAGCGTAGCTTATGATGCTAGCCTACTGGTGACCTTCTAGAGTCAAACTCAGTTCTGACTGGTACCACATTCCCTTTACTCAGGACTCACAGTTACTATGGTAACGTTACAAACAGAGGACCAGTTTTCCTCCCAAAAAGCCAAGACACGGTGTAACAGTAACAACATCAAGACTGTATAAACTCACTGTGCTGTTATATGTATATATATATATATATATATATATATTATTGGACATGTCTGTGTCTCCACACTTTACTGAAGCTGCTGTGTCTCTCAGCTCTTCTCAGCCTGTTGGTGCCGCACGATTTGGACTATGAATACAGACAGTCCAGGGAAAACATTGTACATATTCAGACACTATGCTCTATCCTGTAGTGTGTAGTATATATAAACTGTAGCAAAAATCAGAGACCACCCTCTGTTTAGACCTGTGAGACCACCCAATCTGTTCTGCTCTGTGATTTTGGACGCAGTGGAGGTAGTTGGGGAGAGGAGGATGTTGGCCAAGCTGGCATCCATAATGGAGAACACCTCTCACCCACTACAAGAGACAGTCACAGCACTGGCCAACACCTTCAGTAGTCTACCTGCGGTGTGGTAAGGAAAGATTTTTTCTCCGTACTGCTGTTAGGCTGTACACCCGGCACATCCCCAAACAGAGCGTCAAACACTCACCCTGTCCATATATATATATATATATATATATATATATTCAATGTGTCTTAATTATTGATCAACATTTGTTGCTACACCTTATTACCTGTATCTCACCTCTATACATCTTGTACTGACTGCCAACATCACTGTAACTCATGCCCTCTGACTGCTTCTACGTTCAGTATTTAGGTGACGGCCAGATTATCAGTATCTGTGTAGCTGGTAAACAGAACTGTCCAATATATTTATATCTTTGTTCTGTAACTGTTCTACTGCTATTCCTCTGCTGTTACAATGCAAATTCTCTCATGTGGAATAATAAAAGCTTATCTTATGAATTTAGGGGAATTAATAACACATGGTCAGTATGATCAGTCTTCATTATTTCATTACTTCAGCTTTCAGAGTTTAATTCAGTATATTCAGTTTCTTAAAAATACTCTTAATACAAAACCACATTTTACATACAGCCCACATATATACACAGTTATACAGCTCTTACACACACCATACACACACCACACACACACCATACACACATACAGCCCACATATATACACAGTTATACAGCTCTTACACACACCATACACACACCACACACCATACACACATACAGCCCACATACATACACTGTTCTACAGCTCTTACACACACCACACACCATACACACATACAGCCCACATACATACACAGTTATACAGCTCTTATACACACCACACACCATACACACATACAGCCCACATACATACACAGTTATACAGCTCTTATACACACCACACACCATACACACATACAGCCCACATACGACAACAGTTATACAGCTTCTTGACACACACACACACACCTAACACACAATACAGCCCCATCATACATACACCCAGTTATACAGCTCTTATACAACAACCCATCACACAACCATACAACAAATACCAGCCCACATACATACACTGTTCTACAGCTCTTATACACACCACACACCATACACACATACAGCCCACATACATACACAGTTATACAGCTCTTACACACACCACACACCATACACACATACAGCCCACATACATACACAGTTATACAGCTCTTACACACACCACACACACACCACACACCATACACACATACAGCCCACATACATACACAGTTATACAGCTCTTACACACACCATACACACACCACACACACACCATACACACATGACCTACACACATACAGTCTAACACCACTGTACTGTTAGTGTCTAAGCTGCTCTGCTGTGGACGGATGACCATGGGTCAGGGATCAGCTGTTGTATATATTACTTTCAAAGAGAAAGAGAGACAAAAAGAGAGACAGAGAGAGAGACAGAGACAGAGACAGGAGAGAAGTTAATAATTATCATGATCTTGTCATAATAGAATTCATACAGCAGTTACTGAGCTCTGATCATGTGACACAGACGATTCTGGCAGGTCAGGAGACACTGATGATTATATGGTCAGTATGGACTTTATGGTGAGAATGGTCTTTATGGACTGGGCACTGAATGGTATGTTTAAAAATAAATAAATTAATTAATTAATAATAATAATAATAATAATAATATAGGTGATTATGATGATAGTGTTGGAGGTGGTGGTGATGATGATGATTACCTGCTGTGAGTAGATCAGGATCATTTTGATGTTTTCCTGACACACATGTAGATTTCCTTCTCCATAGAAATACACCCATCCCGATTACTGCCCCCACCACACACAGTAAAATAGAAATACTGTATTTACGATGAGCATTACTGTGTAATTCCATACCTGCAAAATTATAAACAAAATAAATTAACTAACAGGAATGGAATTGGTGGGAAGGTTTGGCATCATGAAACATTAATCTACTTCCATACCTGCTGTATGAAGGCAGTGCTGGGTGATGTCGACTGTGGTGATCTGCTTGCTGACGGGGTTGGAAGCTACACAGCTGTAGGAGTCATTGTCAGGCTGCTGTATGTCCAGAGGAAGACTCAGTGTGTGATCAGTGCTGGAGCTGCTGGTGTGCTTTAATAAGACACCACCTTTAAACCAGGAGAGAGTCAGTCCTCTCACATTCCTCACTGAGCACAGTACTACTTCACAGCTCAGCTCACTCTGGAGGACTGGAGTTGAGCTTTATCAGACTGAGGTGCTGATACTTTATCTGGAAAACGACAGTATAAAAGCTTAATCCCAGAAAGAAGACGCTGCTGATCCAGTAATGATTCCCATTTCATAATGCACTGAGAGACACACTCAGTCACCGTACACCATCCAAGCTGATAGTACGGTGTTCCCTTTCATCCCCTTTAGTACTCTCTACAGTTATAGAGACCTGAATCAAGACTGTTCTCACGGTCTGAGAGAGAGTGAAGAACCCCACTCTGGGACGTTTACCAGTGGAGACGATCCCTAAACTTCTCAGTAACGTCTGTATCAGTCAGTTTATTAAACACCTGTCCGATAGTTCTTCCTTCATAACCTATATGTCCAGATACGGGAACTCGAGTAGGGAATGTAACAGACTCTCCTACAGCTCCATTCAGTAGCTCCTCCTGAGCTGTAGTGCTGGATACTGACACACAGAGGGAGATTTCAGTACAGGGGAATACTGAGATAGTCAGTGTCAGCATGTGGACATCACTGCAGTAGAACCGTAAGCTGCATAGAACATCTTAGACAGCTATCTAGCTCTCCTAGAACCGGTTCTGCACGAGAACATCCAGTAGAACCTTTCTTTACCCTCACCCACACCCCACTGTCAGCCAACTAAACCTTGTGTGTCTGTGTCCAAGATAATACCAGCTGCCCCTTAGCAGGTTGGTAACATCCCATGATGTATTTGACCAATAGAAACACTCCACAGCTAGCTACATGGGTGATTAACCACCTTCCCTCATGTTAACTCCCGTTTAGAGTACTGACTCCTCCTGATACACCTCCATTTCAGATCATTATAGAGCTGATCATACATAAAGCTGACTACTGTTCATTACAACAGAGTTCTTCTTGTCCTCTAACGCCGACCATCGTTTTTTTTTTGTTTTTTGGCAACACTAAGAGCAGTATAATTATAAATCAGATTAAACTCCCACATAAAACAATCAGAAGTAGAGCCCATCCTTTACGGTGGAACTGCCACCATCCATTAGTATGTAGCTGTATAGTCTATTAAAGAACAGAGGTCCTTAGTTATGAGTTCCAGGAAGCTCAGTTCCCGGGGGTCCGCAGATGGCTGTAGGGACTAGAGCTGTTTTTGTTGTTCACTTGTGTAAGATGGAGGGAAGTGGTTTTCCTGCTAGACCAGAGCCAGACACTAAACGCTCTGCTAGAGCTAGTCTCAGCCGACAGCCTTTGTTTTATTGTACCACATGATACTGTAGCCTATGAGCTAGCCCTTATGGTGACCTTCACTAGAGGTCAAACTTAGTTCTGAATGGTATACTACTTTTCCCTCTACTAAGGACAACACAGTTACTATAGTAAAAGTACAAACAGAGGACCAGTTTTCCTTCAGAAAGCCCAGACACGGTATGATAACAGTAACAACGTCCAAGCCACATGTATAAACCTCAGTGGCTGTTATCTACTATTTGGACCATGTCTTGTGTGCGGTTCCACACTTTACTGGAGCTGCTGTGTCTCTACAGCTCCTCTCGAGCCTGTTTGGTGCTGCATGATTTAAGGACTCACGCGACTACAAGGGACTGTCCAGGCAAAAAATTTGTTACCTGTAAGGTCCGCGTCTGTAACCGCCCTGCAGCACGCAGAGGCAGAGCAGCGCGGTTGACGTTTCTGAGGAAATTGAACTACTACAGCCTGGACCTCAAAACCCCAGAATTGCCCCGGGCTGATCAAGCCAACAAGCCTGCACCTGAGGCGTCAGCCATATAAAGCCCCCACCACACAAACACCCCCCTCCGCTGCACCTTTGTAGAGGGGTATGCTGTATGGTACAACCAGAACGCAAAGCGAAAGAAACGAGAAAGCAAGAGAAAAGAGAAAGAGAAAGCGAAAGCAAAGAGAAAGGAAAGCAGCAAGTGCTTTTAACATAATGAAACAACTACGACGAGTCAGGAGCGTGGTCACTCTCCAATCGGTTCTGCTCTGTGATCTGGACCCAGTGGGAGTAGTTGGAGAGGAGGGTATTTGGGAGGGGAAGGGGGGGGGGGGGGGCGGGAGGGACAGATAGATGCAACAAAAAAAAAACAA